>CM052650.1:81999396-82028861 GCA_028533165.1 Leontopithecus rosalia | reverse complement strand
TTTTTATTATTATTTTATCTCTTCTGGTGATCTGTATTCAGTGATCTTTGATGTTACTATTGTAATAGTTTTGGGGTGTCACAAAGCATGCTTATATAAGATGGCAACATTAATTAATACATGTTGTGCTGGTTCTGGCTGCTCCATCCACTGGCTATTCCCAATATTATTTTCCCTCAGGGAATAGGCCTCTTGAGGCTTATTATTATGATGAATATTTTGTACCAGAAAGAGCTGAAAGTTGTAATTGCAGCCACAAGTCCAAATTTAGTAAAAATAAACCAAAATTTACAGAAATAAATCATGAGAATCAAGATACTGATCTTGTATTAAGGGTATTTAGCTTAGAATTCAGTTGAACTTTTTTATAAAACAAAGAAACAGTGTATTACCAAATGGAAGATATGTTTTAACAAAGTTGGTTCCTACCTGAGAGTCGCTATAGACATAACAGCTTCACAGAGAGCATTCAGCCACCACTTAGGCTATTTCTGAACAGTCTAATACAAATTGCATGTTGGCCAACAAAAGTGCACAAACTAAATAAATCAAAGTTCCTTTGCTTTTGGGCAGAATTACAATTCAAAGTGGTGAAGAAGACAACTTCATTCTGATCAGAAGTTCTAATTGACTGTCAATCAAAAAGTAATTTCTGAGGGTCAAATTATGACAAAGGATCCCCAAACAGCAAAAAAGAGGGGAAGAAACAACTGGTTTAATACTTACCAACATATTCTTTAAACACCAGAAGCATCACAGCCAAAATCAGGGAGTATGTTTTATTTTGAAATGAAAAGTATCATCAGTCCAGACCGCTTTTCATTCTTGGCACTTCGGATACTCCTCACAAAAAGTGTTAAACAAATTTATAGCAATGCACATGAGTGAGATCTGAGTTAATTTCAAATCCAGACACAAAAAATCTGAGGCCAAGGTTTAATTCACAAGTTTTACAATTCCCTCCACATATCAATAACATGAGCATTCTCAAAATTGAACAAGAATAAGGAAAGGCTGTTGCCACCAGAACACACCCAGGCTCAGTTCTGTTAGCAATGGCAAAGGAAAATGATCAGATCAAACCTACAAAGACAGTACAAATATTACCACCAAACCTCAGATAATTAATTCATACAATTACAGCTTTGCAACAGGTTGTATTCCATTAGCTCTATCCTGACAAGGACTGAAGACATTGCATTGGTGATTACAGAAGAGGCAAAACTATCAAATTTAACTTACTTAACTTTTAAATAGGTTTTATTTTGACGGTCAAATTGTTTAAGAGGAAGAGAAGAATCTGTTCATGTTTTTCAACTTGTTTCGGTAACTATGTGCAGCAGTAATTCATCCTATACACTTTTATTTAAAACACTTTGCCTTTTTTAGATTTTTCTTTTTTTGAGAGAGAGACCAAATGTCACCAGCGTATCATCTACATTGACAGTATCATTCTCAGAACATTTCTCAACTGACACTGTATGGAGATACATAGTAATATTTTTCACAGAAAGCGTTACATTCTGATTCAACATGAAATTTTTAAATAGCATTATTATTAGTTCATAAGAGCTTCCACTCCATTCCATTAGTCCTTCAAGTGAACATTTAATAATATGGAAAAAAAGCTCCAGGTGGCTAGAAGTAACTGGTTGCTCTCTGGAAATAGGTGGAGTTTTATTGTTCAGTGGGCCTTCTTATTTCCTGAGGCAAAACAATATTGAAATTACGCCAGTGAAAAGTCCTACAGTGGCCTCTTAGAGTTAAAATGAAAGGAAGAATTGTACATCTCTTACTTTAAAACCAAAGCTAGAAACAATTAAATCTAGAGAGGAAGGCATGCTGAAAGCCAAGACAGGACAAAAGGTAGGACTTTTGCACTGAAGAGTTAGCCAAATTGTGATGCAGAGGAAAGGTTCTTGAAGGGTATTAAAAGTGTTACTCCAGTGAACACCACAGATAATAGGAAAACAAAACATCCTTGTTGATGATATAGAGAAGGCCTGAGTGACCTGGATAGAAGATCAAACTAGCCACAACATTCCTGTAAGCCAAAACCTAATCCAGAGCAACACCCCTAACTCTCTTTAATTCTCTGAAGGCTGAGGGGGGCAAGAAAGCTGCAGAAGAAAAATCAGAAGATAACAAGGATTGTTTCATGGATTTTAAGGAAAGAAGCCATCTCCATGACAAAAGAATAGTGAAGCAACAGGTGCTGATGTAGAAGCTGCAGTAAATTATCCAGGGGTCTAGCTAGGATCATTGATGAAGGTGGCTAAACTAAACAGCTTTTGTAGTGTAGCTGTAACAGCCTTATACTGGACAGGCATGCCATCTAGGACTTTCATAGCTAAAGAGGGGAAATCAATGCCTGGCTTCAAACTTTCAAGGATATATTGACTCTCTTATCAGGAACTAATGAAACTGACAACCCTAAGTTGAAGCTAATGTTAATTTACCATTCTGAAAATCCTAGATCCAACAAAGTTATGCTAATCTATTCTGCATATGTTCTATAAATGGAATGACAAAGACTGGATGACAGCACATCCATTTATAGCAGGCTTTACTGAATATTTTAAACCCACTGTTCAAGACCAAGTATTCAGAAAACACTGTAACTTTCAAATTATGACTGCTTATTGACAACACACCTGGTCACCCAAGACATCTGATAAAGATGTTCAAGAAGACTCACATTGCTTTTATGCCTGCTAACACAACGTCCATTCTCCAGACTATGAATCGAGGAGTGATTTCAACTTTCAGTCTCATTATTTGAGAAATATATTTCTTAAGAATCTAGCTGCCACAGATAGTGAGTGATTCATCTGATGATTCTAGAAAAGTAAATTGAAAACTTTATTGAAAGGATTCACCATTCTAGATGACACTCAGAACATTCATGGTTCATGAAAGGAGGTCAAAATATCAACATCAAAAGGAGTTTGGAGGCTGGACACTGTGGCTCACGCCTGTTATCCCAGCAATTTGTGGAGCAGGTGAGGGTGGACCACCTGAGGTCAAGAGTTCGAGACCAGCCTGACCAACGTGGAGGAACCATGTCTCTACTAAAAATCCAAATTAGCCAGATGTGGTAGCAGATGCCTGTAATCCCAGAAACTCAGGAGGCTGAGGCAGGAGAATTGCTTGAACCTGGGAGGAGGATATTGCGAGATCACACCATTGCACTCCAACCTGAGCAACAAGAGTAAAACTCTGTCTCAGAAAAAAAAATTCGTTTGGAAAAAGTTTGTTCCAATCCTCATGGATGACTTTGAGAAGTTCAAGACTAGTAAAGAATGTAACTGTAGATGTGATTTAAAAAATAGCAAGAGAATTAGAAGCAAAGCCTAAAGTTGTGGTAAGTTTTGGTAATCTTAGGGTAAAACTTGAACAGATGAGGAGTTACTTATTATGGATGAGCAAGAAAATGATTTTTTGATGTGGAATCTACTCCTGTTGAAGATGCTATGAATCTTGTTGAAACGACAACAAAGGATTTCAAATATTACATAAATTGAGTTGTAAAGTAGTGACGGAGTTTGGGAGGATTGACTTTAATTATGAAAGTTCAACTGTGGGTCAAATGCTGTATGACATGCTAAAGAGAAATCTTTTGTGAAAGGTAGAGTCAATCAATGTGGCAAACTTTATTGTTATCTTATTGTAAGCAATTGCCACAGACACCCCAACCTTCAGCAACCACTACTCTGACCAGTAAGCAGCTTTCAACATCAAGGCAGACTCGCCACCAGTAAACAGATTTGTACTTGCTGAAATTATTTGTTAGCATTTTTTTAACCATCAAGCGTTTTATTTTAAATTAAGATATGTACATTTTTGGACACATGCTATTGCATAATTATTAGATTACAGTATACTGTAAACACAACTTTTATATGCACATGCACTGGGATACAAAAATTTTTTGTGACTTGCTTTATTGCAATATTCACTTATTATGGTGGTCTGGAACAGAAACCACAGTATGTCTGAGGTATGCATGCATATTAATGTGGTGAAGATTCTGAAATATTTCATAGTAAATACAATGTCTCATTTTTTAATTAGCAAAGTGTTTTTCTAAATGAAAACCCCTAATATAGCTCTGGGCTTTCGAAATGAACAAATGGGAGAGCCACTGACTATCCAGTATTGCCTCAGTAATGTTTCTTTCATCAAAAATATTTTACTAAAATTATTTACAGTCTTATATTTAAAAGTCTTGCTTCCTAAGATCTATAAAATATGCTTTCTGTGGAAAACAAATTATGTTAAGTTCTGAAGAAAATATTTTTTATTCAAATATGTGTAAACCACACCTGGCTAAATGGTATTCTTGTCTCTGTTGCTTGATATTTAGCACTGTAATCAAACCATATTGCAGCGTTCACAGCTTCTGATGAGCCCTAAATGAGGCTCCATCAATCTGGCAGACTATTTCAAGAGTAGAGCTAAAGACGAAAAATATCACCTTTCTTCTAAAATAAAACTCTACTTCACCAAATGAATCCAAACTAAATCGTTTAAGTAGGAATAATTGAATCTGGGCATTTCTTAAGGATTATTCCTGAGCCATAATCTGCCCTAGCTAGCTCTAATCCTTACTAAATGAAATGTGTTCTAAGAATATTACCAGCACATAATAAAAACTGAAAGGTATAAAAAACTAATTCCTTACATACTATTTAGTAACAGTATTTAAATCACATATCTAATTTTATTTTTTAAAAAATATTTTTTGAAGTATAATACTTTTTTTAAGGTATCTTATGGTCTAACACCTATTAGGACATCACATCAAAACACATATTTCATAAAACATTTCAACATCACATTAATTCTGTCATTCCCCTCATTATTTGAAAGGCAATATTATTTTCAATGTTCATTTTCTATTTAACAAAAACAATATTTAAAAAGTAATGTTTTCTACCTAATAACTATAATGAAAGTTTTTATCAGGCATTATGATTGTTTTATTAAACACTGTAATCTTCCATTTCTCTAAGCAGATAACTGTCATTTGATCTATTAACAATTAAAAAATCATAAATATAGAATATTTGATTTGTAAAGCAAATCAATTATTCAGTCAGAGAAAAAGAAGCAGACGAAATATTTTTTTTTTGTTTATATTACACTAATTCTCACATGGCAACTTTGAGAACCTTCTAGTATTCAGTGAAGGATTTGATTGGCCAAGAACATGGCTTCTACATTGGAAAGGGACTGGTAAATGTTACATATGTAAAATCAAAAGGTGATGATGGCATCATGAAAGAAAAGAGGACAGGAAAATGACAATGTGGTTAGGGGTGAGTGACTCAGGTAGAGAGCTCTGAGAACTGTAACACTGAATTGGCAAATGAGCAAGTTGCTTTTACTGTTAAAGAAAAAAGGGGGCCCAGAGCCTTGGCTAGCATCTGGAATGCGCGGGAAGGCCTAGGTGGGCAGATCACCTGAGGACAGGTTTTGGAGACCAATCTGGCCAACATGGTGAAACCTCTCCTCTACTAAAAATATAAAAATTAGCAGACCATTGTGGCTCATGCCTGTAATCTTAGCTACTTGGGAGGCTGAGGCAGGAGAATTGCTTGAACCCTGGAGGCAGAGAATGTAGTTAGCCAAGACTATACCACTGCATTTCAGCCTGGGTGACAGAGCAAGACTCTGTCTCAAGGAAAAAGAAAAAGAAAAAAAAATTACCTAGGCATGGTAGCATGCACCTATAATCCCAGCTACTCAGGAAGGTGGAGGTTGCAGTGAGTGGAGATTGTGCCATTGCACACTGCACTGGAGCCTTGGCAACAAAGAGAGACTCTATCTCAAAAAAAAAAAAAAAAAAAAGCACAAGATCTTCACTGTCAAATTGTTTTTCTTTTCAATTTTAAAGGGCATATTTTTTATCCCTCTAGAATATATTCATACTAATTGGTATCCTTAAAAATGAATTAGAAATAAGTTGAAATTAAACAAATACTTTCCATGATATACAGTTACATGGCAAAATTTCAAAATTTCAAAATTCATTTGCCTTAAGCTGCAGCAGTAGCTAAAATCAAATAATTATAATCACTCGTTTTTTCCTTTTATGACTCAGATGTTTAAATTAATAACTGATTGATTAGTTGGTTTAACAATAATTGAAAGTTTCATTTTTTAAAATAGTAAGTTAGGCTCTGGGAATAGAGCTATGAATAAAACTGAGATGGTTCCCTTCCCTTACAGACAAGTGTATATGGGATTTCTGGCAAAAGATAACATTTCCAGAACAAAGATCCTTTGAAATTCTCTGAAGTCAGCTGTACAGGTATACACTACTACTAGTCTACTTGGCTGTACATTGATAAGACTGCTTAGCACTTTAAAGATAAGTGGGTATTGAGCTTTGAGTATGCAGGTAGAGAAATCAGATCAAGCCATAGAGTAAAATAACAGACAAACTTCACTTGAATAAAGTGATTTACCTTAGTTTCCAGAGTCCTATGAATAGGGTAAATACTCCAAGATTTCCAGAGAGAGATTGCTCTAGTATAAACTAAGGAATTCTTGCTTTGGATTTTTCTGTGTATGCACTGAAAGAATAGGAAGAAAGGGCCGGTCTTTCCCCTAAAATCAATCTCAGGGATCTCTACTGAGTATACTTGCATTTTTCCTCCTTACAATGGTGTTATGGACTTCAATATACAAACACAACAGTTATATTTGAGATATGTCCCACTATATTTTTTATGGCCAAAAAAAACCCAAAATGGAGAACAAGTTGAACTTTGTGCTTCATGTAGTATATCAAGACGTTTTGGACCAAAAAATATCAGTAATAATTATTAGGGCTAATGTTTATTGTTGGCTTAGGTGTGTCAGATGTAGTGCAATTTACTTTATTTCATTTTTCCCTTTAATTCTCGGTCTGATGTCTCTTAAGAAGAACTACTTTGGGTATCATATTATTGATGTTAAGCAACCTTAACACGGATCACATAGGTATTTACTGTGTCTTCACTGATTGGGAGAAGAGGCAAAGTATCAATACCCCTATATCTTTCACTTAAAAACATACATATACTTAGAAAGATAACATCAACAGTTTTGAAAATAAAGTCACCATATTTTATATTTTTCCAGCCTTTGTCTATATACATTTGTATTAAACAAAATTTAAAATAGAATGTACATACTGACAATTCTGTATGCTTCTAACAGTTTGATGTCAAAAAAAGATAAAGCTCTAGAAAGCCAGAGAATTATTATGTTAATCAAGAGTAACTAATTTAAAATGATGCCATTTCCCTCAGAGCTTGGTGAACAGCAAAACATCAAATAACATTCAGGATACCAACAGAATTTAGATAGCCTCATGGAGTTGTATAATGGGATTTTGTCTTATATGACTTCATCCTCATTTGAACTCTTACTTGAGCTTTTTTCTATTCATTTATGGCATTCAATAAAGGCTATCTTCTCTAATTATTTGGATGCATGTCATCTCTCTAAAGAGGGAAGGATAAAATTTGAGCTCATGGAGTATTCCTTATATCACTATATATCATGCAAATTAAGAATTCAATAAATATTTGTTAAAAAATGAATACATTAATATAAAAAGTAAAAAAAGACATTTACAAACGTACAGCATAAAACAATGTGACTGTTTTGCTTTGGAAGAACGCCAGGAAATCTTAAGCAGTACATCCTACAGAAGTAGAATAATCTTGAACCTCTTGATAATAGAGAATGTTAAAGTCCCTCCTACTATCCAGGTACTCTCACTTCTTCCCATGCTCTAGCCAGATTTGTCGACAAATAGCAGACCTCAATATTCCTCAAAACAAACAATAAAATCAAATTCACTGAAGGAGATGAAAAGTACTGTTGGGCTACATCAAAATAATTTCGAATATTTGTATTATAAAAGACATTTTTCTAATCTACTATCACCATCAGCTGGAACAGATGAGTGACGCAGATATTTGAAAGATGACTGAGTAAAACCACCTCCTACACTGAATAATAAACATTTTTAATGGAAAATTAATGTCATGTAGACAATGTAGGGAAGGAATTTTTCTTTGTTCAAGTGACATCCTGGTTAAATCAACTTGCAAGTAGATACCTAACTGCTTCTTGAAAAACTCTTCTCCATAGAAGAATTTAACCCAGTTACATCAATCATGAATGACTGCCATGTTGCCTCTATTTTTCTCCTTCAATTTCTGAACTTTATGTCCTCATTTTGAGTAGCACAAATTAAATATTCGTTGCAAAGCTATTAAAATGTTTAGAAATACCTGGGGAACCTAAAACACCAGCTGGTTTTCTTTTCTGGTCTCCAACTCTATATTTATCTGAGAAGAAGTAAATATACTGATCAGAGGATTTAAAAGCTTAAGGAGAGTAAAATACACACACACACACACACACACACACACACACACACACATCTTCCCAAATCTTGAAATCTTAAGTCATTCTTCAAATTATAAAGTAGCTAAGGATGATTGATCTTTGTCCCTGAAGGTGTGACATAAATCCATCAACAATGACTTACAAACCACTTTGTAGGACTAAATGGTTTTCAGAGTGACAGGATACACAAATGGACTTCTTTGTGAAATTCTGATAAAGATGGGAGGTATCCTGATTGTAGCCTGCTTGTGCTGACTAGAAAAGAACCACCTCTGTATTTGGGCTGATGCTGACCTGGATAACTTAATCCTCTTTATCTTGTACATGAGAATGTATGGGATTTAAGGCAAGATTTTGTAGATTATTTTGATAAATGATGCCTTGCTTACCCTCATTACTCAACTAGTGTACCTCTTTCATGGACTCAGCACAGGTATAAAGTTACTTCAATGTTTCATATTGTTTCACACATACCATCAAGGAGGTTAAAATTACTGAGAGTTTTCTGTCTTTGGAGAAAAAATAATGACGAATATTTTGCTCCTAGCTAAACTTATTCCTTTTAAATAGAAAAGCCTCACCTCAAGGGAGAATGAACCTTTGAAAACTGCATAAGGAACTTCCTACCTTAGCTGCAGTGTACTAACCTTGGACTGTGCCTTGACTGAATGAGGAATAAGAAGGCAAAATTGTTTCTAATTTCCATGTCATTTAAGTTTCCTGTTAAGACTATACATAGAGTTCCAAGAGCTTAGCGTGACAGTCTTTTAATGGAGAATTTTTTAAAAGAATTTGTTCGTTTCTTATAAATGTGCTTAGCCAAGATATTTTAAAATACAAGAAAACAATTCACTCTTGATAGATGTTGAGTAATATGTTCTCCTTTACTTGAAAAAATACAATAAAAACAGCACTGGATAAAGTTCAATATACTTTCAAGAGATTAATTCAATTTAACCATGTTTACTTCTCACTTCTATATTTTATAACATAATTAAATTCTTCTCAATGCATGGCTTACAGTCTACCAACACTGGAATTAGCTTTCTTCTTCCTAAAAGTATAAATTCTCAGCCTCTACCCTGTCCTCCCTCTGTGTTCTGCTGCTCCCTGTGGAACACTAATGAATCAGAATCTCTGGTGATAAAGATCTCAGATGAAGCATTTTACTTATTTTCCTGTTAGATAAGATGTACATTGATATAGCCAAACTGTAGTAATAATCAATAAAATTGGGTTTCCATAATTTCATAATTTATAAATTTAGTGTTCAAAACCGAATCCACACCATGTCAAAATATATCATTTTTGTCATCTAAACATTACAAAGGGATCCCTCTGGAAATTGACTGAGGATTAAATGACTTGAGAGAAGAAGCCAAAAACATTAGAATTTTAATATGATAGTATTCGGTAGATAGGTGATTGAATTGAGAGGAGAACACTGTATGGCTGTGGATGGTGTTTTAGTGTACCACATGTTTCCAGGCCCCAGTAAAGATACCTTCTGCTAGTTTGAATATACTTAAAGCAGTAACTTTCCTCAACTAAACTAAAAGTTGGAAAGCATTTTTTTAAATCCATCATAACACTTTATATGTGGCAAATCTTCAGTAAATCCTCAATGAATATTAACAAAAATGTCATTTTCATTTATTCTCAGTAGATATGATCTTTGCTTTTGAATTTAATTATATCTCTATTCTAAAAATGAATTATTTTGAAAAATTCATTTAACTTCTCTGGATCTCAATTCCTTCATCTATAAAATAAATATAATATTAAATGGGTGCTTCCCAAAATTCAGCCCACCTATGTATATTGAGCCATATCTGCACACCATGTATATTATTATTTTCTTCAAAATAATGTTCAAAAAAATTAGCTATGCTTTTCTAACATGCAGTAAAATTAATTTATATTAAAAATTTTGAAATGTTCACTCCTACACAGCCAAATGTGTTATGTTGAACCTTAACTTTACAACCTTGCCTAAGAAAAAATACTTTTGAATTAATATGTAGTTGCTATCTCTAGTTCCTTGGAACACAAAACTTCACCAAAATTTTGAACAATATTTACATCTAATAAAGTTCGGTTGTTTTCCAATTACAAAACAAAATATTATTGATTTCATGGATACACACTTGACTTCTGCCTAAAACAAATGTTTTAAAAACCATGTGAATGATTGTAAATACTAATTACCACCACCACCACCAAGTCTGCACCAGAAAGTGCTTGAAAAAAAAAAAAAGAAAATAAACTGGTTTGAAATATTTAAAACCAACATTTAGAAGACAAATCTTTGAAGAGTGGTGGAACTATCTGAGTATCACTATATCTTAATTGACAACAGTTTTCATTAGATTTTTTATATCTACAAGTCAGCTTGTCAGGCAAAGTCCCCAAATGCTCATAATGTGCATTAAATGGATCTGGTGTCTTTTCACGTATAAAAGATAAAAAATATTCTTTGTAGCTTCTGTCTTTAAATTCTAACCTTTACTCATATATACAAATGTAATTTTTTAAAAATTATATAATATTTTGCTTTCAAAAGTAATGGAAAGTTGGAAAATAATGGAGTACATTTGGGATGTTTAAAATGGGGATGTAGGCCGGGCGCGGTGGCTCAAGCCTGTAATCCCAGCACTTTGGGAGGCTGAGGCGGGTGACTCATGAGGTCAAGAGATCGAGACCATCCTGGTCAACATGGTGAAACCCCGTCTGTACTAAAAATACAAAAAATTAGCTGGGCATGGTGGTGCGTGCCTGTAATCCCAGCCACTCGGGAGACTGAGGCAGGAGAATTGCCTGAACCCAGGAGGCAGAGGTTGCGGTGAGCCGAGATCGCGCCATTGCATTCCAGCCTGGGTAACAAGAGCGAAACTCCGTCTCAAAAAATTAAAAAATAAATAAATAATAAAATGGGGATGTAAAAGTCATATTGAACCCAATTTTTACTTCTTCTTAACTATTTATCACTATTAACAAGATGGAGGTATACTATATATTTGAAAGGAGAGATGATAATATTACATTTGGTTTAAAACAAACTAAAAGTAAATGAGTAGGATGCTATCCTAATCATTCATTTTAAGATTGTTAATTTAAAATATCATTTTCTTTTGAATGAATGTCTTATGCAAAATACTAAGGAAACCACTTCAATCCTATTTTCATGAAGAGGTTACTAATTGGAACACACTACGACATTTGAAGTTACAGTAAATACGATAAAACCCAGTAAATTAGTCACAGACTACTACAAAGAGCCCAAATTTTGTGACAATATCAATGATATGTGCAGCAGAAAATCTGGATATTCAAAGGTTGAGGGTTTCCAGGTGAAAAGGGCCCCTCTATCAGTTTCTGCTCTTTTCTCTTCCTGAATGTAAGAAGAATAGTGGGAGGTAGAAGTTCCAGGACAGGGCTCCTTCATAATTTGAGGAAGTTTAAACTCGCATCTAATTCTGCAAGAGTCTTGTTCTGTCACCCAGGCTGGAGTGCAGTGGCACAATCTCAGCTCGCTGCAACCTCCACCTCTCCGGTCCAAGCAATTCGTGTCTCAGTCCCTCTGAGTAGCTGGGATTACAGGCGATGCCACACATCCGGCTAAACTTTTTGTATTTTTAGTAGAGACAGGATTCACCATTTTGGCCAGACTGGTTTCAAATCCTGACCTCAGGTAATCCGCTCACCTCAGCCTCCCAAAATGCTGTGATTACTCACATGAGCCATCGCCCCTGGCCTATATGTCTTCTTGGTCATTACATTTAAACAGCTTTCTTCACAGATTCTTTCCTCTTAAATATGTTCATAAATTGATATTAATAAGGAGCAATGTGGATGTTTCATATACATTTTCATTTCATCCTAATAAATTGTTAACATAATATGATATCAAACAAGGTATAATTTCTCTACTAAAAATGAGTTAATAAACATAAAATTATGTTAGATCAATTTTTAAAACCCTTATCAAATGCAAAGTTTAACATATATGTACAAAAATAAGCACAAACACACACATGCACAGACACACACACACACACCTGCCATATATTTATTGGAAAATTTATTTCTTTTTATACATAAATTTCACTATAAATTTGATTGAATAGGACTTATTCTCTCTCCCTGAAACAACAAAGAAACTCACAGGAAAAAGAGACCCTCAAGGTAGTCAAAAACATTTGCATTTAAATTAAGCAAGCATTTAATCCATAGAAAACATTAGACAACATTCTTTCCCCTGTCTCTCATAGCATGGAATAAGAAGACTTTTGTACACTTTGTTGCAATGTGTCTCTAAGCCACTGGACTCTGGAAACTTAAAATTATTGCCTTTGAAAGTTGAGTTAAAAAAAAAACTCTCATATTAGCCAGTTTCCAAAATGGAGTGGAAGTCATAAAGTTTCTAAATTATTTGCTTCCTCTACCCTCTTCCTTGCCCCTTGACTCATGAGGGTCAGTTCTCCACCCTGACGTCATAGCCAAAGAGAACTTTCGGTGTACAACTGGAAGAAATTAAATACCAGGACATGGTTTTTAAACTTCTGGAAACCAACTTAAAACAAACTTTAATCAATCAACTCAACTGTATTCAAGAGATAATAATTGTATCATATTAGGAACCTTCTATGTTAAGTTATAATTTTCATATAAAAAACATTCTGAGGCCTAAAGGCTAAGTAACAGGTTAATGGCCAAATCAGAATGTGAAACTAGGCACTGAAACTCCAGGACAGAAGACTTTTTGTTTCTATCTATATTTCTATCTACCAACATTCTGTATACCTAACACATGTTTTAAAAAATGAAACAGGGAGAGAAATGGGGTGGAGGGGGAGAGAAGGAGAAAATACATATCCATCAGTCTTAATGAAAAAAATGTTTAGAGGAATTTTTTATTTAGCACTTTTGAATAGTAAAATAAAACACTAGATAAGAAAGGGATTACTATGTGCTAATGTTATTACAAGTTGTTCATATAATTTCATATTGTTTCCTGTCACTAAAGTTATAAACATAATTTATAAGCATAATTACACACACACTTCTTTGCCATATACATTTTAGCAACCTAATTTTAATCTGTAAAATCTACTAAAGATTATCTTCCCCTGCTCCTTGGTGGTGCTATTTTTTCTTTTACCACATATAATGCATACAACAATATTTAATCACTGAAAAACTGCATATTTCTCTACTATTAAAGATGAACTATAATTTAAAAATTGTCCTGTTAATGCCTTTTAAAATCATTCCTGTTGTTCACTACGTATTTCTTTTTAATTTAAAATAATAAACTAAAATAAATATATATCTAACCTATTCACGTTATAATTTTTAATTCTTTCCCATAGGATTGATTAATTGGATGCAATTGAGATCGAATTTAGGAAACACTTCCAAAGAATTTATTCACTACATTCTTACAAAACATCTAAATATCATTAGCCAAGCCCTGTTCTGCATTCAATGTGAATAAAATAACAAGACTGCTGTCCTTATAGAGCTCAAACTCCAGTGGAAGAAGAGAAGATGAACATTCTACATAAGAGAGAGAGAAAGTATGTGTGGTGAATATCTGTGTATAATTAGTGTGTGTGTGTGTGTGTGTGTGTGTGTGTGTGTGTGTGTGTGTGTGTGTAGTTTATACACATTATGGTTTTGTTCTTTTTTCAAATAGGGTCTCACTCTGTCATCATGCTGGAGTAGAGAGATGCAATCACAGCTCACCACAACCTTGAGCTCTGTGGCTCAAGCAATCCTACTGCTTCAGTCTTCCAAGTAGCTACGAATACAGGCATAAACCACCAAGCCTAGCCTTTTTTTTGTGTGTGGAGATGGGGCCCCACCATGTTGGTTGCTCAGGCTAGTCTTAAATTACTGGCCTCATGTAGTCCTCCTGCCTTGGCCACCAAAATGCTGAGATTATGGGCATGTGCCACTGTGCCTAACTTTAGTTCTCATTCAAGTATATGATGCACATACATTTCAGAAAATGACAGTGGAGTTAAGGTGGTCTAGAAGGCTTCCCTGAATAACAGAGACTTGAATGATGAGAAAGACACAAGCATGCTCTGATTACCTTTAAGAAAAGAGGATCATAGAGAGAGAGAGAAATTGCCATGATAGGTGGGAAAGAGATTGGCATGGTCAAGGAAATGAAAGCTGACCTCTGTGGCTGAAATGTGGTTGAGGTGGTGAATAATGCAAAAAAAAAAAAAAAAAAAGTCACCAGTTGTCAGCTGGGATAATGTCGGGTTTTATAACTCAGGGTAACTCAGTTATCATTTATTCATTCCCACCTTAATTAATTTTGAAAAATAATGTTAGGTCTACCATGTTTTACAAACCAAAGACACAAAGATAGGCTAAGATCTCTGCCCATTTCAGATAGAAGGTGTACATGAGTCATCTGAACTACCAGTTGCTTTGGTCATTTTTGACAGACAACTTCATTCAGCTTATTTAGCATCCATGTGGACCACATTGCTGGATTTTTGAAATCTAAACTATTAAATGTGTTTTTTGGATACTGCCTCACATGTGACTGCTACAAGCTTCTGTTTTGAGTACCTACCTATTTCATCATGATTACACTTTATGATAACACTCATCTTGGAGGGGGATCCCAAGATGACTGAATAAGAGGCAGCTCCGGAAGCAGCTCCCAGCGAGAGATATGCAGAAGCTGAGTGGTCTCCACAATTCCAAATGAGGTACCAGGTTCATTTTGTGGGTCTGGTTGGACAGTGGGTAGAAACCAAATAGGGCAAGTTGTGGCAAGGTGAGGCACTGCCCCACCTGGGAGGAGAAGGTAACTGACCAGAGGACTGGGGGATATCCCTCTCTGGGACTTCAGTTCAGATGCAGCACTCTACCCAAGTCCTTTACAACCCACAGAACAGGAGATCTTTGACTGGCTGAAAAGCCTTAGCAAGCTGCCTGAACAGGGCCGAACAGCAACTTCGGCTGGCACTGGGATATCAGCATAGATCTAGATGGAAGCACTTGCTGACCCCAAGAAAGCCAAAAAGCCAGTGGGATGAAACTACCTGCTCCTGAGTAAGAAGGGGAATGGAACGCAGGGAAACAGCCCAAGCAGCAGGACAGGTCCCCCACTGCACAAAGCCCAGCAGGCCAAAAAACTCTCACTCCAGAGTTAGGCACCCAGAATGGCAGTTAGAAAGTGACCAGGAATGATCCAGCTTAGAGGTTGGAAGGGAAGCCACCATTGCAGAAGCCAGCCTAATTTTCCTGAGTAAATAAAAGACATAGCAGCTCCACTGAATCTGTGGCAGTCCAGCAGTGCCTCTGCACGCAGAGAAAGGAAAGGCTGCCTCCCCAAGCACCTACCTGAGATCAAAACTATATAAATCCAAGAGATGGGGAGAAACCAGCGCAAGAAGAATGATGCCATCAACAAACCAGAACGTCTCTAAATCATGACTCCTCACCAACAAGGGAACAAAGCAGGAGACAGAATGAATTCAACATTGACAGAAGGCTTCAGAAGGTGGGTAATAAAAAACTTCTCTGAGTTAAAGGAACATGGTCTATCCCAATGCAAAGAAACTGAAAACCTTGAAAAAAGGTTAGACAAAATGCTAACTAGAATAACCAGCTTAGAAAAGAACATAAACGACTTGATGAAGCTGAAAAACACAGCACAAGAACTTCATGAAGCATACACAAGTTTCAATAGCAAAATAGATCAAGCAGAAGAAGGGATATCAGAGATTGAAGAGCAACTCAATGAAATAAAATGAGAAGGCAAGAAAAGAGAACAGAGTGAAGACAAATGAACAAAGCCTTCAAGAAATATGGGATTATGTGAAAAGACCTAATCTACTCCTCATTGGTGTACTCCTCATTGGAAGATGATGGGGAGAATGAATCCAAGCTGGAAAACACTCTTCAGAATATTATCAGGAGAACTTCCCCAACCTAGCAAGGCAGGGCAACATTCAAATACAGGAAATACAGAAAACACTACGACGACACTCCTCTAGAAGAGCAACCCCAAGGCACATAATAGTCAAGTTCACCAGGGTTGAAACAATGGAAAAAATATTAAGGGCAGCCAGAGAGAAAGGTCAGGTCACCCACAAAGGGAAGCACATAAGACTAACAGTGGATCTCTTGGCAGAAACCCTACAAGCCAGAAGACAGTGGGGGCCAATATTCAATATCCTTAAAGAAAAAAATTTTCAATCCAGAATTTCATATCCAGCCAAACTAAGCTTCATAAGTGAAGGAGAAATGAAATCCTTTAGGGACAAGCAATTAATGAGAGATTTTGTCACTAACAGACCTGCCCTGCAAGAGGTCCTGAAGGAAGCACTAAACATGGAAAGGAAAATCCAGTCCCAGCCACTGCAAAAAATAACCAAATGGTAAAGACCAACAATGCAATGAAGAAATTACACCAATCAAAGGGCAAAACAACCAACCAGTAATAAAATGGCAGGATCAAATTCATACATAACAATATTAACATTAACTGTAAATGGACTAAATGCCCCAATCAAAAGACACAGACTGGAAAATTGGATATAAAGCCAAGAACCATTGGTGTGCTGTATTGTACATGAGACCCATCTCACATACAAAGACACACATAGACTCAAAGTAAAGGATGGAAGAAGAGTTACCAAGCAAACGGAGAGCAAAAAAAAGTGGGGGTAGCAATCCTAGTCTCTGGTAAATGGGCTTTAAACTAACAAAAATCAAAAGAGACAAAGACAGGCATTCAATAATGGTAAAAGGATCAATATATCAAGAAGAGCTAATGATCCTAAATATATATGCACTCAATACAGGAGCACCTAGATACATAAAGCAAGTCCTTAACAACCTACAAAGAGACTTAGACTCCCACACAATAATAGTGTGAGACTTTAACACTCCACTGTCAATATTAGACAGATCAATGAGACAGAAAATTAACAAGGAAATCCAGGACTTGAATGCAGATCTGGATCAAGTGAACTTAATAGACATTTATAGAACTCTTAATCCCAAATCCATAGAATATACATTCTTTGCAGCACCACACTGCACTTACTCTAAAATTGACCAAGTAATTGGAAGTAAATCAGGCCTCAGCAAATGCAAAAGAACAGAAATAATAGAAGTCTCTCAGACCACAGTGCAATCAAATTAGAACTCAGAATTAAGAAACTAACTCAAAACTGCACAACTTCATGGAAAATGAACAACTGACTCCTGAATGTAGACTTGATAAATAATGAAACGAAGGCAGAAATAAAGATAGTCTTCAAAACCAATGAGAACAAAGACACAACATACCAGAATCTCTGGAAACATTTAGAGCAGTGTCTAGAGGAAAATTCTTAGCAATAAATGCCCACATGAGGAGAAAGGAAAGGTCTAATATTGACACCCTATCATCAAAATTGAAAGACTTAGAGGAGCAAGATCAAAAAAATTCAAAATCTAGTAGAAGACCATGAATAACATCAGAGCAGACCTGAAGGAGATAGAGGCACAAAAAAACCTTCAAAAAAATCAACAAATCCAGGAGCTGGTTTTTTGAAAAGATCAACAAAATAGACAGACCTCTAGCTAGATTAATAAAAAAGAAAAGAGAGAAGAATCAAATAGATGTAATAAAAAACCATAAAGGGAATATCACCACCAATTCCACAGAAGTACAGACTACCATCAGAGATTACTACAAACAACTCTATGCAAATAAACTAGTAAACCAGAAAGCAATGTATAAATTACTGGACACTTGCATCCTCCCAAGCCTAAACCAGGTAGAAGTCGTAACCCTGAATAGACCAATAACATAGGCTGAAGTTGAGGCAGCAATTAATAGCCTACCAATGAAAAAAGCCCAGGTCCAGATGGGTTCACACCCGAATTCTACCAGACATACACAGAGAAGTTGGCATCACTCATTCTTAAAGTATTCCAAACAAACCAAAAAAGAGGGAATCCTTCCCAAATCATTTTATGAGACCAACATCATCCTGATACAAAAACCTGGCATAGACTCAACAAGAAAAGAAAACTTCAGGCCAATATCCATGATGAACATAGATACAAAAATCTTCAATAAAATACTGGCAAACCAATTGTGACAGCACATCAAAACGCTTATCCATCACAATCAAGTAGGTTTTGTCCTGGAGATGCAAGGCTGATTCAACATATGCAAGTCTATAAATGTAATCCATCGCATAAACAGACCCAAAGACAAAAAACATATGATTATCCCAACAGATACAGAAAAGTCCTTCAACAAAATTCAGCAGCAGTTTATGCTAAAAGTCCTCAATAAACTAGGTATCCATATCGATGGTACATATCACAAAATAATAAAAGCTATTTATGACAAACCCACAGCCAATATCATACTGAACAGGAAAAAACTGGAAGCATTCTCTTTAAAATCTAGCATGAGAAAAGAATGCCCTCTCTCACCACTCCTATTCAATATAGTATTGTAAATTCTAGCCAGAGCAATCAGGCAAGAAAAAGAAATAGAGTATTCAGTTAGGAAAAGAGGAAGCCAAATTGTCTCTATTTGCAGATGACATTATTGTATGTTTAGAAGACCCCATTGTCTCAGCCCGAAATCTCCTCAAACTGATAAGCAACTTCAGCAAAGTTTCAGGCTACAAAATCAATGTGCAGAAATCACAAGCATTTCAATACACCAATAACAGACAAACAGAGCCAAATCAAATGTGAACTCCCATTCACAATTGCTACAAAGAGAATAAAATACCTAGGAATACAACTAACAAAGGATGTAAAGGCCCTCTTCAAGGAGAACTAAAAACCACTGCTCAAGGAAATAACAGAGGTCACAAACAGATGGGAAAGCATTCCATGCTCATGGTTGGAAGAATCAACATCATGAAAATGGCCATACTGCCCAAAGTAATTTATATATTCAACACTATCCCCATCAAGCTACCTATGACCTTCTTCACGGAACTGGAAAAAGCCACTTCAAACTTCATATGGAACCAAAAGAGAGACCGCATAGCCAAAACAATCCTAAGAAAAAAGTACAAAGCTGGAGGCATCATGCTGCCTTCAAAATATACTACAGTAATCAAAACAGCATGGTGCTGGGTACCAAAACAGAGACATTGACCAATGGAACAGAACAGAGGCCTCAGAAGCAACACCACACATCTATAATTATCTGATCTTTGACAAACCTGAGAAAAATGAGCAATGGGGAAAGGATTCCATGTTTAATAAACGGTGTTGGGAAAACTGGCTAGCTATCTGCAGAAAAAAGAAACTGGACCCATTCCTGATACCTTACACTAATATTAACTCCAGATGGATTAAAGATCTAAACCTAAGGCCTAATACCATAAAAACTCTAGAAGAAAACCTAGGCAAAACCATTCAGGACATAGGCATAGGGAAGGACTTCATGGCTAAAACACCAAAAGCAATGGCAACAAAAGCCAAAATAGACATATGGAATCTAATTAAACTTCAGGGCTTCGGTACAGCAAAGGAAACTCTCATTAGACTTGCAACCAGAAGAATGGGAAAAAATTTTTGCAGTTTACCCCTCTGACAAAGGGCTAATATCCAGAATCTACAACGAACTAAAACAGATTTACAAGAAAAAAAAACTACAAACCCATTCAAAAGAGACTGCTAATGGGGATGGGTTTCTTTTGAAGTGATAAGTTCTAAAATTGTACTAAAAACCACTGAGTTATAGATTTTAAATGGGTGAAATGTATGGTATGTGAATTATAACTCAATAAAGTTGTTCTAGAAGAAAGATGTATAGTACCCCAAAACCTAAAACACAATAAAATATATATTAAAAAAAAAGAGAGTGAAGGATATGAACAGACACTTTACAAAAGAAGACATAAATGAGGCCAACAAACATATGAAAAAATGCTCATCATCACTGGTCTTAGAGAAATGCAAATCAAAACCATATTGAGATATGACCTCACGCCAGTTAGAATGGCAATCATTAAAAAATCTGGAGACAACAGATGCTGGAAAGGATGTGGAGAAATAGGAACACTTTTACACTGTTGGTGGGAGTGTAAACTAGTTCAACCATTGTGGAAGACTGTGGTGATTGCTCAAGGACCTAGAAAGAGAAATTCCATTTGACCCAGCAATCCCATTACTGGGTATATATCCAAAGAATTATAAATTATTCTATTATAAAGACACATGCACATGTGTGTTCTCTGTGGCACTGTTTACAATAGCAAAGACCTGGAACCAACCCAAATGCCCATCGAAGATAGACTAGACAGGGAAAATGTGGCACATATACACTGTGGAATACTACACATCCATAAGAGTTTGTGTCCTTCATAGGGACATGGATGAATCTGGAAATCATCATTCACAGCAAACTGACACAAGAACAGAAAACCAAACACTGTATGTTCTCACTCATAGGCGGGTGTAGCACAATTAAAACACATGGACACAGGGAGGGGAGTATCACACACTGTGGTCAGTAGTGGGGAGGCTAGGGGAGGTATAGTGGGGGTTGGGGAAGGTGGGGAGGGACAACATGGGGAGAAATACCAGATATAGGTGATGGAGGGATGAAGGCAGCAAACACCTTGCCATGTATGTACCTATGCAACAATCCTGCATGATCTGCACAGTACCCCAGAACCTAAAGTACAATAAAAGGAAAAAGTTCATCTTGAATTAATCACTCATTATATTGCTATAAAGTAGACATTAAAATTGCTCAGCTAATGACAGTATCACCAGCAAGCTATAATTACTGCAACCAGGATGCAATCTAATGTTTTTAATCTGTCAGATGAAAAATTTACACCTATAAATACAAGAAAGAAAGAGAGAAAGAGGCAGAGATGGGACAGAGAGAATAAAACACATATTGCTCTCACACTTATACAAATTTAAAAGTAATTTTCTTTACTTTAGAGGCCACAGAAAATTGTCTAACCTATCATCCTAATATGTAATTTAGATGTCATAGCCAGGGACCTAGAAGAAAATAAAACAATTTGAAAGACCTGATTTATATTTCCATGTTTGAAAAAAGTAGATTTTTTTCATGCATCTTTTAAGCAATAAAAAAGGAAAGATATTTTGGCAATATTACTCTTGATAAATGCTAAGATATACCTGCCAACTTATTTTGACATATTCTTTAGAATTTAGTTCCTAAAATTAATAGAGTGTTTCTCCAGATTTCATTGTAAAATACTATTCTAAACACACACACACACACACACACACACACACACACACACATAAAACAGACACTACATAAAATGTAGCTTTCCTCTGCTCTTTCATCTACATGTCAAACACAATTTATCAAAAGACATAATACAAACTACTATAAAGATGGCACAATTTAGAAACTAGTCACAAATAATGTCTACATACTGATTGCCTTTGATGTTTTAAATGAGAAAGAATAGCCTAGTTGTTTCTATTTTAATCTTCCACTAATCTATTTTGATACAACTTTGAATTAGCAGAAAAATTAAATCTTCAGAGAACAAATATTTTGTAATAGATAAATTCATAGTTATAGGAGCAAAATAACCAAATTTCTAGTAGGTGCAGCTGGCAGGGAACCAAATCTTATAAGGCTGAATATGCTTTAGGTTTGTTATAAGGTTGATTTGAAAGAGTGGGTAGAAGTATTTTGGTTTTCAAATAATTCTGCCCATGTAAATTCTTGGTATCTAAGCTTCATGAATCAAACTTAACACAGTCATAGAATATCTCTGTTCAAAGAAGTAGGAGAGTTACCACATTGTAGATTGTCTTAACATATTCAAAATTTATGGAGTAACAGCAATACATTGGATGATGAAATAGTTGTCAACTGCACATTAAAAAGAGAAAAAAAACCTTTCAGTATTATCTGCCTATCACCTACACCAAAATCACTTCTGATCCAAAGTACAACCAACTGTGAAATGCGACCCAACATCTTATGCAACCTGGATTTTGAGAATCAGTACCCTGTGAGTTGCAGTTTTCTGCTCTGTTAAATGATTCTAATGACTAACATTTTATGTATATTTTTGTATTGTGGTATTCTTAACACATGTGAATCCTCCTGTACATAACAAGATATCTAGTTGGTTTCATGAAGATGAAACTTCAACAAACAGTACAATAGGACAGAAACCCTGGAATGCAGACCACAGGAATTTTTAAGATTCCATTGAACAATAAAGTGTTAAAAATCAATTTTATTGATGGTCTTTTACCAACACATTAACTAATGTTTTCTAAAGCTTGGCATGCAAAAAAATAATACAACTAAACTTCTCTCTGCATTCAGGGGTTTCCTAATCACTTGCTCAATTCCCATTTTTGACTGACAGGAGTACTCAAGCTAAATTAGCATTAGCATTCTTAGTTTTGTATGTGTGGAACTGCACTGTCTTCTCTGGTTAGAATTATGATATGGCCATTGGATGTGACAGCCCATTTCTCTTCGTAGCATTTGACATATTTCACTCTAGCTTTCTTCTCTGATTCTAGTGAATAAAGGATTTCCTGAATTGCAGATAAGGAGAATCAGTAGCACTTTTTTTCAGTGACTTTGTGCTTATAAACTGCTCAACAACCATTAGTTGTTACTTTGGAGAATTATAAAAGACAATGGGATAAATCATTGGAGCTCAATAACCAATCTATTATTAACCAGAAATGTAACCACCACTTTTTAATGATAAATGAAATATATTTATCATTAAAAAGATTACTATTTAAAGGAAGAAATACAGTATTGGTTTTCTTAAATTTCTTAAAATGTAATAAAAATCATTTAGATTACTAAGACATCAAAAAGATCCACAGAAAGACTGAGGGAAGACATGAAAATATGATGCACACAAAAGCTAAATTAAATGAGCCATTAATTTATTTAATTTATGGTTTTAATTTATTTAATTTATTTAATTTACAGGTTGAATTTATTTCAAAACAGAATGCCAGAGGTTAACGTGCTATGGTAATGTGAAAAAATCAGAGAATATGTGAGTTAGCTATCAAAAAGTGGATAACATCAATTATTTCTAACACCATTTGGTTCTTAAAATTATCTTTATAAAAAATTGTTTACTCAGTCTGTTGACACCAATTGGACACTTAATTCCAAGGCACAGACAAGGCAAAGAAGGAACAAAAGTGAATTCTTACCTTTGAATAGAATCTGATGGAAAGAGAGAGGCTGTTACATAAACTGAAATATCAAAAGCAGTATGTAACCATCTAAAAATTTGCACCAAGTGATATGGGGATGAGAGAGAAGGAAGCAACAGATAAGTGGATAAGAGTATATAAGGGCAATAAGTAAGGCTATGTATGTCTGTATCAACAATTAGAGTGATGATGGACTATAAAATCCTACTGAAGTTCTGACAATACCTCTCCCTATCCCAAATATCCTCAACATGCATGCAGTATCCCTCACAGGGTGCTGGACCAAGAGTCTTTCAAGTAGGCCATGATTTTAAAACCAAAGAAACATATCTTGACTTTGGTTCTGAAATGAATAATAACTGCTTACAATTATTCCTCATTTTTTTATCAATTTACTATTAGTGATGCCTGAAATTAATTTTTCATTTTAATTTACTCACTTTTACCAAAATAATTTATCACAACTATCTGATAAAGATGTTTGTATTTTTGCAAGTTGCCATGTTAGTGTCATTGTGTGTATTGCATATTTTCAAACAAGAGTATTTTTGCTTTGTCATTTCTTGATAATCAAACTCTAAAAGACATACGCTTTATGGCTGAAATATTATGCAGGAAGTCATTCCATTTATTCAATGGCACAAATATCATTCATTCAGTCATTCAACTCATTTGAAAAACACACAGGGTCTTATTTTTGTGTGAAATTACCCAAAGAGTGAAACTGTGAGCTAAATGAGTAACAACATATTTCATCTAGACAGAATTTTATACACCACTTCAGCCTAAAAGGAGTATGGTAGCAAGGATCAGATTTGTATGTCTAATGACAAGATTTTACACATATATTTATAGATCAGGAAGTTACAGACAAAGAAGCTTGTTGACAACTGGAAGAAGTATATAATCAAATTTCACAATTTTCCTTCAGGAACATTTCTTTCATCTATCTGCATATGTCTTTTTATCCAACTATTTGTGCTACTTTAATAGATCATAAATAGTAAGCAAACCTTGTATTTTATTACATCAATAACCTATTTCAAAACATCCATTTGTTAGACATTATATCTGAACATCATCTGATGAATTAAAGTTTATAACAGGATTTCTTTCACACTAGAGAAAGAGAAGTGGACCTATAAATATCATGACAGTAAAGGCAGACATTTTTGAAAGTAAACAATTGGATTTCTAGGGTTCTACAGAATTAATTCCAGGGACGATATACAATAGGGGCCAATCTACCCTGTCAGAGAACCTCACACCTCACTCTTGAGTTAAGACAACAATCTCCCACAAATTTTATACCTTTAGGTTTTATATTGATTTAATATGAAAAAAAATTTTGTATGTTTAACAACATGTTTGAAAATCACTGCATAATGAATTAATTAATAATGACAGCATGAAAGAAAAATCTATTGGCTAAATAAAATAAATTTGGAGGATCCAGGAGGGGTGGTAGATGGGTTGGTTAGGGAATAAAGCAATGCCATTTTCAATCACAATATTTCCATAAACTGGTGCATTTATGTTTGGTGATACAGGTTGAGATATGACTTGTTTCTCCAGGTACTACCATTATCTTCTCAGTAGTCTAAGGTGTTCCTGTCACTGGTAAACGTGAATCTTTTCTCATGACAAATAACAACGTAACCTCTTCACATTAGATGGAAAAGCCCAGTACCAGTATCTATGTATCAATGGATGCTATACCCTTCCTAATACCTGGAAGACTATAAAAGGCAATAGGGTGTGGTTTATATATTTCCTATCTTCGGTAGTATTTTGTTACCATAAATGTGCTTTTGCTTGTGAATGCAAAGTCCAGTGGGGAAATGTCAAAAGAAATCAAGGCCTTGACACATGATCTGCATGAGTTATCCTTCCATAAAGGATGTCTGTTTTGAAGAAATTTTGTTATTATTCCAGATGGCAGTACTGTCATCTTGGCCACACCACATGTAGCACATTCAAGAATCATTCACTGTGTCTGGTGGCCTGGAAATGATTCTGCTATTGAAAAGACTGTAATGAAGTGTCAGCATATGCCAAGCTATTCAGTACTGTCCTCCAAAAGAACTTCTTTTCCCATGGGAAGTGACTAAGAAATTTTGGTCAACAATCCAAATTTCTTTTACCAGACTTTTTAAAAGGACAACATTCAATGTGTTGATCTTTTTATTTGTCTCAGAGTGAACCCAGGTTTATGTCAAATGACAGCTATGCCTGTTACTGTAAAATACTGCTAGTCAGGTACTTTAGTTGAATTTAAATGATTTATGGATAGAAACATTATGTAACTATTCAATAATATTCATCTTATTAATGGAAGCACCTTGAGGCTTGCCTATTCTGTTTCTAAATAGAAATAAAACAATATTTACTAGTCTTAATTGTAACCATCTAACGTGGGCTATTTAATCATTGGAACTGAATGACTGAGACTTTTGCTAAGCCTATGGAGCTGAGAGAAGATGAGTCCTTTTTACTATAATTGAGGTCATAGAATTTAGTTACATAACATCAAGAGTGCGATGATCTCAGGGCACCATAGCTACGCTGACTGACTTCAATGATGTTCCTTCCATGTGACCCAACAATAATAGCAAAACTATTAGAACATCCCCTCTAAAATCCTTTGACATTAGATTTTCAGCTATACTTTCTGACATGTCCTCAAAACCATAAATGAATATATATTTCTCATAGCACAGTTAAAATGCTTAAAGTGAAGACAAACACTAATTCTACATAGAGAAATCTTTGCAAATATGTGCCTACCCTATTGGTTAAAAGCTGATGTGAAATTCGGAATGAGAGCTGCCGAGTATTTGAAGAGTAGATGAGCAGGCTGTTGTGATTTAATCTTGATTGGAAGATTTTCTTTGTCATTTACTGAGATCTACTTTTATCAGTCTAGTTGCCTGAATTTATAAACTACGGGAACAGGTTAAGGATTTTCACAGTCTACTGGAGAAGACAATGGTGTGAGTAAGTGATTATTTCAAAACGTCATAGGGACTGTAATGAAAGGTGGTAGGTACAGTACAGAGAGGAAAACAATGAGGACAGTGCAAAATCATATTTAAGAGGGTGGAGTTTAAAAGGCAATTGTCTCACTGAGGACAATGATATGTATGAAGGAAAAATATAGAAATGTACATGTTGGCAGAGTTAAATGTAAAATATAAAAGCCTAAATCAAAAGACAAATGAAAATTCAGTCTTTTTTCATATGACAGAAGAACTCTAAAGTTCTGCACAATGCATAACTCCAAGACAGTTTCTAAGATTTACTATTTTAAGCTCAAAGATTTAGAAAGTTATTTAGCATTAATCAGTTGATAGACTAAATGGATAAGTGCCAACAGAAGTGCTAGTAGAAGATAATTACTGGTAAATAACGAACGGAGATTTCTAAAAGTTGTTGTGCATTTATCAATCCGTCTCAAGTGCCAGGAGTCTGCAGCTGTCAATGATTTTCTACCAAAACAGTATTTAGAGCACTGAGTTTTCAGGATTTAAAGAAAATGAATGAAGGACTTACTTACTTGCAGTTACATCTAAATAATTACATTTTCGGATACCTAACTCTGAATTAGAACATTTAGTTATAAAAAATGTATGCACAATAACTTAAATTTATGCTGCTTAAGACATTTTCTAAGGGACAGTTTATCAAGCTGCAAAGTACCAGAAAACTGTCACATTCCATTTGACAAAGTGAATTGGAGAACATGCTCAGAGGTATAGTTGGTGATGGCACAGGAGGCTCTAGAAAGATTACATGCTTTGCAAATAGTGATACATTTTATATTGTTTTTACTTTGGATTTCCAAGAGGCACAGGAACATGCATGCTGACTAGCGTAAGTTTAAAAACCATAACACGAACAACTATTTAAAGCCAAATACAAGAACCAATTTTCACTTTGTTAAAAAAAAGATTACATCCAAGTGAATGTTAGAGAAATAAATATACATCATGAAATTAGAATTTTTATATTATATTAAACCCTTAATTAATTTCACTCATAATTACCTTAAGTTTGTCAATTAATTTGCACAAAACACCCTTGATTTGGAGAGTAGCAAAATATGAGGTAAATATACTATGTAATTAGAAGGAAAATTATAGATAGTAGTTTTATTAAGATTGAGGCAATTGTCCTAAAATGTTAGGAAACTCCTGAAATGCTTGTCGAGAGAAGTTTTAAATATCCAGGTTACTCTTTGAGTCATGAAAAATTTTATCCATGGCCTATAGGAAAATTCTGCCAGGACTTCATGTTTTTAGCATTTACTGAGCACCCATTATAGATCAGGTGTTACGTATGACCCTGGAGATACATGGGTAAATGAGACAGAAAAATTCTGGGGTTTTGTAGTGGGAGCCAGACAATAAGGAAGTACTCACATGAGCAACAAAGATGATTATAGAAAGTGATAAGAGATAGGAAGTAAATAAAAAGGATGATGATCCAGGGAGTAACCACAGTGGCTGTTTGCAATATTGCAATGAACTGGGAAGGTAAAGCTTGAGCTCAAATGTGAACAACAGGAACAAGAATGTAGAGTATTCTGATTAGGTGTTTCTTATTTAATAAGCATCTGCTTTCATTTTCTCCTTCACCACACATTTATTGAGCATCTATTTTGTGCAGCCCAGGGAAGGGTTAGGTGTCAGAAATGTAGTAGTAATTAAGCCAGACCAGTCCCTGCCATTACCATGCCTATGACTTAAAAAGGAAGACAACATTTTAAAAAGCAAAGACAATAAAGATGTAGATTATTAAAATCAAGATCATAGGAGGTACTATGACAGCTATGATTAATCTAGTCTAGTGGTCAATGAGGACCATATGAGAAAAACAACATGAGAACAAGATGGTTGCTTTGGTATACAGAATTCTCAGATGGCCCCAAGATTTCCTTCACACTGGTGTGTGTTTATGATTAGATTATATGATGTGGTGCAGGTGATGTTTCAATAGGGAGAGTAAGGATGATCCTGGTATAATGTCATGACTCTTTAAAAGTCACTTCTCTGTCTGAGTTACGACCTACAGAACTGCAAGCTGATAAACAGTTATTTTTTTAAGTTGCTATGTTTGTGATAATTTGTTACCAGCAATAGAAAACTAATATAGATATAGATAGTAATAATAAATCCTGCTCAATTAAAGTTGGTAGAGTCATAATTTAATAATCTAAACTTTGGCTTAAAACGTATAGGAATAATGAGTAAGGAAAGATTGATTTACTTACACTTAAAATGCTTGGACTGTTGTATATTTATGACTTTATTTAAACTTAACATATTACACCACCTCATTAAGTGTCTTTATGCCTCATCTACTCCCTGCCCCACACACCTTTCTAGACTATTAGCTCTTTAAAGAAGTTAGTCCACTTAGCACATTTTCTGATATACATAAAACATAATAAAATGTTCTTACTCTTTCCTACTGTTTTTCATCTGATAAATATTTAATATTGATAACTGTCTTCCAGGTATTGTATAAGGTTCAGGATAAACAGCAGTCACAACAGAAATGAAATCAAGTCCTTACCCTCATGGAGATTACATAATTGTTGACAGAATGAATAAATGAATAGGATAAATAATCACTTTCCTTCTCACTTTCAACTCCTACCTTAGTCTTTAACTGCAACTTTCAGAAGTTAACGTTTCATAGATAAGTTTCAAGAGAAAAGGTGAGACATGCTGACAGTTTATAGCTGATCTCCCACGTTTTGTACACTCTTACTCTCTTTATAGGCAATGCTTACTTTGAAATGCCATAAAATCTATCATTGTAATAGCAAAACTCTGCCTTTT
>CM052650.1:81970500-81998896 GCA_028533165.1 Leontopithecus rosalia | reverse complement strand
AGGTGGGCTATGAAATTGGTAATTTAACTAGATATTAAGAAATCATGAATTTGCCGAGGCGGGTGGATCACGAGGTCAAGAGATCGAGACCATCCTGGACAACATGGTGAAACCCCGTCTCTACTAAAAATACAAAAATTAGCTGGGCATGGTGGTGTGTGCCTGTAATCCCAGCTACTCAGGAGGCTGAGGCAGGAAAAAAATTGCCTGAACCCAGGAGGCGGAGGTTGCAGTGAGCCAAGATCGCGCCATCGCACTCCAGCCTGGGTAACAAGAAACTCCGTCTCAAAAAGAAAAAACAAAAAAACAAAAAGAAATCATGAATTTAACAGTTTAAGAAGAGATGTATTTCTCTAGTAACAAAAATGGAGATTTAAAAACAACTAAATAGCTTCGAGGTCGGAGCTAGAGATGAAGAGCCAGGTGGAAAAATAGATCGAACAGGGTTCAGAAAGAAGGGCTATAACCATAAAATGGAAGAGACGTTGTTGAATATCATAGATTAACAGAATAAACATGTATTCCTTAAATTTCTACACACTAGAGCAAAGCTTGTCTATGTGATACAAACACAGGTTGAAAACCAAATCATAGAAGTGACTTTGTTGGAAGAATATAAAGAGGCTAGGATGACAGTCAAAGGGATCACCTCAAAAAAAAAATAAATGCAACAACAACAAAATTGTCTCTCAACGGTGTGGTTGCTGCCTCTCAATGGTGTAATATCCAATGCACTCATAAGGAGTGTAAAAGGAGGAAAAAGGAGGTTGAGAGGGGTGGAGGAGGACAGAGAATAGGATGGTTTTTTATTATGGTTTTTTTTTCCAGGGGGGTGTCAGGTACATCATCTACATGTTCAAAACGATTAAAAAGTATAAAGATAACTCCCACTCCAATATCAACAATAATGTTTACAAAGAGGGGTTGTCAAGTTTCTAAAACAATCCCAGGACATAGTAAACCCTCTATAGATATTTGATGAATGAAGGAGCAACTTAAAACTCAATTTAATGCTATATCTTAGGAAACTCAAAAAGTAAAGACAGGAAATTGTTACAGGGCTACTGCTTCTGCTCTATATGAATAGGAGCATGAAAACAAACCAAAAAATAAATTGAGAGAATCAAAAGAGGTTCAAGACATGGTATTTAAAAAAACTCAAAGTGCCTCTATTCCAGTGGTTTTCAAAGCGTGGTATGTGGTTGCTAGGAGTCCTCATGCCTTTCAGGGGACCATCAAGTCAAGACCATTTTCACAACATTATCTGAGAGATTATTTTCCTCTGCTGCATTCACATTTGCATGGATATTGTTGGCGCAATGGTCAGTAAAACTGTTGATGCTTTAGTCCTAATCAGGGCCATGGCACCAGACTGTCCTAGCCAGTGCTCAACAGCCACAAATTTACTATTATGTAAGTAAACAGACAAATACATAAATACAGTTTCATTAAGAATGGCCTTATTAAACCAGTAACAAAGATACTTTAAAAAAAAACCATTAATCCTTGAGAATAGCTTTTTAACATGCTATGTGACAAAATGAGAAGACTACATAGAACTCTTATGTGATTATTTGGGAATGTGAGCTGATCTAGCCGTATTTCTTCATCAAATTCCATCTTACTTGAATTGTATTTTTTTGAGACACAGTCTTACGCTGTCACCCAGGCTGAAGTGCAGTGGCTCAATCTGAAATCTTCATCATTTGCTATGTAGGACATGACACAGGAAAGGCTAAAAAAAATCTTGATCATACCATTCCCATTTACATATAGGTATTTAAGGGTGGATGATGATGATGATGATGATGATGATGATGATGACAGATGGAGTCTTGCTCTGTCTCCCAGGATGGGGTGCAGTTGTGTGATCTTGGCTCACTGCAACCTCCGCCTCCTGGGTTCAAGCAATTTTCCTGCATCAGCCTCCCAAGTACCTGGGATTACTGAATCCTGCCACCATGCCCGGCTAATTTTTGTAGTTTTAGTAGAGACGAGGTTTCACCATGTTCAGGCTGGTCTCCAACTCCTGACCTCAAATGATCCACCCATCTCCGCCTCCCAAAATGCTGGGATTACAGGAGTGAGCCACCACATCAGGCCTAATCTTTACTTGGAAGAATGACTGACAGAAAAACTGATAATTTAGAATTGAGTATCTGACAAGATTTTTCTCAAAAATGAGTGAAGTAAGCTTGTTAATTCAAGGAAAACAGAATTATACTACCTGTTAAATTTAATAAAGTTCAAAATTTCAAGCAAAAATAGAGTTAGGAAAATATCTCCACCACAGTAAACTTAATAGGTTATCAATAAAGACTTTTTGATGAAATCAGTGGTGATATTAATTAACAGGATTTGATATTATATACTAAAATATGTCAGTATTTTTGAGATCTACATTATTCAGTGAACCAACATTTTCCAAATGACGAATGCATTGCTACAAAATCATTCATGAGTAAATATGTATTCAAATAGCACAGTAGACCTATGGATTTTAATTTAGTAGAAAGAAAAGTTTATTGATATGATTTCAGATTCTACATTGCAACTAAAACTTAAAATACTTGTTGAGTTTGGTATAGTATCAAAGAAGATGTCACAATTATTTTAAAAATTGTTGAAAAAATCCCCCCCTTTCCAACTATGTATCTATGTGACACTAAATTTTCCTCAAATACTTTGACAGAAAGTACTGACATACTTTGGATGAAGAGTCTTCTAATTAGACATAAAGTAGATTTGTACAAGGGTAAAGCAACATCTTCTCATGAAATGATTTTTGTTTTGAAAAATATAATTATTCTTCATGAAAATGTTATGTTACTATGTAATAGGTTTATTATTTAATATTACTATTTTAAATAATAAATGTTTACATTTTCTAAGATTAAATTTCTGATACAGAAGACTTCAATATCTCATATAGACAGAAATTCTACAGGGCCCACACTAATTTTCTAAGTGAAAGGTGTTTTTCAATTGAAAACGTATTAAGAATTAGTTCTCAAATCCTTGTCGCAACCAATATGGAAGAACCAGCAAATAGACCTTGTGCAGTTGATGGCCGAATTTATTAACTTCTGTACCTGATTCTATATTCAGCTTCTTGACATTTTTTTTCCCCTGAGACATGGACTTGCTGTGTCGCCCAGGCTGGAGTGCAGTGGTACAATCACAGCTTATTTCAGCTTCTACCTCCCTGGCTCAAGTGATCCACTCACCTCAGCCTCCAAGTAGCTGGAACCACAGGTGTGTGTTACACCTCCTGAATATTTTTCAAAGTTTTTTTTTTTTTGTATATATAGGGTCTCATTATATTGTTTCAAACTCAAACTCCTGGTTCAAACTCCTGTCTCAAACTCCTGTGTTCAAGTGATCCTCCAGTCTTGGCCTGCCAAAGTGCTAAGATTACAGCTGTAAACCACCATGCCCGGTTTTATTTCTTTCAGGTTTTGACTTCCTATCTATAGCCTCATCTTTTCTAAAACACATCCCCAAATGCGTCTCTACCACACTTTTTTACTGTACCTGATGTTTGATATCTGCTCTCTCAGATCTTTAGATACTCAAATCTAAACTATCAGTTTTTCTGTCAGTCATTCTTCCAAGTAAAGACCAGGCCTGGTATAGTGGCTCATGACTGTAATCCCAGCTTTTTGTTGTTGTTGTTTATTTCTTAGTCTTGTATTCACCTTGAATTTCCATGTAGATCACATTTGCTTTTAGATGGCTCTTCTAGGCAAGCAGAAAAAATACTATTTCTCAGCACCTGCCTGGCTGCCTACTATCTAAAAGGAGATGTACACTTTGACCTACATTACTGAGCAGTTGCTGAAACTAATAATATTTTATTACTTTATCTTCTCAAATTTTAGAAACATTTCTAAATAATAGAATAACACATAATATAAACTTTCCCATTTTAGTAAGCATATGAAATTTCCTCATATAAAATTAAGATATATGTGATCAGCATCCAGTAATTGTTATTTATAAATATTAATAACACAAATAACTTCCATATTATAGGAAAAGCTGCTTTCTTGGTTTTTGTTCCCTCCTATAGTAGATGGTGAGCATTGCAGACATACCATATTTTCTTTGTAATGACTATACTTCAAATATTTTATGGTCACAAATATCATAGTCCTTTCAAGTAAAACAAATAACCTATGGAAAAGCAGGTTTAGAAATTGTGTACAGCAGCAACGAAACCCTAAAGCACGCTGTTTAATGATCCCTAGATAGAGTCTGGGCTACATCACTATAATGAATCTACAAACATAGCATCATGCAGCATTCTTAAAAAATCTCACCATGGTATTTGGAGAGATGACCCCTAGGTTTTTCCTAAGGGATTTTGTAAAATTACAATCATTGCAATTTGATAGTAACTTCTCCAGAAACATCTCATTAATGCCAATGAAGGAGCCTTATTCATTTTACTGCAGCCCTGCCTATTTACTCTTTGACTTTGTCTTCACAATCATTAGCTGGTATAAAGGAAACAAATTAAAAAGAAAATAAAATTAGAGATGACACTTCTATGTATCTCCTCAAGAAGAGAACTCAAAGCTGTCAGAATTGCTAAAGGGAAAAAAAATTTAAGCTATAAATATAAATACATGTATTTGTTTGAATACTATATTATGTAAGTGATAAGGTAACAAAATGAGGTGAGAAGTACAAACATTTCCCCTTGGGCAATAATTTTTCTGACTTCACTTGGCCTACATTGCCACAGAGGAAATCTGGAAAGCAGGCATCTAAATGCAGCTTACTTGTAATGCTGCACCTGTTTATATGAAAAAGGACTGCATCTGGAATGTTAAACTTTTTGCAGCAAAACTAATATTAATTGATATTTAGATGCTTATAAACTAATCATCTAAATGTGGAATAGTAATGACTCTTGTGGTCTGGAAATAAAACAATCTAATAATATTAGATGCATATTGAAGACATAAATAGCTCCTTAAATGAGCTTGTAACCCTTACTTGTGCATATGTAATATTATAGCTGTGGAAGAATGATACAGGTCATCAACTATCTTGTTATTTCTGGAAAATATATGGTGCTTGTTGGAAAAACAAACTATATATTTGTTAACATTTAAACAATTTAAATGTTTTGAGAAACAACTGAGTACATTTCTGACAAAAAGATTTCAGTTGGCTTTAATTCAGCGAATTTTACCTGACAGTGCCCATGGAAGCAAAATTTTGGAATTAACTTATTATATTATGTGGGGAAAGCAATTATTATATACAATCTAGACTAAATGAGGAGAGGAGTTACTAAGGAGATTACAAGCTGTCTCTGAGTCAACTCACATAAACCATCCATATCCTAAATCTTCTTGATGAGATAAAAGCAGATCTTGGAATCAAGATTAGTTAGAAACCAGTTGTTTCAGTTTTCATTCTCCATTTGGACTAGTAATTAAGAAAAAAAGAATCTGAGGCCTTTTATTAAGTAGAATTATCCTATGTAGTTACTGAAACAGAGAAACAGGTACCAGGAGAAGCAAAACTACTACATTTATTGGATTTTTTTTTTCAATATGAGAATATTACAGTTGAAGCAAGAGGGTTTCAAATATTTCCTTGAACTATTCCTTTGATTTTGAACTTGGAAAGATACTGTCGTTGAGGGTGAAGCTAAGTATGCTTTTAGTCTATATTATTTTGCTTTGTAGCATAGAAGAAGAAAGGACATATATGCTCAATGAAGAAGCTACTCAATGAAATCTTTTAGGATAGAAAATACCCCAAGAAACAGTACAAGATTTTCTGGTACAGGAATTTCTAAGTACAAGATTAATCTGGGTCTGTTGCCTATAAGAAACACACTTTACCTATAAAGACACACATATACTGAAAATAAACGGATGAGAATAATATATATTTCATAGCAATGGAAAAATAAGCAGGAGTCGCTATACTTGTGTTGTAAAAATATATTTCAAGACAAAACCTATAAGAAAAGACAAAGAAGGACACTATATAATGATTTTAAAAAAGTCAATTCATCAGGAAGATATAACAATTTGAAACATGTATACACCCCACATGGGAGCACCCAGATATATAAAGAAAATATTCTTAGAGCTAAAGACAGAGATAGGATCCAATACAATAATAGCTGGAGAATTCAACACCCGACTTTCAGCAATGTACAGATCTTCCAGATGCAAAAATAAGGACACTTCAGACTTAATCAGTTCTATAGACAAAACAAATCTGATATTTATTTACAGACCATTTAATCCAATAGATACAGAATACACCTTCTTTTCCTCGGCACATAGATCATTCTCAAAAAATAGAATACATTTCAGGTCACAAAACAAGTCTCAAACAATCAAAAATATTAAAATAATATCACGTATCTTCTCTGACTACAATGAAATAAAAATATAAATTAATAGCAAGAAGAATTTTGGAAACTATAAAAACACATGGAAATTAAACAATATGATCCTGAATGACCGGTGGGTCAACGATGAAATTAAAAAGAAAACTAAAAAATTTTTGAAACACATTATTATGAAAACACAACATACCAAAACCTATGGGATACACCAAAACAGTAAAATAGGGAAGTGTCTACACAAAAAAAGAGGGAAAACTTCAAATAAACAATCTAATGATAAATCTTAAAAGACAAAAAGAAGCAAGAGCAAACCTAACCCAACAATAGTGGAAGATAAATAAAACAAAAAGTTAAACAAACAAAATTGACATTTAGACAGACTAATTGGAAAAAAGAAACTTCCAAATAAGTAGAATCAGAAATGAAAAAGAGACATTGCAACTGATACCACAGAAATTCAAAGGATCATTAGTAGCTACTATGAGCAGCTATGTGTCAATAGAAAAATCTAGAAGAAATGGACAAATTTCTAGATCTATACAATCTACCAACATTAAATCAAGAAGAAATACAAAACCTGAACAGACCAATAACATGTAACGAGATTCAAACTGTAATAAAATCTCTCCCCCCAAAAAAAACCAAGACTTGATGGTTTCACTGTTGAAGTCTACCAAATATTTAAGGAAGAAATAATACCAATCCTATTCAAACTATTCTAAAGAGGAGGAGGGGATACTTCATAACTCATTCTATGAGGTCAGTGTCACCCTGATAACAAAACCAGATGAAGACACATCAAAAAATGAAAACTACAGACCAATGTCTCTAATGAATATTGATGCAAAAATACTCAAAAAATACTGAATTAGCAACGCATTAGACACATAATTCAGCATGACCAAATGGCATTTATTCCTGAGATGCAAGAAGGGTTCAACATACACAAATCAATCATCATATCAACAAAATGAAGAAGAAACATCATATGATAATTTTAATAAATGCTGAAGAAGCATTTGATAAAATTCAACATTCGTTCCTGATAAAAACCCTCAAAAATCTGGAGGTTATAAAAGAAACATACTTCAAAATAATAAAATCCATATACAACAGACTCATAGCTAGTATCATACCAAATGGGGAAAAACTGAAAGCCTTTCCTCTAACATCTAGAACACGAGATAGATGCCCACTGTCAATACTGTTATTCAGTATAGTACTGGAAGTTCTAGCTAGCACAATCAGACAAGAGAGTGATGTAAAGGACATCCAAATTGAACAAAAGGAAGTCAAATTATCCTTGTTTGTATGATGCTATCTTACATTTGGAAAAATCTGAAGACTCCATAAACTATTACAACTGATGAACAAATTTAGTGAAGGTGAAGAATACAAAATCAACATACAATAATTAGTAGCATTTCTATATATGAACAGTGAACAATGTGAAAAAAGTTTTAAAAATCCCATTTACAATAGTCACACATAAAATTAAATACCTAGGAATTAACAAAAAAAGTGAAAGCTCTCTATGATGAAAACTATAAAACACTGGTGAAAAAAATTGAGGAAAACATCAAAAATGGAAAAAATATTCCATGTTCATGGACTATAAGGATGAATATGGTTCAGTACAGATTCAACGCACTCCCTATCAAAAAATCCAATGACATTATTTAAAGCAACAGAAAAAAATCCTAAAATTTATATAGATCCACAAAAGACTGAGAATAGCCAAAGCTATCCTAAGCAAAAATAACAAAACTGCAGGAATCACATTACCTGACTTCAAATTATACTACAAATCTGTAATAACAAAAACAGCATGGTACAGGCAAAAAAAAAAAAACAACAAAAAAAAACAGACACACAGACTAATGGAACAGAACAGAGGACTCAGAAACAAATTCACACACCTGTACTGAACTCATTTTTGACAAAGGTGCCAAAAATGTATACTGGGGAAAAGACAGTCTCTTCAATAAATGGCCCTGGGAAAACTGGATATTTATATGCAGAAGAAGGAAACTAGACCCCTATCTATCACTCTTATACAAAAATAAAATCAAACTGGATGAAAGATTTAAATTTAATGCCTCAAACTATAAAATTACTACAAGAAAACATTGGAAAAAATCTCTTGGGCTTTGGTCTGGGTAAAGATTTCTTGAACTATACCCCATAAGCACAGGTAACCAAAGCAAAAATGGAAAAATGAGATCACATCAAGTTAAAAAGCTTCTGCGCAGCAAATGATACAAACAACAAAGTGAAGAGACAACCCACAGAATGGGAGAAAATATTTGCAAACTATCCATCTGACAAGGAATTAATATCCAGAATATATAAGGGGCTCAGACAAATCTATAGGAAAAAGCCTAATAATCCGATCAAAAATGGGCACAATATTTGAATAATTTCCCCAAAATGGGTATACAAATAGCAAACAAGTTCATGAAAAGGTGCTCAATATCACTGATCAGCAGATAAATGCAAATAAAAACTACAATGTGATATTTATCTCAACTCAGTTAAATGGCTTATATCTAAAATATAGGCAATAACAAGTGCTGATGAGGATGTGGGAAAAAGGAAACCCTTGTACATGGTTTGTAGAAATGTAATTTAGTATAAACACTATTGAGAGTTTGGAGGTTCCTCAACAAACTAAAAATTGAGCTGCCATAAGATCCAGGAATTCTGCTGCCCAATAGAAAGTATATGTCCCATAGCCAAATAGAAAGGAACACAGTATATTGAAGAGATATTAGCACACTTATATTAGTTACAGCACTGTTTACAGTAGCAAAGATTTGGAATCAAAATAAGTGTCTATCAAAAGATGAGAGGATAAAGAAAATGTGTACAGATACATAATGCACTATTCCGCCATTAAATAGAATGAGATCTAGTTATTTGCAACCACATGGATGGAACTAGAGAGCATTATGTTAAGTGAAATAAGCCAGGCACAGAAAGGCAAACATCGCAAGTTCTCACCTATCTGTGGTTTATAAAAATAAAGTCAATTGAACTCATGGGCATAGAAAGCAGAAGGATAGTTATGAGAGGCTGGGAAGGATCAAGAGGGGCTGTGGTTGGGGAGGGGGGTAGTAGATGGGAATGGTTAAAGGGTAGAAAAAATAGAAGTAATGAATAAGACCTACTATTTGATAACACAATAGGGTGCCTATATTCAATAGTAACTTAATTGTACATTTAAAAATAATTTAGAGTGTAATTGGATTGTTTTAAACTCAAAAGATAAATGCCTGAGGGGATGAATACCCATTCTCCATGATGTGATTACTTTACACTGCATGCCTGTATCAAAACATCTCATGTACCCCATATATATACCTATATGTACCCTCAAAAATAAAAAAGTATAATTATAACTAAATATTCCTAATCTATTTCTATGATTCTTCTGCTTTAAATATATGATCTCCTAGAAAAATAAGGGGAGCTATTAATTTCAAATGATTTAATCTCCCCACTACCGCAGGCTTGCAAAAATGCTGAGCTATCTGATTATGTCATTTCTGTATTACTGTTTGTAACATTTTTATTAATGTACTCCTGTTTATAACATTTTCGTTTTAGTCTCTTAAAAAGTAGCATGAACAAATTTCTTTGCATTACGAAAAATATTAAACTGTAACAACTAATAGAAAAATGTAAATCACAACTACCTAAGGATTCCTTATAGGCTGCAAATCTAATTCCCATTTATAAAGTTGATACCAGCAGTTTATATATGCAATAATATATCTTTTTAAAATTTTGTGCCTTTAATTTAGCTTCTCTTGTAAATGTTCAAAGTACTTTAATTCCATCGCATTGCTCAAAGATATATGTTTCCCTAGGACACTTTAAAACTGTAAAATCTCATGTAGGCCTTCAGATGGATTCAAATATTAAATTTCTTTCTTGAGTCTCAAATTTAACCATAATCCTGTTAACAATGGGTGAGGAAAAATGTTATTTTGTTTCTTAGTTGCGTGAGAGAGAGCGAGAGAGAGAGAATCTTGCTTTAATCATTGCTCTATCCTAAGAGACTTGAAAACATTTAATCGTGTTTAATACCCAAAAAGTCATTTCTAATTCTACATTATCTCCTTTCTTGTTTTGTCTGTCAATGAAGGAGGAAGAGAAATATGAAGTTTCTTTACTCTTCTACAGCATCAAGAACTCTCACAACATACATTATGAAATATGAACCAAAGTCTAAACATAACAACACCAAGTCATGTTTACCAAATTTGTAAATCAAACTAAGATACCTTACTAAAAGGACTGAAAGAACTAAAGAGTATCTCTTCAAGGATGCATCAAGAAATGCTAAAATTACACATGCTCACTTGAAAGACTCACAATTTCACTGCCACAGCATTCTCAGACACACCAATTCATAAGCAGGGAACTGCCCGGATAAGCCACTGTGTTAATCAACAGAAAAGGAAAAGGTTACTTTGTAAAGTTTTATTTGTATTGTTGGTGGTGCTAACCATAGAACTCACATAAAGCCTAGTCTTAGTCCAGTCTATCATCGATGGGCATTTGGGTTGGTTCCGGGTCTTTGCTATTGTAAACAGGGCTGCAATGAACATTCGTGTGCATGTGTCCTTACGTGGCACATATACACCATGGAATATTATGCAGCAATCAAAAACGATGAGTTCGTGTCCTTTGTAGGGACATGGATGAATCTGGAGACCATCATTCTCAGCAAACTGACACAAGAACAGAAAATGAAATACTGCATGTTCTCACTCATAGGTGGGTGATGAACAATGAGAACACATGGACACAGGGAGGGGAGCACTACACACTGGGGTCTATTGGGGGGAATAGGGGAGGGACAGCGAGGGGGGAGAGCTGGGGAGGGATAGCATGGGGATGCCAGATGTGGGTGAAGGGGTGGAAGGCAGCAAATCACACTGCCACGTGTGTATCTATGCAACTATCTTGAATGTTCTGCACATGTACCCCCAAACCTAAAATGCAATTTAAAAAAAGACTAGTCTTAGTGGCCTTAAATAAATCCATAGCATTTCAGAATGGTGATGACTGAGGGAATAAAGATCTGGGAGGAGAGGAATTTATCCTAAAAGGAGAAGGAAAATTGGGGTTAAAGTTTCCTCCTCACCTTCCACGGAGGTTGAGCAGGTATTTCTTCCAGATTACAAAATACAGAAGGATGTTAATTTACCACCTTCATATAGACAACACTCTAATGCTTTATGTCTAATAGAACATGGGCTTCCATGCCATTTTCTCCATGTTAAAATATTACCTTTAAAGTAATGTTTTCAAAGTTACATTTGATAATAAAAATGTACATGGAAGCTTGTTCAGCATTTTTGTTTCAAATTACATCACACACAGAGATAAAACACTTCAATTTAATATTAGTCAAATGGATTATTAACATTCATCTTGATGTGTATTTATGCTGGGGATTGTTTTATTTGCAATAAGCTATGAATACCGTATACACAGTGCAGATAACTTGCATCCATATTGCAAAATCAGAATAAATTATCTCAAGTGTGCACTATTATCATAAAAAGATGTTTCATACTTGCAAAAACACACATCACTTCCATCTGGTAAACGGTAACTACTAAAATATTTATAAATATCACATCATAATTTGCATGTCACACATGGTAGTGATATTCAATTTTTATGTCTCCAAATTAAAAGCAATTATATATTATATAATACAGTTATCCATTTGTGTATCTAACAGTAAAATATATGATTTTCTTAATATCTCCATAGGGATTACTTTCTCATCCTGCTGTGCAAATAATGCCAATATAATATTGACGGAGATAAAACACCATGGCTTTCTGAAGTTTGTTTGTGTTTGTTTTCAATAATGCAATAGAACAAATTGTTCCTAGACAGGTTTAGGTTCATAATTGCTGACCTCATTTTTTTTAACATTATTTGAATTGAATGCTTGAATACTGTGTAACACTTAGTTCTCTCTCCTAGGAATAAAGTTTATAGTCAAATGCTGTATGTAAAAGCAGCAATTTGTCATAAATACCTTGAACAAGAACTTGAATTCATGGCTCACACATAAATTATTCATTGTTTAATCACAACAACTAGATCGTTAATTTATACTAGAGCATACATTTGCATGCGATTAAATAGGTGATGAGAATAAATAGATCCTACTCTAAATCCATCTACTTTTTACCAAATAAAACATGGAAAGGCACAGTATAATGGTATATTGGTATGCCACGCCCCTTCTTACATTAACTTCTGATTATAAAAGAAGTGATGAAATACCTTTGGCCATTTCTGATCACCAAAACAAATATTTTCTTGGACTTTTATGCCTTTTGTTTTATTTAGACAGAAATTCAGAACATAAAATTAAAATGTTAACCATTGAATAATTTTTCAAGGTTACATTTGATGAGTAAAAATGTACATGGACTTTTTTTTTTTAACCTGAAGGTTACAAATACGGGCCACATCAAGAGCGGAATCACATACACAGTACAGTTTATCCATTTTTTTTTTGAAGGTAATATTGAAATCAACCCAATAATCCCATAGAGAGTTGTTCTTGGGTAAACACAGAAATGGACTCTTTTGGTTATAAAGCTTGAAACACCTATTTGTTTTATTTGAGTTCCTTCCTCAGGAGAGGATACCCAGTCCTCTTAAAAAGTAGCAAAAAACTGGTTGGGCACAGTGGCTCCAGTGGCTCACGCCTGTAATCCCAACACTTTGGGAGGCCAAGGAGGGTGGATTAAGAGATCAGGAGTTCAAGACTAGCCTGGCCAACATAGTGAAATCATGTATCTACTAAAAAACACACAAAAAATTAGCTGGGCATGGTGGTATGCGCCTGTAATCCTAACTATTCAGGAGGCTGAGGTGGAGAATCGTATGAACTTGGGAGGTGGAAGTTGCAGTGAACCCAGATTGCGCCATTGCACTCCCACCCAGTGTGAGACTCTGTCTCAAAAGAAAAAAAGTATTGAAGTACTAAAACTCAGCAGATCATTGCATCCAGACAATGAAACACCAAGCCCCTTGTTCGTCAAGATTGTGTCATTACCCTTCAGAGTTCCTGTTTTCTACATTTCTTTCCAGGTATAGAAAACCATAGTTTTAGTCTTTCAGGGAGATGGATTTGAGACAGCTCCCATTGCCTTGGCTACAGCACCCAAATAAAGTCTTCTTCCTTGGCAATACCCCAGTCTCAGTCATTGGCCTTCTGTGCAGGCAGCAGTAGGACCCAGACTGAACCCCTGATATTTCAATAACCCTATGCTTTCCATTGTAAATTTCCTCAAGCAATCCTCCCTTGAAGATTTTTGATTTCCTTTTGAAGAAGATTCATGGTTTACTATTTCAAGATTCCTTTTCTATTCCCTCACCTATTAGATTATTACATTATATTTCCTTTACCATGTGACTATATTGTAGTCTGTGGTATATCAAAGATTAAACCACATCAATTAAGTGAATTTATACGGTCCATTTTAAAATAACATTTAACATTTTAAATTAAAATTTGTGTGTGTGTGTGTGTGTGTGTGTGTGTGTGTGTGTCTTTACGTTTGCTAGGCTAGGGCCATCTTTCTACTCAGCCTCCATGTTTAATATTTCCTACACCAAAATCCTTTTCCTTGATATTTCTGCCTCCTTACATTTTCCTAAAATAGAAATGGACATGAGAATAATTTGTAAACTGTAAAATATAATGGAACAAATATTTGTTCATTCGTTTTTTTGGTTATTACTTATTGATTCAAATATGTGTTAAGTAGCTGCTGTTTACCATGTACCATCCCAGTGGTTCTCAAAATGAGGTCTAAGGACTCTTAGTATTCATCAAACCCACTCAGCTTCTCATATGAGGTCAAAACAATTTTCTTGATAATACTAAGATGCTACTTGCCTTTTCAGTCTCATTCTTCCATGACTATATAGTATAGTTTTGAACATTAGCTATGATGGCTAACAGAATGTATGTTAGTATATTTCTCAATTTTAAAATTTTCTCAGCTTTAGTTTCCACTGTGCTAAAAATCAATAGCTATAATCCACATATACCAGAAGCCAGCAAACATTTTCTGTAAAGGACAAGATTGCAAAGAGTTTAGGCTTGACCAACCATATGATCTCTGTCACTACTCAACTCTGTTGTTACATTGAGAAAACAGCTATAGATTATATAAAAATAAATGGCTGTAGCTCTGTTTCAAAAAACACAATTTACAAAAAGAAGACATTGGTTGTATTTGCTTTGCAGGCTACAGTTTGCTCACCTCTTATGTAAATGAAAGCTCTTTTGGTCCTACATATTTTCTAAGAATATAAAGGGACTCTGACACCAAGAACTTTCAAAACCACCATAGAATTATTCCACAATAAAATTAAGCCTGTGATCTGCTGTCAAGGAGTTATCTAGAGGTAAAATTAGATATAATATATTGGGATTCCTATTACATGGATAATGTGAAAGACAATATGAAGTGTGAAGGGGAGTGTATACACTCACTGCCATTTAAAAAATATTAAAGGTTTATATGTATGCATACATTTGTGTATGCAAATTGTAGGAAATGTACTGGAAGGAAATTGCCACAGACGTTTATCCAAGTATTCTCAAATGTTTTTGGCTTCAGAATCACCTGGGAGTAAGAATTGGCATTGGTCCCACTTTAAAAATTCTTATGTCTGGCATTAGGCCACAGCCTACGAAATCCACCTTTTCAACAGGACTTCATACAATTCTGATGCAGAAGACAGTAAGTAAAACTAATGTACAGCCACAAACATAGGAGAAACAGCATTGTATGCATTATCTGTAGAATTTCCTGATCCAGAACTTTCTCTGTACTAAATAGGTAACATAAACAATTATAAACATGTTTTATAATATTCTTGCAGGCATCTTTACCTACTGCTAGCTACTTTTAGCTTATCTGACTTTATTCCTCAATTTCTTTATTCTCTTATGTAGTCTCCAAAATACAACACTTACATTTTCTTCCTCCTTCCTACCTTTGCTTTGGCACTTTGAGATACTTGCCGTAACTTCAACCTCATTTTCATTTGTTATCTTTTTTTAACCTCTTTCAGCTCCTTGTTGTATTTTTTATTATTATTCTCAACCCTTGTATTGCTTCCTTGCAGTAAATTTTACTTTGCATTGAGCCCTGCCATATCATATTAAAATTATATGATTCTTTGACATATCTCATCATTAAAAAAAGGTGTCCGAAAAGTAGGGCTGTTTCAGTCTTTGTCGTATTAGAGATTCTGATGCTCTGTAGGTATTCAACCCATGCTAACTGAATTGAAGCAACAGGGCCTTATCATACATTTCCAGGGCAGAGTAACAGGGCAGTTTCACTTGATACATTACTAAGAACTATGTTTTATTAAATCTCATTCCCAGAACATTCTGCACATGTCTTTTCACACCTCCTCATCCTTTATTCCCCATCCCCATCACAAAGGCCATGCAGACCTAAATGAGTATTACAGGCCTCATTAAGACTAAAATGAAGTGTCCAGAAATCATACAATGTAATATTAGTACATTCCAACCTACCTATAATCAAGTAGTTCTCTAAAGCCTTTTCTACATTTGAAATAATGTGTTTCGTTATTGAAAATCATTTGCTTAATGTCCCTCTTCTCTGATGCAACATAAGCTGCTTGAGGGTATAAAGTGTGTCTGTCTTATTCATTACCGTATTCCCAGTAATGCAGTGCTTGGCTCATAAAAGACGTTTGCATACTGCCTGATTAAAAGACTAAAATTCCCATTCTCTCATTTCTCCATCTCATAAAAGGACTAATCTTTATGCCAGAATGTGGAGATCACCTATAGACAATATTCCACTGTGATAATGCCAAATGACAACAATACATAAGGCTTAACCGAATACAAAACAAAATGAAAATAGAAACATTTAAAATGTTTCTGGTGAAAAATGGTTTTATTATGTCTTTTCCTGAGATACAAAATAAAATTCCTTTGACAAAAAAAAAAACAAAATAGATGAAATTAAAATCAAATGAAAACCTCTCATATTATTGAAGGAAATACTGATGATATTCATTGGAATGGCAATAGCTTTCTACCTGGAACTAGCATTTGTTTCTTACATTGCAATATAAATATAAAGGTACAGGGGAAATCCATTAAGTTGACACTGACAAGGAAAAAATATTCTCTTAACCAACTTTAAGTAGATATTACTCTATCATAACTGACATTCTCAAATCAGTGCTGTTAAAAAATGAATTTGAGACCTGATTTATTTGACATGAATCTATATGATTTCAACAGGTATCTGCAAAAACATCCTTTTAAAAAGCAGTTTGTTTTCCATGTCATGATGGTTGCTCCTGCAGAAGTTCAAATGTGCGGTGTTGGCTCAGGGATGCTTGTCACCCACAAAAAACTAACTGCAGGAAGATTCTAGGAGGCTCAGTGCTGTGCAGGTGTTGCCACAGCCACCAATAAGTTAACTGACAAGTTGCTACCTAAAACTCTTCTTTTTAACATCCAAGATTTTGAAAATAGTCCACTCTTTCAGTATGCTATTAATAAAAAGTCATAATACAATTTCATCCTCAATTATCTAATATTTTAGGGTATGGGATATAATGGCCTTAAGAATTGGTTATGCTTTTATTCTTCATATGTAGCTGTTTATGTAGTGGTAAAAACTTGCATATGTTAGGTTGGGCATATATGATTACTCCTTGTGTCTGAATAAGTATATTTTAAGTAACTTGCTACCTAGAATTAAAGAAAGATCATAAAGTGTCATTCCTGAGCTACAGGGCAATAAGGAGTAATTTGCTAAATTATTTATTAACATTCTTTCCATTGTTATGAGTAGATGAAAGAACAGATATTCATTCTTGACAGCCCTTGATGGGGTTTATAGATGAAGTACATGTCTCAATACATCCCAGAGTCTTGTATAACTTTAGACTCTAATGTTCTTTATCAAAATCTTACCTGTACTATGCAATATTTGTGAAAAACTACCAAAAGTTCATGTCAGATGATTTTATTATAGACTTCCACCATTCCTCTGGAAGTATGTTGACAGTCTACCTCTTGCCCTTGACTTAAACTGAATCATCAAGAGCTGTGAAGGGTTATCCTACATTGCTGTGGCTCCTGTTAGTACTCTTCAAGCTGTGTTGAATTACCTTTATGTTTCTGGCTTGCACTAACATATACTTTAAGAAACCACTGCTGGACATGTCTTATTCAATTTATTCTAGGGATTTTGTAAACATAACATCTACTGTATCTTTTAATACATCTTTTAAAGTCAGTTATGACTTAATTAATGTGGCTTTTTTTTTCTTATGGACACTATGAATACTATAATTGTTAAAAGTGTGTTTATAACTATGTCTAATTGGATGCATAGAGAAAAAAGTGTAGGCAAATAACAGGAGTAAATATTATGGTGACAGAGTCTCACTCTGTGGCCTAGGCTGGAGTACAGTGGCATGATCACAGCTCACTGCAACCTCCACCTCCTGTATTCAAGAGATTCTCCTGGCTGGTTGTGGTGGCTCACAGCCTTCCTCAGCCTCACAGAAACTGTACCCCTTCCTTACACCTTATAAAAAATTAACTAAAGATTGATTGAAGACTTAAATGTATAACATAAAACCATAAAAACCCTAGAAGAAAACCTAGACAATACCTTCAGGACATAGGTATGGGCAAAGTCTTCATGACTAAAACACCAAAAGCAATGGCAACAAAAGTCAAAATTGACAAGTGGGATCTAATTAAACTAAAGAGTTTCTGCACTGCAAAAGAAACTATCATCAGAGTCAACAGGCAACCTACAGAATGGGAGAAAATGTTTGCAATCTATCCATTCTACAAAGGTCTAATAATCAGAATCTATAAGGAACTTAAATAAATTTACAAGAAAAAAATACAATTACATCAAAAAGTTGGCGAAGGATATGAACAGACACTTATTTGCTTTCTTTTAGTTACTTACACCTGTTTCAACATTTACTAAAACAGAGCGTAAAAAAAGGCTAGCAAAATTTGGAAAAACAATGTTTTTAATGTTGATTAACTTCTTATCAAAATCACATAAGAGAAAAAAGAAAAATGTAAAACTTCTTTAGTTAAGAGTTAATTGAGGTGAGAAAGTTATCATCTGTAATTAGTTAGAAGTCAGAAATGTAGGGCATTTATAAACAGATATGAATTTATTTCCTTCAGGGCTATAAAGCAACATAAACTAATTATTAACAAATACTGCCAAATAATGATTGTGACAAATCTACTTTAATGAAGCAATAAGAGACACATAATTAGCACACTATTCTATACAAGTGCTCTAGTAGACTGCTTAGACCACCTTGTTTTCTTAAGTTTCTTCTTAAGTTCCTACCTAACACCCAATTAAAACTATTAATTTACTAATTCTATCAAAGGTAACTTTTCTACAGATCTCTATAATAAAATTATAAAATATTAATTATTTTAATTTAATAAACTTAGTAATCAGTGACTGGTAGAAGAATCAAAGCAGATTTAGATACTAAAATGAGTATAGTCCTATTTCTATGTAATCAGCTTTGCTTTTATTTAGGAAACAATCCTTTACTAATATCACCAATAACTTGAGGAATTGTAGGGAAATACAGTTTCTCAGGCTTTTTAGTTGGAGATTCAAGTCCAAGAAGCCTAGCAGGAAGTTTATGAAACTGAATATCTAATAGGAATTCTTACATATCTATTAATGTGATAATTTGGGGAAATGTATTTAGACATTATCAGCATTCAAAGTTTACTGACAAAATTGGCTACTGAGCTATAGATTCATACCAAATAAATGACTTGAAACCATATTCCTGCAAGTTTAAAACAGAAGGAAAACTGTCAGCAATATAACAAGCTCTATTTCAAATAATTTGAAACATAAAATAGCAAACTAGATTTATTTTAGTTAAAAGGAAAGTGCTTATACCCATCTCTTCATATATCATTCATTCAGTCATTCATTTTTTAATTCATTGAGCATTTACACTGCTTTGCACCTTCTTAAGGGTATCAGATGTGACAATTAAGTGTGGGTCACTGCCATTAAAGGGCTTCTCAGAAATATTGCTGTCTTGGCTGGAGGAAAAAAATAATATTTAAGATAATAAAACTAAAAGCTATTTAGCATTTAAACAAAATCCAGTAGTGTGAAGATACTATCAAGAGGGTAGAAGATCAGGTCTTGAGGAGGCAGGGTTGTGGGAGTAGCAAAGGGCTTCTTGGAGACGGTAACATTAAAAGGAATTGGGAATCTGTTTAACAAATAAAAACAGAAGAGATACAGTAATAGAAATTAACTCCCTCCATTTATTTTATTTAATCTCACAATCCCTTTACACTGCTAAAAAGTATCGAGTTCTCCAAAGAGTTTTGTTTACGTGGATTTTATCTGTTGATGTTTATTATACCCAAAATTAATCTGATAATTTCAAATATAGATATGTTTATTCATTAATAATAAATTCATTAAACATTATATAAATACAAATATTTTTTGAATAAATATCAATGGTTTTAAACAACACAGAATAGTTGAATTGCCTAACACTAGCAAATCCCTTGGTATTTGACTTAATACGAGTAAAACTGGATTCTTATATCTACTTTTCTACTCCATTTGTTAAGAAACATATGGAATGAAATATAAAGAAAGCCCAGCTTTATACAGGAATGTAACTAGAGGGGAGATAAGAATTTCAATAGCCTTCTCATATCATTTTGGATATTTCTGATAAAACATAAAAACTCCTGTGTCAGTTAGAATATGGAATCTGAAACATATCAATGAACTCGTAGTATCTGGAGGCCACACCATGAGAACACTTGAATATAAAGGAAACAATGTCAGATCAGTATAAACAATTACCAATCTATAAAATCAGATTGCCTAAGTCTTTCCAATTTTTACATGTAAAGCTCATGTTGTAATACTTCACATTTTAAACCAACCGATTTTCAAATCAACATAAGGTTTTGTACAAAAGTACTAAAGTAATTTAAATATGTTGATTACTTTATATAGATAATTATAAATTACAACAATCAAAGCTAGAATAATGTAATGCAAGTAGTCTAGTAAACTTAACTCCTATGATTCACACATTTGACATGTATTTTTTAAGAGTCTTCTAATCCTAGGTACTATTGTGGATACTGAACATGCTATATTGAATATAACAGACAGAAATCACTCGTGTTTGGACTTTATATTTCAGTGGGAATAACAGACCACAAACAAGATAATTAAGTAAAAACATAAAACATGTTATGCAGAAGTACTAAGGATGACTACAGAGCGGGAAGGAAGTTAGAAAATACAGTGTGTTTGGGATTGGTGGTCGGAATGTCATTAGATGGTGCATCCAGGAAAGGCCTTAATGAGAGAGGAAGATTAATGTAAAGAGCAAAAGAGTGTTAGGAAGCAAGCCAGGAAGCTATCAGGAAAAGGATTTTCAAGGCAGAGAATAGCAGGCACAAAGACTCTAAGTTGGATGCATGCCTGGTCTGTTTAAATAAAGTGAACAAAGAGAAATAAGTAGAAATGAATTAAGAGAAGGTAGGAGGAAAAGAGGAGATTAAGCAAGGTCAGATTACACAGGATTTCTAGCTCTGAAAAAAGACTTTGGCATTTACTCTGGATGAAATGGGAAACTCCTGAGAATTTTCAGCAGAAGGGTGACAAGATACCACTTGTGTTTTAACAGGATCACTCTGGCTGCTGTACTGAGTACTCACTGAAGTAGTGCCAAGTTGGAACACTCAGGATATTTTCAGCTACAAGTAGCAATATATCAAACCAAAAGTAGCTTAGGCAGTTGGGACATTCAATATTTCCCCTAACATGAGCTCCAGAAAATGAATTAACTGGTTCTCCAATGTTGGTAAGAACCTGAAGGCTGCAATTTTTTTTTTTTTTGCTGATGGCACAATGTCCAGGTGTCAATTGAGCATTTCTTCAGGCCTGCATAAGTGTTGCCTTGGCTTCTTGCATATGATTCTATTTTGACAACATGAATTCTGCTGGAGGCAGAGGTGGCTCTCATTTACATGGTAATAATGAGCATCCTAGCCTACTAAAATATTTACCCTTAAATACCCATGTGTGAATGAGAGCAGTATGACCACGACTGGTTTTAGTCTTTCTTGTGTCATTTCACATAGCAAATAATAATGGGTGTATGAGGCATTGAGTAAACACATAAGACTGCAGAAAGCTGAAGGTGATCTGTTCAAGGAATTTGATCATGTTAAGACTCACTTTGCTGTTATGACAGCTGAAGAGATCTATCTCTCAGAATATTTGTAATCCACCTTGGTTCCACAGCATACCTGATAAGCAGCTCTGGCTTAGATAGTGCTGCTGCATATGTTCATGTAACTTGGTACTTGGCCAAGAGTTTTAGCAGAGGTGGAAGCTCAATCTGTACTCTTCTCAACAGGCTGTGGGCCCCAAAGGAAGGTGCATTTTTTTCTGTTCATCATCCATGAGTTTATAGGATGATTTCTTATTGTAATTTGCACAAGGGTGCTCTTCAGGCTAGTTGTTCCCTGGTTTACACTACTGATTTTTTATCCCTGGTCTGTGCATAATACCTAAACTAAATCAGAAGAAGAGGTGGGAGATTGTCTGCAAAGTATCTAAGTGTCTGCTGTAGAAATATTTCTTAAATGGGCAAATCTATATTGATACATTTTTATTAAGAAATTTGTGAATATTAAAAATAAGTTCTGGATAATATGCTTTCATATATTTATCTGGTTATCATGTCATTATTGCTATAGCATCAATGTTTTAAACAGTTTTTCTAACAATTAACCTAATTTGATATTTTAATTACAAAGGAGTACTTCATGGATTTTCCTAAAAAACAAAATCTAAAGGCAAATTTCAATGTTTATAGAGGTAATTTCTTAGTCAATCCAAATTACCATTTTTAATTCATACAGTAGTGTATGAGTAGATATATCAGCAATTAACATAATCTAAAAGAGTAACCTTATTCCATATAAATGCAAAGGATAATGGCCTGATAAGGTACAAAGGCAGAGGTTTATTTAAAAGAGCAATTCGGCCAGGCGTGGCGGCTCAAGCCTGTAATCCCAGCACTTTGGCAGGCCGAGGCCTCCCAAATTACAAATGTAATTAAAAAAAAATTTTTTTTTAATTATATAATATTTTGCTTTCAAAAGTAATGGAAAGTTGGAAAATAATGGAGTACATTTGGGATGTTTAAAATGGGGATGTAGGCCGGGCGCGGTGGCTCAAGGCTGTAATCCCAGCACTTTGGGAGGCCGAGGCAGGTGGATCACGAGGTCAAGAGATTGAGACCATCCTGGTCAACATGGTGAAACCCCGTCTCTACTCAAAATACAAAAAATTAGCTGGGCGTGGTGGCGCATGCCTGTAATCCCAGCTACTCAGGAGGCTGAGGCAGGAGAATTGCCTGAACCCAGGAGGCGGAGGTTGCGGTGAGCGGAGATCACGCCATTGCACTCCAGACTGGGTAACAAGAGAGAAACTCCGTCTCAAAAAAAAAAAAAAAAAAAAAAGGCAATTCAATTCATGACTTTCAACTGCTATTACATTTTAAAATAAATAATAAATGTTTATTTTTGGAAACATATGTTAATAATGAATTCATTCTCTTGAAAATATAAAACCCTAATCATGAAACTAGCACCCAAGACAGAAGTATTTTCTTAGCAAAAAGTGTGCCACAGGTACCGGGGAATATCTGGCAAAAGAACTGCTAGAAACAAACAAAAGTCATGGGGAAAAAAATCATAGCTACTATACAGCAGAGACTTAAACATTTTGAGATAATAAAGAAGATCACATATTTTTCAAATATATAATAATAAGTTGTAATAACTTCCACCAAATATAAGAATGTAATGGTATCTTATGGATTCTATTTAAAAAAAAGAAAGAGAATCGGAGCCTAAGCAGGCAAAAATGCCTTTATTTACATCTTTCTTAGCCTATGGGTCAAACTCCTAATATTCCTGTTCACCTGGCCTAAACTTCATTATCTAGCTCAGACATTTCAGAGATATTTCACTTCATCCTATCTCTCCTGAATCACCAGGAATATTGAAGAGCCTTTTGTATTGGATATTATCCATAATATTAGTTATTAAGCAACCCCATAGACACTGTCCCTGTTCTTACTGCCACCAGTCCCTATTCTCACTTTCACTGTCAGCACTGGAAGGAATTACTGATAGGATGCAAAGTATTCTGGAGTCATCACAAAAAGTACCACCTGTCAGGCACTAGGGTGAACAGTGTGTGCTTCTAGGAAAATAATCACATCCTTCTTATATAATATTTTTGTGGTCATTTTTATATCCACAGGAAGATAAATAAACAAAAAGGGCTAAGGAGAAATTTCAGATTTACCAAACAACTGATTTATCTTATTCTTATTACAACCACACTAAAATTAATCATAATTCAAGGAAGATGTAAGATGTTGTTTACTGTACAATGATCTAGATGTATTTTTAATCTAGAACTTCTGAGTGATTGCTTCGAGTAAATACAAGTATTATTCAGGTGACAAGAAGATGGATTGGAGTTCTCTCGTCCAACAGACCTGTGTTGCCAATCATGTCCCAACCTTTCTATCTGTGTGACTATAGACAGCCTAATTTGCTTCCCTGAGATGATTTGTCTCATGTCATTTTATGGATTCAATAAATTATTAATGTCCTTTAACACATTTAGCAAATATCCATAAATTAATCATGTATAGGATGTTAGGGATTGGCAGCAAATAAGAGATAAAAGTCTTTATAGTTTGAATATAAAAGGCTTTTTCATTACTTATATATTGTCAGAAATTCTGCCATGAAATTTTCATAGTTCTTAATTTTAATCCTTGTATACCAACTGCATAATCCTTTTTACCATACACACACACACACACACACACACACACATATACATATATACACACACACACACACGAGTCATATGTGTATATGACTCATAAAGGGCAAAGAATTCAACCCCCTCCAAGAGAATCTCCAAGAAAATTATCTAGTTACCTTCTCCAATATTACCCTTCATGTAGACTCTGAATTAATAAAACTGTTCTACCCTATGCCTATACTTTATATTTTTCATGAAATAAAATTTTCCTGCTTGGCTGACTTTTTTGTGGCAGGGCTGTGGCAGATCTGGCTGTGGTGTTTGTCTGTCTGGTCTCTGAGCTATCCAGTGGCGTCTTCATTGCTGCAGTGACACCTGCCCTCACCACCCCCATGACACACCAGATGACCCTTTGTGACACTCTCAAAAGCCAAAATGGCTGGGTAACCCAGATTGCTATTACCCTGGACATAATACAGTCCACCCTAAACCATCATCACGCGAAAGGTGAGCAGAGGTGAATCCAACTATGGCATCCCACAGCGTGACCGGGTCATTCCCACTTTGTCTATGACAAAATCACCTCTTTAGATGGCCACTTCTTCCTCTCAGGCTCCTGAGCAGGAAACCTGTGCTTCTGTGATCTCATGAAGGACACCATTATGAGATGATTTGTAGGCCATACCAAGGATGTGCTGAGTGTGGCCTTCTCCACTGACAACAGGCAGATTGTCTCTGGATCCTGAGATAAAACCATCAAGTTACGGTTATAACTCTGAGTATATACAATTGTGTCTTGTGTCCACTTCTTACCTAACAGCTTCAAAACTATCATCTTTGTAGCTGAGACAAGCTGGCTATCTCAGACTGCAGACTGAAGATCAATGACGTTGACCACACAGGCCATCTGAACACTGTGATTGTCTTTCCAGATGGATCCCTCTGTGGTTCTGGAGGCAAGGCTGGCCATGCCATGCTATGCCATGGGATCTCAACAAAGGCAAGCACTTTGGTATGCTGTTTGGTGGGAATATCATTAATGTCCCTTGCATTAGCCCCAGGTGCTACTGACTCTGAACCACCACAGGCCTCAGCATCAAGATCTGGGATTTAGAAGACAAGATAATCATAGAAATGAAGCAAGAAGTTATTGGCACCATCAGCAAGGCAGAGCCTCCCCATTGCACCTCTCTGGTCTGCTGATGGCCAGACTCTGCTGGCTACACAGACAATCTGGGGCAACTATGGCAAGTGACCATCTGTGCCTGCTAGGCATTTGTGACAGAACTTTAGATTTTTTTTTTAACTTTTTGATTCAAAAACAATCTTCCTACTTTGACCATTATTAAATTCCCCAGCAGTGAAACATTAAGAGATGGGGAGAAAGCATTTAAGTTGCTGTTCATATTATGAACCATAGTTTTTGCTTCAGTTGCAGGACTGCTTAGCTTGAGGACAAGTTGCACGGAAATGGAAAAGGGAATTACTGCCTTTTGGTCTTGCTATGCGTGTTTTCTTATGACTGAGAGAACATTACTTAAAATATCTTTTACGGTGCCTCATTGTGGGGTGGTGGGCCATATGCAGGAAGAATTCCAACACAATTTGTAAGTTGATCACAGGAGAATCATCTGGTTTTCTTGCATTACGTTAATGAATGTGGAAGTGAATCTTTGTAGAATTAAAAATATTAAACTTCTGTTTAAATGATTCCAGGGTATTAACTTAAATCAAGCTCAATTACTTAGTAATATGGTCACATTTAAATCTTAAACATTTTTGAGAAACTTAAAAAACACAGTTACAAAAATACCATAACAAATTGTCTATATATAGAATCCATGATTATCAATAGAAACATATCATCATTTTAACTTTACTTATAAAGGAAAGTAAGCATGACAGATAAGATTGTCAGCCATTTTATTCTCTCTTCTAATCCCATTAACTCATTGCAAGAGGCACTAACCATGGTAATTTTGGTATACTTCTTACGGTTGCATTTTGCTCCACATATTTTTGTATTGGAATTATTTATAAGAAGCACTCATTACTTTAGAAACCAAGAAAATTTTATAAAATATCTGGCTTAGATCATGTTGAATTAAACCAGTTAAATACATTAATTCAAAATACCTACTTTTGGAGTATACCTAAATTTCGACTTGGCTGTATATGTGGTTATTTAAATTTACTCTATTTGTTTCTTTATTACTGTGTTAAGTAAAATTCACAATACTTTATGCACACTTCCATGTATAAGTAGTTTATAATTAGCTGTTTTGTCTTAAGTATATATATACACGTATACAGATATATATATACGTATACAGATATATATATGTATACGTATATATATATCTGTATACGTGTATATATATACTTATACGTGTATATATATATATACGTATACATATATATATTAGAGATGATTACAGTATTGCTTCTAGATTATCTTAATTTGCAAATAAGATTAATTTTAGACATCTAATCTGATATTATATTGATACAAGAGAATAGGAACTATGTACAATTTAAAATAAGATTATAATTTTAATATATATTGATTTCAGTAAAATTTGAATGTGAAATTAATAGACTGTTGAAGATATTTGTATATACATCACTGTTTCCTGAAATATCGACTATAGTACAAAGAATGCATTCTAAATAGAACTGAAGAAGTTTATCTACTGAAATGAGACTGCAGAAGACATTATGCCACCCTCTATTTCCAGGATATTTATAGGATTCTGACATTCTCTAAGCTAAACACTTTCAATAAAATCCATTGCAGCCAAGACTATTCACTTTTAGTAAGTACCATAAGCAAACTAGAGGTTGCATAGTGCTGTTTTCTTTGTTTTCATTTGCTGCTATCACTGTCTTAAATCATCCAGACTCGGGTAAAATTAACTCTGCTTGTTTGATATTTTGAAAATTTTTAGATTTCTGCTATCTTAACTGATTCTCTGACTTTCAGCTTAAATATACAAGGCAATAGAGTGTCCTTTAGAATCCCTAAGATCTACTCACACCAAGTTCACAGCATTGCACTGACCCTTTGGCTACATATTAATTCTTAGTTTCTAGACTTTCAAAATATTCCAAATAAGTATGTGTGTCATAAAAGTAGCATTACTAGAAGAAAATGTAGGCAAAACCAGCCAGGACATAGGCATAGGCAAGGACTTCATGACTAAAACACCAAAAGCAATGACAACAAAAGCCAAAATAGACAAATGGGATCTAATGAAACTCCAGAGCTTCTGTACAGCAAAAGAAACAATCATTAGAGTGAACTGGCAACCATCCAAATGGGAAAAATTTTTTGCAATCTACCCATCTGACAAAGGGCTAATATCCAGAATCTACAAATAACTAAAACAGATTTACAAGAAAAGAAACAAAGCACCCCATTCAAAAGTGGGCGAAGTATATGAACAAATACTTTTCAAAAGAAGACATATATAAGGTCAACAAACATTAAAAAATGTTCATCATCACTGGTCATTAGAGAAATACAAAGCAAAACCACATTTAAGTATTATCTCACTCCAGTTAGAATGGCAATCATTAAAAAATCTGGAGAAAAGAGATGCTGAAGAGGATGTGGAGAAATAGGAACACTCTTACACTGTTGGTGGGAGTGTAAATTAGTTCAACCACTGTGGAAGACAGTGTGGCAATTCCTCAAGGACCTAGAAATAGAAATTCCATTTGACCCAGCAATCCCATTACTGGGTACATACCCAAAGGACTATAAATCGTTCTCTTATAAAGACACATGCACATGTATGTTCATTGTAGCCCTGTATACAATAGTAAAGACCTGGAACCAACCCAAATGCCCATCAATGATAGACTGGACAAAGAAAATATGGCACATATACACCATGGAATACTACGCAGCCATAAAAATTAATGAGTTCATGTCCTTTGTAGGCGGTTGGATGAATCTGGAAACCATCATTGTCAGCAAACTGACACAGGAAAAGAAACCAAACACTTCATGTTCTCGCTCATAGGCAGATGT
>CM052650.1:81888813-81970000 GCA_028533165.1 Leontopithecus rosalia | reverse complement strand
GGTTTTTTTTAAATCTTAAGAATTAGCATTAATGAAACCAACTCCAAATACTAAGTATTTTACATGGTTTAGTTTATCCCCATCTTGCAGAAAAATAAACAGATATTTCAAGAAGTTTAGTAATTAGTCCAAGGTCACAGAATTACTGAATGAGGCAGTTGGGGTTTTATCCTTTCAATCTGATTCCAATGTTCCTTTTTAAACTCTATTCACTATTCATGCTGTGCCATACATGTGCCCTTTATTTTAGTACAGTGGTTCTCAGTACTGGCTGCATATTAGAATCACTCAGGAGCTTAAAAACTACTGATGCCAGGACCCCTCTCTCAAGGATTGGGATTGAATTTGTGATGGAGGTTTGTGGTGATGTCTCAGCATAAATTTTTAAAACTTCCATAGGTAACTGTGATATATAAACAGCACTGAGAATCTCAGATTTGAAACAAATTGTCTACTTTGTAGATAATTATCTGAATTACAATAAGCTTTCCTATTGTCGTAACATTTGCTCACACACATGCTTGGAGTAGAGTTGACTAGTTTATAAAACAAGGGCTTTGGTGTAGGATATAAATAAATAGTTCTGAGTCAGTGCCCATCACTAAACTATCACAGCATTCAGGTACACAGAGTGAGAATGAAGCTTTTGCAACATAAATTTCATGATAAATATTTTAAAATGAGAAAAATTATATGCTATAAACTTATTGTGAAGGGTACACAAAACATATAATTACAGATATTATAATTTTGGCTTCAAGACATTATTCATGTAGAAAATGTGATTCAACTATGTATTGCAAAAGGGTAGTTGTCCATAGGCAGAAATTAATTGAGTATGTTCACAAAGGTCTGATATAAGCTTCATGTTTGCCTCATATACCCAGAAGTGACATAAGGTATGAAAGATCACTTCCAGAGGGGCTATTCTGGGTAAGTAGGAGATTTCAATGGGATAGCAACTCACCAGGTTAATGTAAGAAAGGTTCCTCTGACTTCCACATATATTTGCCACTTGCCCATTTACTTAAAACTAAATTGAACATCTAATAAGTTTGTAAGCAAGATCATTTCCAGGCAATACACTAAGTCAGACAGTTAACTGTCCATTAGTATAGGCAAAATAGCTCTTAGCAAGTTGGGCCTTCGTTTGTAATGCTTTTTCTCATTCTGCCTCTACCTGTCAAAAGTCTCTATAACTTTCTTTCAACACCCATCTCAAATGCCATTTTTCTTTTTTTTAATGTTTTCTGAATACAAAGGTAATCACTAATGACACTTCGAGACAGACTCCTCTTGTATGGCTGAAGTTAAAAACAAAAGAAGGAATCTATTATTCATTTATTCATTCAAATGTTGAGAATGAATAAATTTATTTGAGAATTAATTTATTGAGAACTAACTATACACTGGGCAAGAGATTAAGATTTTTAAAATACTGTTATTCTGCTTATCAGTTTTTTTAAATTGCATTTTAGGTTTTGGGGTACATGTGCAGAACATGAAAGATAGTTGCATAGGTACACACATGGCAGTGTGTTTTGCTGCCTTCCTCCCCTTCACCCACATTTGGCATTTCTCCCCATGCTATCCCTCCCCAGCTCCCCACCCGCCCAGTTTATAGCCAAATGGGAATAACAGACATAAAGTTCACAGTTGAAGTTTAGGGTGACCCTTGAGGTAACAGAAACAGTTGCAGATATAGTGATAACATAAAAGAGAACATGATTATCAACATCTCATGTATGGATGTGTCAGAAAAGATTTTACACAGATGAATATGATTGCAGTCAGTTTTATAGCATCTTTTGGGTAGCATATCTTTTAGTGACATACATAACATGGGCCTGACTCCATTTACAATTATGTAAACTTAGACATTCAATAAAATTTCCCTATATCTGTTTCCTCACCAAATTTTCATAGAACTTAGATTAAAAAATATATGTAAGAAATTTGGCAAGGCTGGGTACAATGCCTCACACATATAATCTCAACACTTTGGGATACCAAGGGAGAGGATCACTAGGGCCAAGGAGTTTGAGTCTAGCATGGGCAATATAGGGAGATACCATCTCTCAAAAAAAAAAAAAAAAAAAAGGTAAGCAATCAACAAATCCCAGTCGTTCTGATACAAATCAATTAAACATTTTAATGGCATTCCAGATAAAGTATAAGATTTGAAAATTAAAGAAGCAGAAAAATCAATCTCAAGGAATTGTGAGTAATTCATCAGAAATTGAGCATTAGGTACTTATGGGGAGATACGGCCTTCTGGGAGATATGGCTGGACAGGTAGGTGAAGGCTAGAACTTAAAAGGGTTTTGTAATGTCATCCTATGGATAAAGTAACGTCATCTAGGATAAGTATAGACTTTATCCTGAAGGCAACAGGAGTAAGGTGTACTGTGAGAATGGCATTAAAAGTTTTGTAGAGGGCAATAATATGATACAATTATAATTTCTTAAACCCACAGCAATGTAGCTGATGAAAGTAGACATAAAGCATAGTTTAAATTAAATGAGTTAAGCCAAATAAAAAAGCAAAAAAATATAATTGTTGATATTTAAAGAAAAAGAAAATTTTAAGGTGAATATGAAGATCAAAACATACTAAATTGAGTTTAAGAAGACAGATTCAACATGACTTAGTGGCCAACTGAACGTAAATGTCGGTAGTATAGGGTCAACGGTGACTCCTGGGTCCCTGAATTATGTAAATAGGTGAAGGTGAGAAAAATTATTTAAGATAGTTAAAACATGGGAGTAGATTTTAAAGATAGTAGGTGAAATTCTAAAGTACATGAAAAGCAGCTAGGTAGTTATGTACAAAGTGAACCTCAGAAGAGAAAAAAGAATTGCAGATATATGTACACTCTATCCCTGTTTTTAAATTTAACAGTTTTTATTCATTGTAGTTATTTGTCCTCAATTTTGAATACAGCAGAGCTTTGTAAGTTGTTAATGAGTTTCATCTTTTTCTAAATTCACAGATACTCTTGCATCAATTAGTATGACTGGAATCCCTATTTTCCAGAAGTGTTATCTAACTCTACATATAAGTTATTTTATCAAATAGTAAATGAAAATGGTAGAACTTAAATCTAGACATAAATCAAATGCCTGGATTCTTTTAGTAGCAATCTCTTTTCCTAGAAAATACTTGTTATTTGTAATTTTAGCATAATTAACTTTAATATGAACACACTCCTTCTTTCTCCCTTTAGATGCTTTACCAAACTCTGACATTTATTTTGATTTGATATATAACAGACATTCTGTATACATAAACCTGAAAACGAGAAAACATGCATTAATGAATGAGCAATAATAAGGTTTTAAAATTTGAAGACAGATGGGTTAAAGTACACTAGACATAAATGGGTTAAGGTACATCGTTAGTAAAATGTACTTTTTAAAACAAAATTGCTCTTTTGTTTTTACGTGTTTTTGGTTTGTTTGGTTGGTTGTTTTTTGACTTTTTTTTTTTTGAGACAGGGTTTTGCACTATTACCCTGGCTGGAACACAGTAGTGTGATCACAGCTCACTGAAGTCTGAACCTTCTGGGCCTAAGTGATCCTTCCACCTCAGCCTCCCAAGTAGCTGAGATTATTTGGTACACACTACAATGCCCAGTTTTCAATTTTTTTTTTGTTGAGATCAGGTACCACCATGTAGCCCAGGCTGGTACTGAACTCCTTTGCTTAAGCAATAGGCCTGTCTCGGCCTCCCAAACAATTGGGATTACTGGCATGAGCCACCACACCCAGCCCCAATGTAATTATTTAAGTATAATAAGATTATAACATTTAAGAAATTAATATGTGTTAGTAAAATATTTTATAACATTCAAAGATGGAAACCTAAAGTAAATTTCCTATACCTACCTCTATTTAAATTAATAGAAAAATCAATGTGTGGAATTATCCTTTAAAAGGTAGAAACACACACACACACACATTTTTTTATTTATTATACTTTAAGTTCTGAAGTGTATGTGCAGATCGCACAGGTTTGTTATATAGGTATACATTTGCCATGGTGGTGGTTTGCTGCATCCACTGCCCCATCATCTACATTATGCATTTCTCCTAATGCTATCCCACCCCAATTCCTGCTAGTCCTCTCACCACCCCCCAGGCCCCAATGTGTGATGTTCCCCTCCCTGTGTCCATGTGCTGTCATTGTTCAACACCCACTTATGAGTGAGAACATGTGGTGTTTGGTTTTCTGTTCTTGTGTCAGTTTGCTGAGAATGATGGTTTCCAGTTTCATCCATGTCCCTGCAAAGGACATGAACCCATCTTTTTTATGGCTGCATAGTATTCCATGGTATATATGTGCACATTTTCTTTATCCAGTCTATCATTGATGGGCAGAAACTTCTATTTTTAATTAGCTAATACAAAGACTTGTCATTTGTCTTTCTGATATTTAAAGTAGCTATCTTCTAACTTTCAGCAAGCTCATTTGATTAATTTTCAAATTGGTTAGTCATAAATCAAATATTGACTTTATATACCCATACATGCCACAAATGTTCATACACATACTAAGCAAAATATGTGCACTTATGTAACACAGTTCTCTTTAATGCTGAGGATACATCTTGTGCACATGAAATGTCAAAGATAAGGTTGACATCATATTAATAAGAATATAAAGAGAAATATAGTAATATCTATTTGAGATGTTTTTATATCCTGGGGACAAAAGAATGATAAAAATGTATTTCTATCTCATAAGAAATTCTGATTTGTTCAAAGAGTCAGTTATTAAGTATATTGTGACAATTATGAATACACTGGTTAACAAACCTAAATCCATCTTCCAATGCCTGCTCTACAATAATGGAGATGGGTTTGATAAATATTTCTCCCTTGTCAACTTGCACATTTTGAGCTTTGTTTGTACATCACATTGGAGGGACACTAGAGGAAAAAAGGTTTCTCTTTCTGGTCCGAGTGTGCTCCTCTCACCAGGCTTCTGCAGTATGCAGCTTCTTTAATGTCTGGCTCCAATAGCATGTGGTGGCTAGAAGCACACAGGCACTCTGTCTGATGGCTTTTCAGTGAGTTCTGAAGCCCAGCACTTCCTGTGGATGGCATCTTCCACACCCCATTAGGTTGCTTCGCATTGACTTTCAATGTACAATCTCCTGGTGAATAGCATTTTCCATTACCTCCTTAGATGGCATAGCAATGGAATGTTGCCATCTAAGGGGTGCTACCTACATAGAGGTAGCACCCCTTAGATGGCTTTGAAGAGGAGCGGTGCTGGTTAGGATCCTCCCCAGGGTGATTTAATTTGGAATCCCAGAGGAAAACATTTCCAAAAAATCCTGCTGTCCCAGCACCACAGCCATTTGTCCACCAGCTAGAGAGCCACAGGCATGTTCTCACAAATGAAGTTTGGATGTCAGCCTTGCAGGGCGAGAAGAGGTTCTTTCATGGCGGTCTCTCAGCTTCAGAGGCAGTGATTTCTCCTTATAATTACTATTACGGTATGCTTCAGAGTCTTCTTTAATTATTAGAATAAGAATAATTCTATTACATAAATACTGTATTATATCTACTGATTCTTTATATTAAACTTTCTTTCTTCAAATTACTGTGTGGGTTCTATCTGTTGGTAGGCCTCTGATTGCCACAAATATCAAAAATAAAATAAGATACAATCTAAGGATCAAGTTGCAATAATGTAAGACATGAATACAAAATGTGCCTACCCCATAGCATAAAAGTAATAGCAAGTGCTGCACCAGAAAATGAAAGTGTCAATAAAATGCTTCATGGACTTTGGGTTAGGTCTCTAAGGATAGAGGACATTTTTTCAGATAGAAAAGAACAGGGAAAACTTCCTGTGAATGGCTTAACAAAGAAACTCTCCTTACATTGGTAGGGAATCAATGAGTAGGAACAGAGAACTGGCAGGGTAAATGTAGAAGATTAATTAGGCTAGAAATATACAGTAAGATTAATTACAAAGAATCTTGCAATGTGATGTTAAGGAATTTTTATATATTACATAGATACTGGTAAGCTAAACAGATATTCACCTTAAAATATGTTTCCAATAGAAACTCACTTTTATATTAGGTACTTTATCTGTGGATGCTGACATATAATATGCTTCTGCCTGCTTCTAAAATGAAATCATATGCTTACAACTTAAAAAGTGTGAGTGCGTGTATGTACTGAAGTTAGAATAATTCTGCTAAGTCTGTATGGATATAAACATATATTTAAAACCAAAACAGCTGACAGAATTTGTCAAAGATGCCAGATACTAAGAGCATTATTTGTTTTTTGAAAATCATTTTAATGTGTTGTTAAAATATAGAAATGGTAGGTTTTATGAACTGAATGTCTGTATATACAAAAATTAGTATGTTGAAATCTAATCCCCAGAGCATATGGAGGTAGGGCCTATTAATGGAAATAAGTGGCTATATAGCTTGCTCTCTTTCTGCTATGTGAGTATATGTTAATTGTTTACAACAAGGAAGAGGGCTTGCACCAGAACCTGACCATGCTGATTTTCTGATCTCAGGCATCTAGCTTTCAGAATTGCAAGACATAAAGGTCTGTTTTTCAAGCATCCTAGTCTATGGTAATTTGTGATAGCAACCAAAATTGACTAAAGCAGTGGGAGACCAGGAAATACATTTTTATCTAATTTTCCTCAGAGTCCATATTGTAAACATCAGTTATAGTTTAAGAACTGCAGGGCATGAAGATTTGACATTTCAAGATAGAATCTGATGGAAATCTAAAGGTATATACACATATCTTAAAAAGTCACAAGTAAAAGTGCACATTATTCACTATCTAGAGGACAGAATTGAGTCCTGAATATTATCAAAGTCATAAAATGACATAAAACAGATGTTCCATAGGGGTTTAGATAATGCATTCTTTTCTCATTTTGTCAAGCTCTGAGTGAGACTGAACTGTCAGATACCTGTCAAGTAGAAGGAAAGTTCAAGCAACACCTTCAAGAAGTAGCAAATGAAGTATATGTCAATGAGTTGTTGGACTGAATGGGAATGTCAAATATGCCAGAATTATAGACACTTTCTGGATCAAGTTGCAATATTATTTATAAAGAGTTGTGTACCTGCACATCATAAATCAACTTTTCATTCATTTGATGCTAGTGATCTTATCATCACTATATATAATTCAGCCTGGATAAGAAAACAAAAATCACATATAAAGTCACCTTATTAAAACAGGGGCATTAAGCTAAATTAATTATTGGTATTGAAATATTGCATTTAAAATCACAGTAGTAATAGTGCAATAAAAATTAACATGTAAATTTTGCATTTCTATTATTTATGGTTTCATCCATTTGTGTCTTCTAATTTTTAAATCCAAATACATTTTCATTTTTCTCAGGGAAGAGAGATTCTATCACCAAAACTACCCTCCTCCCATGGAAAGAATGTTTGATTAAATTTGCTTCACTTTTTTATTTATCTGATTTGGCAGATCATTTTCATGGCTTAAGGATGTTTTCATAATCTACATTACAACACTAAATCAAAGTGACTTATTTTAAAATGTCTAAACTGACATGTATTTCACTCAGAGATAATAAACAGCCACTTATCTTTCTTGGGAAAATGCAGATATTCATATTAAAGATCTTATATATTTATTTGGAAATCAGGTTTCATAATAAGCTATTGCTAAAAATAATGTTCATTAAGGTTCACATAAAGGTTGTACAGATTTTCCAAGGTAAAGACTGTTTGGCATATGTTATTTTTAATTTATGGAATATTTTAGGCAGCAAACAACTGGAATTTACTTATACAAAATGCCTGTTTTCAAGACATTAAAAATTGGTAAAAGACCCTTATTGGTATTGAGTCTGAGATGACTGAGTAAGAAAGTCTCTAATGAAAGATAAATGAGTCGTTAAAAACGAATCTATGCATGAAGAAGTACTTTACTATTTTATTTGCTTACCTCTTCACAGCTGTTACAAATATAACATTGTTATATTTGTTCAATGATCTTCACATTATTAAATGTCTCCCATTTACATATGATTTTACTTTAATTGTCAACAGTTTATATCTTACTCATAATAAAATTATATTCTAAAATGCAATTACCCTAACTGGCATAAGTTCATGAAAAAAAATACATAGGTCAAATTTCCTGACTCCTTATTCAGCTGTCAGTACAATTCTAGACCTCTAGAGAAAAACACAAAAATGAGTACATTTGTGTTTGAGAAATACCAGCATATTTGGAATCATTTAGCTAAACTTTGGGGTTAATGACTGATTCAATATTCATTTCAATTTTCCTCAGTGAATAGGCAATTATAAAAATAATGTCTTCCCTCACACCTTCTTTTAATTCATGCAAAATATACAAAATACAAAAGAAATAGTAACAAAAGCAATTTTACAGATAATACTGAAAATATTAAGGAAACAGAGAGTTTGGGTATGAAATATATTAAAACACAGAATTTTACTTTTCCAATGCATATACACTAGAGTCTGGATAAAAAAGATATGGATATGTTTTACTATTATTTAAAAGAAAATTCATAGTATAAATCTACATTTCTAGTTAGAAAATGATACTTTCGGTTTCAAGGATTTCAGGGACCGTTGCATACTACAAAAGGATATTTTGGATTAAGTACCTAAATGCTCTATAATTTACCTCAGAAACGGTACAAGGTGAACTGAAAATCTTGATACCAGGCCAGGAACAGTGGGGTTCATGCCTGTAGTCCCAGCACTTTGGGAGGCTGAGGCTGGTGGATTGCTTGAGGTCAGGAGTTTGAGACCAACCTGGCCAACATGGTGAAGCTTCATCTCTACTAAAAATTAAAAAAAAATTAGCCATTCCTGGTGGTGTGCACCTTTAATCGCAGCTACTCTGGAGGCTGAGGCATAGGAATCACTTGAACCCAGAGATGGAGGTTCCAGTGAGCCGAGATCGTGCCACTGAACTCCGGTCTGGGTGACCGAGGGAGACTCTGTCTCAAAAACAAAATGAATAAATACAAAATAAAAATTTAAGAAAAAAACAAACAATAAATAAAAGTGGTGATTCCTGCTAAAAAGAAATGTATGGTACAAAACTAGTTATATAAGCTTTAAATCTTAAAGTTACTGTTATACTTCCATTCGTTTTTCTTACTGTGGTAAGAATTCACTGGTTTGTCTGTGAATTAGATTTATAGATAACCTTATATATCTACAATTGCTTCATGAATTTTATAATGTATGGGCTACCAATAACAGTGCCAATGTGAAAAATGATAAAAAGTCATTTTTAGATTAACACTTCTTTTTAAAAAATGTTTATTATTTCAATAGCTTTATTATTTCAATAGCTAAGTAAATTGTGAAAGGTGAAGTCTAGGATTTTATTGTACCTGTCATCTCAATAAAAAACATTATGCCAATTTTTTAAATTCTTAAAGTGTGCTGGAATTCCTAAAAATAAAAATATCTAACTGTGGTTAAAAATTTTTAAAAGAACACTTAAAAGTATAGTTTCTGTGAAATTTGCAAAAAAGATGTGTATCCCAAAAATCTCTAATTTCATCAAATTAGAAAGTATAATGAGTGAATTTTCAAAAATTTATATTCTTTCAGAGATATGAAATTCAAAATTAAATTGTCAAATCAAATATTAAATGATATACATTATATTAATCAGTCACAAAACTGAAGTCATATTAAATCTGATTAAAATCATGCTTATATCTGATTGAAGTTGTTTAATGTTGAAGAATTACTAATAGAACCTTCAGTATCTATCAGATGAAATATTGTATGTATTTCCAAAAATAAAAAGTAAACAGGATCAACATTTGTTGAACATCTACAAAGTGTTAGGTCAGATATTAACAGGAATAATTAAGTTTATACTTTACTACACCTGGTGATGTAAATATTATGATACATTTACAAATGAACTATATATTTTTAGATGCAATAAAGAATAAAATAGTGGAAAAATGAATTTGTTTGGTAGATAACACCTAAAACTGCAAACTAATGCAACCACGGTAATACAGTGGACAAATGATAGCAGAAAGTAATTTTAAAATAATGTCCTGTTTTATCCTATTTCTGTATGGTTTGCCAATGTAAGGTCAAGGAAGAGATTATTCATGGCATTTCTCAAACTGGGGCTGGATGGTCAGTTACCAGGAGTATTGGCAAATGGAGTGTTGCAATTTAGAACAGAAGACCATTTTGGAGGTCTCCTTCAAATCTAAGGATTTAGGATTTGAAATATTTGGAAAAGCTAATCAACTTCCCCCCAAAATTAAATGCATATACAGTACTGTATCTCACAAATAACTGCATGCAGTAACTGTATGAGTATGCACTAAACTGACATTTGGGTTAAAGAAGATTCCAATAAATATTTATTCCACATTCCATGACAGGATTTTTAGTATAGTTTCTTGACATTAGTTACCTCAGAATATTTTATGCAGGTTCAATGTACTGCTGATAATTTTCACACTTCTAAGGCTCAATTAAAATTTATTTTTATTTTCCAAGTGGCTCAGAGTCTTAGCCATGACTATGGTTTTTTAGTTTTATGTACTACTAAATGCTATCTCTTAAAATATTTTTTCTAAAGGGCATGAATAAAAAAATTAATGTGATATTTTTGAAGAGACAATTTAGGAAAATATATTAATATTTTGGCAAAGTGCATTTTCTTCTCAAATCATGGAGCCATTCCTGCAATTATACTATGTGAAAATATTTGCAAAATATTGCTAAAATTAAGGAAATTCATTTTTCTACCCTTTTTGATTTGTAAATTTCTTGGACCAAAATGCTCTCATCTAAGCTATCCTTTGAGTGACTCACTTTTATTTCTTCAGTTATCCTGGAATAAATACTGGCCCAAAATATGTTGTTTTATCCAACTGAGAATATAAGTTTCTCAGTGTTAGCCAATGTGGTAATAAAACAGTAAAAACAATTCCGCAATCTTTTGCAAAACTTTGCCTCTATTAATGTGTGTATTTTGCTGGGTCAAAGTATGCCGAGATTTCATGTTCTGTGACCTCAAAACAATAGAGTAATGTAGACATGAGATTGAACCCAATACTTTAGTTATTTCCAGTACATTGATGTTTTTATTCAGTTGTACAGTTTTCTGCTCCTGTTCATAAACTTAAGCTCTACACAAATAAAGCAGAAACAATGAGTTCACTTTGATTTGAAAGTTACTTCCAAAATGGAAGTTGCCTTTTCCAATTAAATCACTGCCTTTTCTTAAATTGTGCGTCCCCTAAACATGTTTATTTCTAATCTAAAATAATTCTAGGGAAATATTTGTAAGCAGTGTTAATTGTATATGCTGGTCTTATGGATAAATAACAAATTCTCATTTAAATTTACACCTTATTGGTACCATAAAATGTTAGACTTTTTTTTATTAGTTTCCTATTGATTCTGTAACAAATTACCACAAGCTTAATGGCTTAAATCAACATAAATATATTATCTTATAATTCTACAGGCCAGAATACCAAAATGTATCTTAAGGAGCTAATGTAAATGTTTCAGCACTACTGTGTTCATTCTGGAGGATTTTTTCCAGTCTCAGGTGATGCCTGCATCCCTTGGCTTACAGGCTTTTATTCCATCTTCACAGCCAGCAGCTGTAGCACCAAAAAATTTATCCCCTGCTCTAACACTTTTATCTGCCTCTTATAAGGACCCTTATGATTATAGTAAAACCACTTACATAATCTGGGAACATCTCCTCATTTCAAAGTCCTTAATTTAGTTATATATGTAAAGTCCTATTTGCAAGTAGGTAATATGTTCACAGGTGGGGTATTAGAACATGGGCATACTGGGGAGACATTATTCTACCTACCACAATACTTTAAAAAGTTCAGTTAAGCTGCTTTCTGCACAATACACAGACATAGACACACACACGCACACACACACACACTCATGAACACACACACACATTTAGATAAATGTAGACATTAGAAAAACTATCTCTAAAAGAGAACTTGAAGCTGTTATAATATCTTTCCCCTACTGATTCTCTTCCCTGTCTTATTATTTCTACTGCATATCTTATCAACGACTTCTTTCATTTATAATTGGAGGGGAAATTTTGCATATATGGTAAATTAATTGGTCAATATCTCATGGTCATCTCTTTTGGTAGTCCTTTCTTTTTTATGTTATAGCTTTTATTATGTGTATAAAATCTTCACATATTCTTCATTTGAGAAATATTGTAACTTCTTGTATTCTCTGCTTATTTTTTGCCTTTTTTTGCTGAGTCATAGATACTTGAGAGAAATATTGATATGATATTTGAGAGAAATATTGTTTCAGATAATTTAGAATTTTGGGAATTTGTATATACTCAAACATACTTATGAGAGAAAATATCAATACAAAATATAATTGTGTAGTACCAAGACGGTCATAGAAGGGAGGAAAAAAAAGAAATACGATTTGAAGAGTTGAAAGGGAAATCAAAGAGATAATTTGAACACTTAGAAAAAGAGCTCAAAAAAACAACATATAGATAAACTCTCAGAAGTTGTCAAAAAGAGGAAATTATCTTTTTTATTTGTTTTTCTTTTAAGAGACAGAGTTTCACTTTGTCCCAGGCTGGAGATTGCAATGTCAAGGTCATAACTTACTGCCTCCAATGTCTAGGCTAAAGTGATTCTGTTGCCTGGGCCTCCCAAAGTGCTGTGATTACAAGCATGAGCCACCACACCAAGCAAACTATCTTCCTTTAAACACCATGTAATAGGATTTTTAGAGATCAAGATAACTTTAGAGATGCTAAATTCAGAATTTCCCAAACTATGTCTCCAAAATACATTTTATTAGTTGGCATTTCTTTGATTAAAAAATCGCTGATCATATACATTTGTAAAAAGTACTTCAAGTGAAGGAAATGTATTTGCTACATAACTGCTCAGAGCCAATGCTGATGTGTCTTCAAGTGAAGGATGCTGCATTTCCCAAATTATTTGACCACAGTTCTCTTTTTATAGTATTCCATTAACACTAAAAAGAGCAACTTCAGTGTTAGGAACAATGAGAAATGCCAATTTAATCCATTCCTTTTATGGTTTTTTTTTTTTAAAAAAAATGTGTAAATGAGGTATTTGAGGCACAGAGAGAAAAAAATGTACCAAAAATCACATGGAAATGTGGTAAAAAGGGAATGATGGTGTAGTTCTAAAAAGCTACACTGCAGTAGGTATTAGATGGATAAACAAGCAAATTTAACATCTGTTTCTTAGTTTCATCATGTAGAAAATGAGATAATAATAGTATCTATCTGCTAGCCTTATTTTGAGTGTAAATTAGATAATATTTGCAAAGCTTAGAATATCTTTGGCCTATAATAAAAATCAGAAGAAATATTAGCCAGTATAAGTATTACTAATGGAATTTAAGCAATAACAAATAACCACATAAAGTTGAATAATGTAAGTTATTATCCCCATCAATTTTTAATCTTAAATGCTAACTGCTGACTTAGTAACAATAAAAACAGAATTGTTATTAAATTAGGTTATTAAATTTAGGCTCTAGTCTATTTACAAAGCAGAGTTCAACTAGGACGCTTATGAATAAACTATAAATACTTTATTTCCCACTTGCAGATTCATTTGTAAACTCGCAAAGCAATCTTGGTGAATTAAGTTATATGATACTTGGGACTTTTTCGTTCTGTGTTCCCATTCTCATTTATGTCTAGAGAATACAGAATTAAAGCAGTCTTACAGGAGAATACTAATCAAGAAAACAATTTCGTACTCAAAAGAAAAAGTTTATTAAAATTCATATACTAAATTCTACTATTATTGTTAGACTATTTATCTGCACATAAAATCACCTAATAATGTAACCATTTTTATTTATAACTAAACTAGACCACAATATCTTCTACTGAAGTTTTTTCCTGACATATGATATAAATGGCATTCAGCTCATAAACTGCCAACATACATATCTATTATAATTTTAATCCTTAAAATTAGAACTATTTTGTTCTTATGCAAAAAATATTATTTATCTCCTAATTAAATCCATCCTTTAAATGTTTTGTAAAATACAGTAATTAAACAGAATATTTTGCAATACGATTTAATTACTTTAATAGCATAATAAGATTATGTGTCTACAAAAAATGATATGACCTTATTTGCAAAGATGTCTTGGAAAACATCCTTATCAAGTTAAGGTAAAGTCATTAGGGTGGCCTTAATCTGCTATTACTCGTGTCTTTATATGAAGAATGAAATTTGGATGCAGATACACACAAAAAGAATACAATGTAACGGCACAGACACTGAAGGAAGTCTTGCTTGTAGCAGCATCACTCCAATCTCTGCCCCTGTAAAGCCTAGATTGGAGTGATGCTGCCACAAGCCAAGAAATGCTAGGGGCAACTAGAAGCTAGACAGCAAAGAAGGATCCATCCCTATAGGCTGTGGAGAGAGCACGACTCTGCTGACATCCTGATTTCAGACTTCTTGCCTCCAGAACTGAGAAAGAATAAAGCCTCATTGTCATTTGAAGCCACCCAAGTTTGTGGAACTCTGTTTCAGCAGCTCTAAGAAACCATTACAAAAAGACTGTATGGCTGTATACATTTTAGCATTCAATGCAATAAAAGCAATTGCTTTCATCTGGGGGTTTCCCTTAAAAACAACATGGTGACAAACACGTGTGAAGCGTTTTCAGAGAGAAGCAAAAATAAAACACTGAAAATCTATTCACTGAATTTAAAAGTACATAGATACATAGGAAAGATTAATATATGAGGAGGTACAAAAATTAGTGGAAGGGGTACCTGAATTTCTAGAAGTAGTATTGTTTTTTAATGACATATGGGTTACCTATAATTAGGATGATTATCCACTGTTAGGAAAAGATAAAACAAAAATGACTTCAAAATAATATATTTTCTCTTCCATCTTTGTTATATTTAACATTTAATCTATAAAAAATTTTATTTACATTTGTGTTAAAACTTTGTGATATTGAAACAAAATAGGCATTGTATAATATCTAAAGAGAACTCTAGGAAAAGTCTTGAATTACACCTTACATTTGTGATCACAAAGGGATAATGAATTCCTTAAAATGGTAGTCTTATTTTGAAAATTGAAATAGAATGCTGGCTTTGGTTAACAGCTACCGATCCTTTATTTATTTTTCTTCTACTTGAAGTTTTGTAGGGAAAAAGAGCACTACATTAATAGAAAGCACCAAAAGACTGAGAGCGTCCTTCAAGAGAGAAAAACAAACAAAATTCTCTAAAATATTTCCTGATATTACCTAGACAACAAACATTGTCTTCAAAACAGGAGGACAGCAATAAATAGTTCTATCCTATCCCTTAGATCTGTGAAAGTAATCTTTGATTTTCTCATATGAACTTTGGGATTCACATATGGTTCTGTATATTAATAAAATAGAAAAATGTGGTAGCAATACCATTCCTAGTGGTTCAGACTTATTCTAAGTCTTTATCTCTAAGCTGCTCCCATTGGAATGAAGAGACCTGGTGATAACAGAATCAGCAGCAGATAGTGGAGGCATCTTCCCTACTTGATTTGAATACTTACTATAAAGCTGGTATAACCAAACAGTATGACATACTCAGAAGAATAAAATAATAGAGAATAAAATAAGACAACAGGGAGCCCACAAGTAGAGCCAAATATATACTGGCATCTTATTGTATGAAAAGCAAACTTTAGCTCTGTAATGCAGTGGAAATAGAATTGCTTGCAAAATAACTGGAAATGTTTCAATGGCTGTGTTAATTTCACTGGATTCTTTTTCAGCAACAGTGATTATGATATATACTAGATAGATTTTAATGCAAAAAATACAACTAGCAAAGGGCTGGGTAGAGGGAGTGATAAATATGCAGAGCACAGAGAAATTTTAGGGCAGTGAAACAATTCTGTATGACACTATAATGGTGGATATATGTCATTACCTATATCAAAACCACTAGAATGTACAAAACCAAGAGTGAATCGTAAACTACAGAACTGTGATAATAATGTATCAAGGTAAGTACATCAATTGCAACAAATGTACCACTCTGGTGTAGGATATTAGTAATGAAGAAGGTTGTGAGTATACGTGGGGACAGGGGCTTTTTGGAGCATTTATCTTCTTTCTAGTTAATTTTGCTATGAGCCTAAAACTGCTCTAAAAATAGTGTATATTTCTATAAAGTACAACTTGGGATAGAGAAGTAAAACCAAAGTGTTTTAACAAAAACATTGGCATCATTAATAGCATAAGAATTAGGAAAAATTAAAAAATCATCCTATAGTATATTGTGAAGTATTAAAAAAAACAATGTGGTATTTCAATGTATACCTGTGTGGTCATGGGCACCAGAGATGGATTGCCCAGGTATGAATCTTGGCTATGCTACATACCACCTGCGTGACAGAGAAATAGTGATTTAACTTCCTTTCTTCTCAGTTTCTTGATCTATAAAACAAGGATAATAAAAAATCTACCTTTTGGATTCATTATGAATATTATGAGTTAATAAATACAAGGTACCGGCAAAGCACTTGGCATCTATTTAAGCAGTGCACTGTACAGTGTTAGCCTATATGTATTATTACATTAAATTTATCATATGCTTATATTACTTTTTGCAACAAAAATATTTTATAAATAAATATTTGCATACAAAGATGATCAAGTTATGTAGCTTAAGTGAAGTAATCAATTTGAAGAATAGATTAATACATGTTGAAAAAAGAAACAAAGAAAACTTATATACAACTATTAAAGCAAGAAAAGGTATGCCCTGCAGTGTTTACAATGATTACCTCAGTGGAGGTTGATTTTTAAGAACTGAAGAGAGAAATATAAAGAGTTTTTGCCCAGAGGTTATTGTAGAAATAAATTACTTGCATTAAAAATAACAAAATTTCATCTATATAATTAATTTGCCATAAATTTAGCATAATATTGTGAACATATGTTAACCTCTTAAGACAAGACAGTACACAGAAGTCATCTACAAGATAAATGATTGGCAAAGAGATGATACCTTGGGTTGTACTTCTAACACTTTGAAAAACATATGATGTGTTGTATGCCTCTCTCAGGGGCTCTTCTCATAGAACTGAAAGATTTCTTAAAGATACCTTTCATGTAATAGGAACAATGTTCTACATTTGTATTCTAAGAAAATATATTCTAAGAAAAATGATTCATGTTTTTATCCTTGCATTGTAACAATAATCAATGAGCCAGGTGCTATGTGACATATACATATGCATTACATATTTTAACTAACTCAACAATCCTTTAAGGTAAACACCATGTTTATTACTGTTTCCAGATGAGAAAACTGAGGCTTAAGATAGTTTAAGTAACTGAGCAAGACGGAGGCTAATAAAAAGTGGTACCAGTATTCAGATTGAAATCACTTTTCTGTGTTTTAAGATTTTAGCCTGAAACCTGTAACTGTCATCTCATTATATGTGAAACATTTTTGGGTCTAAAGCTGTCCAAGAGTGACCTAGGCATCATGTCTTGAGTCCTGACAGCCCAATATACCAGAACCAGGTGATGTGGCTTCATGAGCCTCTAAGACTTTTCTTCTCTGTTCCATACTGAAGTTGAAGATCTTCCCATTATGCTTTACGCTTTGTTTCTGAATGCCAACAAGTATCAAAAGTGATTATGATGACAGTTCCAACCAGCTGTAAACAGCAGTAATAGAAACAATTTTCGTCTGTAATTCTGAACCATGTATATGTGACTGTGGATACCTCTACTTCAATTGCTATACCTTCCACATTGATATATGTACTATTTTATTTTCTATTTGCTTACACTATTACTTTAGTATGTTGTATAAATCCACAACATTGATTCCTTCATAACTGATTCTTAGTTCAATATTTTTATATCTTATCCCAAGGCTACCTCCTCAGGTTGCTTCACTGAGTTTGTTATTTCTCTTTCTTCCCTTTTGCTAACTTGTTTTATGTGATTTTTGTTGTTACTGACATTTCCTTTGCTATGCCATCTCCCAGTTAGTCTAACTTCAGAATGTTTAAATCCTGTTTTAGAGAAAATATAGTTTCACTGATTTCCTTAACTGACTCGAATTAGATAAATTGCTGATTATTTTTCTTTATTAATACATAAAAAGGAGTAATTATATTACTAATCAGTCTTGTTTGAAAATCAAACATGGCATACGAAAAAGAAGTGACATAATGCAAATAATTATACTAATTATAGGAATTGTAATGTACTCATTCAACAAATATTTACTGCATCCTTACTATGTGCAAGGCATATGAAAGGAACTAGGAACAGCGTGAATATAATTTTTTAAGCACACTAGACATTAAAAATCTAAGCTTAAAATTGTTTAATTACAATTGTGCTGAGTGCAGAAGAACTTGACCTAGACTGTTAAAAACCATTTTCCTTGAGAAAATATTACTGGTATGGGCAGAATTGTGAACCCCTAAAATTCACATGTGGGAGCCCTAACCTCCAGTACTTCAGAATGTGACTTTATCCTGTATTTGGAGATAGAACCTTTAAAGAGGTGATTAAGCTGAAATGATGACAGCTGTTAGGGTAGGTCCTGATCCAATCTGATCCACGTCCTTTTAAAAGAGGAAATGTGTATAAAAGGAGAGATGCTCGGGATGTGCACACACAGAAGAAAGATCATGTGAGGACACCGTGACAAGGAGGCTACCTGCAAGCCAAAGAGAAAGACTTCAGAAGAATCCCAAAGTGCTGACATCTTGATCGTGGACTTCTAGCCTCTAAAACAGTGAGAAACAAATTTCTATTGTTTAAGCCAGGGGTCCCCAGGGTCACGGACTGGTATTGGTCTGTGATACCTGGGTTGCACAGCAGGAGGTGAGCAGCCAGCACTATTGCCTGAGCTCCGCCTCCCATCAGATCAACAGCAGCATTAGATTCTCATAGGAGAACTAACCCTATTGCAAACTGTGGATGGAAAGGATCTACCTTGTGCAGTTGTTATGAGAATCTAATGCCTGATGATCTGTCACTGTCTCCCATCACCCCCCAAGATGGGACCATCTAGTTGCAGGAAAACAAGCTCTGGGGTCCCCATGATTCTATATTATGGTAAGTATGTAATAATAATGAAAATAAAGTGCAGAATAAATGTAATGCCCTTGAATCATACTGAAACCATCTACCCAGCCCCCATGGAAAAATTGTCTTTCACCAATCATATCCCTGGTGCCAAAAAGGTTGGGGACCATTGGTTTAAGCTATTCAGTGTATATTTGTTATGGCAGCCCCAAATAATACACTTACATAATTGTTTAAATGAACATTTTAACTGCTATATCAGTTCATTCATAGTCATGCAAGTGACATACAAAGTACCTCTTCCTTGCTGACTTGGTAACTCTGTGTCCTAATTATAAACAAAGTACAAAATAGAAGAACACCTAGTTTGCAGTCCTATATCTATAGAGTGGGAAGAGAAAGTCCACTTCCTTATTAACAAATCAACAGTGAGTACTGCAACAATGGATTTGGATTTATTAAGAAAGAGTTACTTCAGAGAGTTACTCCTAATGAATGCATGTTTTAAGAGAGAAGAAGGTGTGGAAACTAACTAAATGTCCAAAGTTAGAGTCTACCATTCTTATAAATCGTCTCTAACGTTCTTTAAGGGACATACATATGCAAATCAACCTTATATTCTTGGCAGTGGTCCCTTTAATTTATAAACATTCATAATGGAAATACCAGAAAGATTTCATGAGAGGAAATCCTGACTGACTTTAATACTAACAGCATTCAATCTTAGAGCCATATTTAGCTATGTTGACATGTTGCCTTGTCACATTTTTAGTGCTTCTTAATATAAGCTTATTTGGTTTACATATTTTTAATAGCTCATCAGGTACAATTGTTGCTGAATGCTGCATAAAATTAAAATAAAGTAATTAGATATTAGGCAAGGTCTTCCGTCTTTTACATATAGGCATTAACATGTCTGAAATAAGAATATGTGGGTTGAAATATCTGCTTAAAATATAGAAAATAGCATCTCGAATAAGTTTTACTCAATGAAAATATTAAAAGCAATGATACTTTTAAAATATCTTATTTTAAAAAGAAACTTTTAAAAGAATTTCCAAATGGTAATATATTTGTTTGACTCAGGACTTAAGAAAATAAAATTCAAGGAAGTAGGCTGCCTGCTCCATTAAAATTACAATTTTTAAGGCAATAAAAACTTTATCAAGTGTTGTACTTTCAACCTAAATTGCTGTATAACATTTGATTGGCACATTAGAATGTAAATATAGGTAATTAGTGTATGTAGGTGATTGCACTTGTACATTTGGGTACAGTTGGTCCTTGAACAACATGGGTTTCAATCGCATAGGTCCAGTCTACCCAGAGTTTTTTCAATAAATATATTGAAAAATATTTTGTAGATTTGTGACAACTTGAAAAAATTTGCAGATGAACCATGTAGCCTAGAAATAGCAAAAAATTAGAAGTTAGGTATGTCATTAATCCAAAAAATATACAAAGATCATACTTCCTTTGATCATTCACTATCATGAAATATACAAAAGTCTATTGAAAAAGTTAATTTTTTTTATCTTTACAGTGTATGCAAATCTATTGAAAAAGTTAAAACTTTTAACTTAACTTAAAAATGTATGCAAAACTTATGCATACACTTAGTACATGGTGCTATTTGCAGTCCAGAGAACTGTAAACAAATGTAAAGATCTAGTATTAAACCATAATGTATAACATTCACTATAGTGCAAAAGGTACTAGTATAATAATATCATAGCCAATTCCCATTGCTACTGCAATGAGCTCAAGTGTTACAAGCATGTGCTTAAAATGCCATGTGATGATCATTGTCTCTACATGGACAGTTCATCTCTCTAGTGAAATATGTATGATAGTAAAAGTAATCTCTCATGGTTCTTCCATATTGTTTATTATGTTGAATGCAATACTATAATCCTTGGATAAAACCAGGGGACCCATATGAACTGCCACCAGTGATGCTGGCAGTGCTCCTAAGAAGTGGATAAAAGTCAAAATATTACAAGAAAAAGTTGAATTGCTTGATATCCACTATAGATGGAGGCTTGGAACTGTGGTTGTCTGCCATTTCAAGATAAATGAATTCATCATTAAGGTTCAATGTAAAGAAAGAAATGAAAATTAGTGAAGCTGTCACTGTAACTATGCAAGCAAGTGCAAAATACCTTGTACTTTTTGCAAATTGTTGTTTTATCTTGCATTAAACATATAGCTTTTATGTGAGTGCAGAATTGCTATAAAAGGGCCTACCTATAGACTCTAATATGATTTTAGAACAAGGGAAGTCATTATCTGACAAGGAAAAAGGAAGATCTAAAGCTTGATAATTTAATCCCAGCAAAGGATGGTTTAATAATTTTATAAAATGTGGCACATATACACCATGGAATATTATGCAGCAATCAAAAATGATGAGTTCGTGTCCTTTGTAGGGACATGGATGAATCTGGAGAACATCATTCTCAGCAAATTGACACAAGAACAGAAAAGGAAACACCGTGTATACTCACTCATAGGCGGGTGATGAACAATGAGAACACATGGACACAGGGAAGGGAGTACCACTAACTGAGGTCTATTGGGGAAAATAGGGGAGGGACAGCGGGGAGGGGGTAGCGGAGGAGGGATGGCATGGGGAGAAATGCCAAATATGGGTGAAGGGGCAGAAGGCAGCAAAACACACTGCCACATGTGTACCTATGCAACTATCTTGCATGTTCTGCACATGTACCCCAAAACCTAAAAAGCAATTAAGAAAAAGAATTAAAAAATAATTTTATAAAGGTTTGATGTGCAGAATCATATCAAGAGAAGCGGGACCTGCCAACCAAGAGTCAGCTAACAAGCCCCCAGATGCCATTAAGAAAATAAATAAAAAGGAAAGGTATCTGCCTGAACAGGTTTTTAATGCTGACAAAAGTGTGCCATTACTAGTAAGGAAAAGAAGCAAGCTCCAGTAATAGAATAACTCTACTGTTTTGTACAAATGAAGTCAGGTTTATGATTTGGACTGCTCTTACACATAAAGCTGCTAACCCCTAAGCCTTGAAGCCAAAGATAAACACCAGCTGTCAATGCTTTGGTTGCACAAGAAGGCTGGGACAATGAGAACTTTTTTTCTACATTGGTTCCATTGAGTGTCCCTGAATCAGAAAGTACCTTTCTAGTAAGGGACTGCCTTTTAAACTTCTTTTGATACTGGACAATGTCCCAGGCAATCCAGAACCCCATGAGTTCAATACTCAAGGTGTTGAAGTGGTCTGTTTGGCCCCAAATACAGTATCTCTACTTCAGCCTCTATATCAAGGCTCATGAAGACCTTTAAGACTCATTACACACAGTATTCTATGGAAAATATTGTCAATGCTGTGGAAAATAATCCTAATAGAGAAAACATCATAGAAGTCTAGAATGATTACAATATTAAGGATTATATCATTGTTATAGAGAAATCCATGATTTTTCCTTGTAAAAGAGTTTACTGTTTCAGACTTGTAAACTCTTTTTTACAAGTCTGAAATAATAAATTCCAACTAAAGAAACTCTCCAGATGTTGTGCATGACTTCAGAGAATTTATAACAGTAACAATCAAGGAAATCGCAAAAGAATTGTGGATGTGGCAAAAAAAAAAAAAAGGAGAGGTGAAGGGTTTCAACATAGGCATCCTGGGGAAATTAAAGAGCTAATAGACACATCACAGGAATTAACAGAAAACAACTCGATGGAGATGGGTGCTTTTGAACCAGTGCCAGTCAACGAGGAAAAATTGCAGAAGCAGTGCCCAAAATCAAATTAACAGTAGAAAACCTGACAGAAGGTTCCAATTATTCAAAAGTTTTTGACTTATTTTATGACATGGATACTTCCATGATAAGGACACTGAAACTAAAGCACATGGTGTAAGAAGAATTAGCCCAGTATAGATACAATTTTAGAGAAGTAAAAAAGCAAAACAAGTCAGGCAAAAATTATGACACATTTCTGTGAAGTTACACTGAATTTTCCTGCCTCTCTGTATTAGTCTGTTTTGGGGCTACTGATAAAGACATATAGGAGACTGGGAAGAAAAAGAGGCTTAATTGGATTAATAGTTCCACATGACTGGGGTGGCCTCAGAATCATGACTAGAGGTGAAAGGCACTTCTTACATGGTGGCGGTAAGAGAAAATGAGGAAGAAGCAAAAGCAGAAACCCCTGATAAACCCATCAGATATCATGAGACTTATTCAGTATCACAAGAATAGCATGGGAAAAACCAGCCCACCTGATTCAATTACCTCCCACTGGGTCCCACCCACAACACATGGGAATTCTGGAAGATAGCATTCAAGCTGAGATTTGAATGGGGACACAGGCAAACCATATCACTCTCCTGCCTCCCTTTCCACCTCCTCCACCTGTTCTGTTCTGTCACCCTAAGAGAGCCAGAAAAATCCCTCCTGATCTTCTCCTTCCTCCACCTTTTCAATATGAAGATAATGAAAATGAAGATTTTATGGTTATTCACTCCCACTTAATTAATAGTGAGTATATTTTCCTCTTCCTTATGATTTTCTTAGTAAAGTTTTCTCCAGGTTACTTTATTGTAAGTATACAGCATGCATGCATATATATGTATATGTATGTACATATACACATACATATATACATATATATACATACATACATATATATACACATATATATACATAGATATATATATATACATATATATACATACATACATATATATACCTATATATACATAGATATATACATATATATACATACATACATATATATAAAACAAAAAATTATATATTAAATGATTTTATGTTATCAGTAAGACTTTTAGTCAACAGTAGCCTATTGGTGGTTAAGTTTTTAGGGAGTTAAAATTTATTCATGGATTTTCAACTGTGAAGGGTGTCAGTGCCCCCAGACCTTGTGTTGTTTGAGAGGCAACTGCATTAGAATATCAGAATATGGATGTCTCTATTCCTTCTGTTCACTTTTCTATTTTTGCTCACCAGTTTTCAGCTCAAATACTCCCACAATATGTATTCTACTAATAGAAGGCTTTTCATTAATAATTTGAAAATAAATTAAATTCATAACATATTCAAAGTAAGTAAGCCTGATTGGCTATAGGTGTTCATTCACATCTCAACTGTTTTTTTTTTTTTTAACTTTTATGTTAAGTTCAGGGATAAAGGGCAGGTTTGGTACGTAAGTAAACTTGTGTTACAGGGGCTTGTGGCACAGATTATTTCATCACCCAGGTATTAAGCCTAATACCATTAGTTATTTTTTCTGATCTTCTCCCTGTTCCAACCTCCCACCTTCAGAAAGGTCCCAAATACATAAATTGTTAATGAAGTACCTATTATTGTTACTGAGTATATTAACAAATTAACCAAATCCATTGGAACACTTAAGGAAGGGAGACTTCATTTGGAATAAAAATTAGGCAAAAAAATGAACATTCTAGGCAAAATAATCAAACAAGTCATAATCATAGGATGTGAAAGTGACAAGCAGTGTAGTACAGGGTACAAAGGCAGAAAACATCCAAAATTTGAAGTAGAGAAAAGTGTCTTAGTGCTCAGCTCTGCTACTGACCTGATACATGGAGCTGGTGCATAAATGAACACAGAAACAAATTTCTCCTCTGTAAAATATGAAAAAATCTTAATTACCCTCTACAACCAAAATGTTATGATTCTGGCATGTCTAAGAAGGTGACATAGTACGAAAAAGGGAAAGCAAAAATACTAGATTTATCAACAAGTTATTTATGTCCAGAAGCTGTAAGAAATGCAAATGAAAAAAATGTATATTGTGAATCACTGGTCCTGGATTAAGTATTTCAAAAATATTTTTTTAACTTTGTAGACCATAGACTGGCATTATGAACACTCACTTTAGTTTAGTATTCCTACTCAAAAAAATTGAAATATAATAACATTTTCCAACCTCATTATGCAGAAGTGGGAGACATAGTAAATATATGGAAAGTTATATTTCTCTATGTTGTATAAATCTATAGTATCATAAACTTTGTTTTTACTAAACTTTTCAAAAAATTACATTTTTAGGCCATATTTCCAACAACCATATGGGTGGATAATTCAGTGCCAAGGATTCTTCCTCTTCCCAAAAATTATGTTATTCAACTTTGGGGGACAAAACTAAGTGTGTAAGTGTGTATATGTGCATGTGTGCATGGACACATGTGTGTGCTCAGGTGTATGTTTTCTCTTTCTTGCTAATAAAAGCATTTCCTGGTTTCCAGGTACGTAGCATTCTTAACTACACAAGGAAAACAGTGCCTCACACAAGATGTTAATAAACATTGCTGTGGGAAGAGGCAAAAGGTAACTGCAATGTACCTTCCTGACATCTCTGAACTTCACATGACCTATAAATAATTTTGTTATCATGCTTGAGGTCCATTGGAATCCTTACATAACTGGCATAATACAATATTGAACAATGAGTAATTAAACAATAATGTGTTCTGAAAAGAGTTTAAAGCTACACAGCAAATGCATGATGCTAAGAAAATGCAGGAACCTATTTTCAACTCAGACTCCTACTAGAAACAGGCTCTTGGTCACCCAAGTGTCTTGGACAGCTTCCATGTCATGGCCATGGCTCTCTGAGGACAAAACTATTAGCAGATAATTACTGATGTTATGGATATAAGATAGCCTGGAGTTTATTTAGCTATATTCATATATTATATATTTCTTGTTTTCAGCACTATTCTCAACACACGCTGCATGAGTACCTACACTAAAGGACCTCTTAAGTTCCTGTTAAATTTAGGTACCTGGCCAAGGAGAGTTATCCCTATCTGAGTGTTCATTGTGATATCTTGTTTGCGTAAAGTCACAGAAGTAACACTGCTTATAGATTTCTGCCTAAAGAAAGGGTTATTGCAGTCCCAGAGTATTGCATATCTCACCTGGAAACTCCTCACACAATTTGGTGAGGGTTTAGTAATTTTATAACAATGAAACAACAGTCACTATACCACTAGTTTAATATTAATTTTCCTCATTGTATTTTCATTCATATTATTGTCATGCTTTTTTGAAACAGATTATTCTGTTTTCTACGGCTTTCTAACAGGTTAGGAAAACACATCTAGAAGTTAGTAGTTTATAATTCTTTAGTTATTTAAAGCATAGAATTTATAGCTATAGCATATGAAATTTAGATGAAAATTTTAAGTAAAATTAATCATAAAAACTATGTCTGACATTTATTTTCAAGTGCAGATTGTGTACTCAGATGCTTTACATTAATGATCTTTTTAAGTTATCACATCAGCCCTAAGAAGAAGGTATTCCTATTTTCCTTGTTATGTAGGTAGGAAATCTGAGGATTTGACAACTTGAGTAATTTGTTAAGTTAATACTAGTGGAAAGTATTAAAGCTGAATCTAAACCTCTTGAGACAGACTCCACAGTCCATAAACTTATCAATAATTAAGAGGAAAAAAAAGTCATTATCATTCTGATTTTTGGTATTTCATTAGTAAACTGGAACAATTACCAGCAATTTGGGATATAATTCTTTTTTCTGAAGATAATCATTGTCAATATTTACTGAGGATCAGAACTAAACTAAACAATTTTAATATAGTAACAAATATTCATTCTCACAAGACACACATAAAGTAGAAACCATCATATCTCCTGTTGAACAAATAAACAAAAGCATAGAGATTACAAGAAGCTTGCTCAGGGTAACATAAGACTTATGCAGTGGAAATAGGATTCAAACTCAGCAGTCTGGCTCCTGTGCCCCTGTATTTACTCCTCCACTGCAATGCCTCCAAGAGGAAAAAAAACACATCAGAGAGTGGCAAATTCTCAGCCTAAAATATTTATAAAAGATATGTTTACTGACCACATAGGGCTTAGGAAGGGCAAAGTTCTTTTAAAAACAGTTTAGTTTTTTTTTTTTTAAGCTGGGGGTAGTGGTTCATGTGTGTAATCCCAACATTTTGAGAGGCTGAGCTGGGAGAATTGCTTGAGTCTTGGAGTTCAAGACCAGCCTGTGCAACATAGTGAGACTGCCATCTCTACAAAAAAAAAAAAAAAAGCAAAATTAGCTAAATTAGCTGGGTATCATGGTGCATGCCTGTAGTCTCAACTACTTTGATGGTTGAGGTGAGAGAATCACTTGAACCCAAGGAATTCAGGCTGCATTGAGTCATGAACCCCTCACTACACTCCATCCTGGGCAACAGAATAAGACCTTGTCCAAAAAATATGATAATAAAGACACTATTTTTTCTAATGTTGAAGAAACATAAATATATTAACAACATTAATATCCATTTATTGAGAAATATGAGATTTGAAAAAAAAAGGTTAGGAAAAATTTTTTTAAAATGACCTAAGTTTACAGAGCTAATATTTAGAAATGATGGAATCTAAATCTAAGTAGATAGATACAGATAGATAAATTTCTAAAAAATATATACACATTTGTATAAATAAGTATATATGTGTAAATACATATAGATATGTATATAAGTATATATGTGTAAATACATATAGATATGTATATACATATATAAGTATATATACTTACATATATATGTATACACATATACACATGTATATATATAACATATATGTACATTAAGCAAGTACTAAAGCCAGGTTACTCTGGTGCAGATGCTGCAAATAACATAGAAAATCTGGAGACAATTCCTGGGTCCCACCAGAAATTGAGAAATCCCATCGGATTCTTTTGCATTAAACAGGAACTCTGTAATTGTCTCAGACTGGCAGCTTTCCCTGGCTTCCAGCAGAAGAAAACACGGATCTTTGAACAAAATAATTCCTAATTAGATAGTTTATATTCCCTTATACTGACTTCTAACAAATATGAGCTCACAGTAAAAAACTGAAAATGGGGGGAGGATCCAAGATGGCCAAATAAGAACAGCTCTGGAGTGCAGTTCCCAGCAAGAACAGTGGAGAGGGTGAGTGCTCACTGCATTTCCAAACAAATTTTCACTGCCCACAGACCAGGAAACTCCCTGGCCAAAAAGCACCACAAGTTTTCAGCACAGTGGTTTCAGCCAGTGCTGGGTTGGTGCACAGAAACTCACACAAATCTAGGCAGCCATTTCAACTGGCACCTGGAATGCCTGGGAGACAGAGCTACCCATTCAACTGAAATGGAGGGTGCAGAGACAGGGACAGGAGATCTGGCTTGGCACGTATCACCCCCAAAAAACAAGCAATCTGAAATGCTCTGGATTGAGAGTCTCACAGCAAGCACAGCTGGACCCAGGAGAGTCCAGCTTAGTGTGGGAAAGGGCAACCACCACTACCAAAGCAGTCTGCCACTACCGAGGCAGTTCACCCAGCAGCTGCACAGAGCCTGCAGCAGCTCAGCAATACCTCTGCTGGCACATTGTGACTAGACTACTCAGTGTGGGGCAGGGCATCTATAAAAAAAGGCAGCAGCACCACAGGAACATATAAATGAAGCTGATCTTCCTAGGACAGAGCACCTGGGAAAAGAGGTGGTTATGAGTTCCGTTGCAGCAGACTTAAAAGTACCTGCCCAGCAGACCTGCATGGAGCAATGCAGCTACCAGCACAGCTCTTGAGCTCCTATAAGGAACAGATTGTCTCCTCAAGCAGCTCCCTAATGCCTGTATACCCAAAGAGACACCTCATAAAGGAGAGCTCAGGCTGGTACATCTGGCAGGTACCCTTCCAGGACAAAGACAACAGAAGAAGAAACCAGCAGCAACCCTTACTATTCTGCAGCCCTCATGGGTGATCGCCAAGCAAGCATGGTCTGGAGTGGACCTCCAGCAGTCCTGAGCAGAGGGGCCTGACTGTTAGAAGGAAAACTAAGAAACAGAAAGAAATAACTTCATCATCAACAAAAAGGACATCCACTCAGAGACCCCATCCGAAAGTCAACAACTACAAAGACTACAGGTAGATAAAGCCACAAAAATGGGAAGAAACCAGTGCACAAACAAACAAGTGCAAAATGGATGAAACAACAAAAACCAGAACACCTCTCTTCCTCCAAAGGATAACAACTCCTCACCAACTAGGGATCAAAGATGGATGGGGAATGAATCTGATGAACTGACAGAATCAGGCTTCAGAAGGTGGGTAATAACAAACTTCTGAGAGCTAAAAGAATATGTGCTAACCCAATGCAAAGAAACTAAGAACCTAGTAAAAAGGTTAGATAAGATGCTAAGTAGAATAAACAGCTTAGAGAAGAATATAAATGACTTCATGGAGCTGAAAAACACAGCATGAGAACTTTGCAAAGTATACACAAGTTTCAAAAGCCAAATCAATCAAGCAGAAGAAAGGATATCAGAGATTGAAGATCAACTCAATGAAATAAAACAAGAAGGCAAGAATAGAGAAAAAAGAGTGAAAATAAATGAACAAAGCCTCCAAGAAATATGGGATTATGTGAAAAATCTAATCTACATTTGTTTGGTGTACCTGAATGTGATGGAGAGAATGAATCCAAGCTGGAAAACACTCTTCAGGATATCACCCAGGATAACTTCCCCAACCTAGCAAGTCAGGCCAGCATACAAGTTCAGGAAATACAGAGAACACCACAAAGATATTCCGTAAGAGGAGGAACCTCAAGGCACATAATCATCAGGTTCCCCAGGGTTGAAATGAAGGAAAAAATACTAGGGGGCATTCAGAGAAAAAAGTCGAGTTACCCACAAAGGGAAGCCCATCAGACTAATGGTGGATCTCTCAGCAGAAACCGTACAAGCCAGAAGAGTGGGGGTCAATATTCAACATCATTAAAGAAATTTCAACCTAGAATTTCATATCCAGCCAAACTAAGCTTCATAAGTGAAGGAGAAAGAAAATCCTTTATGGACAAGCAATTGCTGAGAGATTTTGTCACCACCAAGCTTGTCTTACAAGAGCTCCTGAAAGAAGCACTAAACAAGGAAAGGAACAACCAGCACCAGCTACTCCAAAAATGTACCAAATGGTAAAGACCATGGACACAATGAAAAAAATGTGTCAACAATCGGGCCAAACATCCACTTAGCAGCAAAATGAGAGGCTCAAATTCACACATAACAATATTAACCTTAAACATAAATGGGCTAAATGCCCCAATCAAAAGATACAGACTGGCAAATTGGATAAAAAGGCAAGACACATCAGTGTGCTGTATTCAGGAAACCCATCTCACATGCAAGGACACATATAGGCTCAAAATAAAGAAATGGAGGAAGATTTATCAAGCCAATGGAGAGCCAAAAAAAAAAAAAAGTAGGAGTTGCAACCCTAGTCGTTGATAAAACGGACTTTAAACCAACAAAGATCAAGAGAGACAAAGAAGGGCACTACATAATAGTAAAGAATCAATACATCAAGAAGAGTTAGTGATCATAAATATATATGCACCCAATACAGGAGCACCCAGGTATTTAAAGCAAGTTCTTAATGACCTACAAAAAGACTTAGACTCCCACACAGTAACAGTGGGAGACTTAACACTCCACTGTCAATATTAGACAGATCAACGAGACAGAAAATTAACAAGGATATCCAGGACTTGAACTCAGATCTGGATCAAATGGACATAATAAACATCTACAGAATTCTCCACCCCATATCCACAGAACATATATTCTTCTCAGCACCACATTGCACCTACTCTAAAACTGACCACATAATTGGAAGTAAATCATTCCTCAGCAAATGCAAAAGAATGGAAATCATAACAGTCTCTCAGACCACAGGGCAATCAAATTAGAATTCAGAATTAAGAAACTAACTTAGAACCACAAAGCTTCATGGAAACTGAACAACTAGCTCCTAAATATCAACTGGATAAACAATAAAATGAAGGCGGAAACCAATGAGAACGAAGACACAATGTGCCAGAATCTCTGGGACACTGTTAAAGCAGTGTCTGGAGGTTAATTTATAGCAATAAATGCCCACATGAGGAGCAAGGAAAAACCTAAAATTGACACCCTATCATCAAAATTGAAAGAGCTAGAGGAGCAAGGTCAAAAAAACTAAAAAGCTAGCAGAAGACAAGCAATAACTAAGATCAGAGCAGAACTGAAGGAGATAGAGACACAAAAACCTTTCAAAAAAATCAATAAATCCAGGAGCTGGTTTTTTGAAAAGATCAACAAAATAGACTACTAGCCAGATTAATAAAAAAGAAAGGGAGAAGAATCAAATAGATGCAATAAAAAACGATAAGGGGGATATCACCACAGATTCCACAGAAATACCAACTACAGAGATTACTACAAACAACTCTATGCACGTCAACTAGTATACCTGGAAGAAATGGATAAATTCCTCGACACTTGCACCCTCTGAAGCCTAAACAAGGAAGAAGTTCAAACCTTGAATAAACCAGCAACAAGGGCTGAAGTTGAGGGAGCAATTAATAGCCTACCAACCAAAAAAAGCCCGGGTTCACAGCTGAATTTTACCAGATGTACAAAAAGTAGCTGGTACCGTTCCTTCTGAAACTATACCAAATAATACAAAAATGAGGGACTCTTTCTCAAATCATTTTATGAGACCAACATCTTCCTGATACCAAAAGCCGGCAGAGACCCAACAAGAAAAGAAAACTTCAGGCCAATATCCATGAGGAAGATGGATGCAAATCCTCAATAAAATCCTGGCAAATAGAATACAACAGCACATCAAAAAGCTAATCCATCATGATCAAGTAGGCTTTATTCCAGGGATGCAAGGCTGGTTCAACATACACAAGTCTATAAACATAATCTACTACATAAACAACCAAAGACAAAAACCGCATGATTATCTCAATAGATAGAGAGAAGGCCTTTGACAAAATTCAACAGCCCTTTAAGCAAAAACTCTGAATAAACTAGGCATCGAAGGAACATATTTCAAAACAATAAAAGCTATTTACAACAAACCTCCAGCCAATATGATACTGAATGGGCAAAAACTGGAAGCATTCCCTTTGAAATATGGCACCAGACAAGGATGCCCTCTCTCACCATTCCTATTCAATATTAGTATTGAAAGTTCTAGCCAGAGCAATTAGGCAAGAAAAAGAAATAAAGGGTGTACAATTAGGAAAACAGAAAGTCAAATTGTCTCTATTTGCAGAGGACATGATTGTGTATTTAGAAGACCCTATCATCTCAGCCCAAAATCTCCTGAAACCTCAGGAGATAAGCAACTTCAGCAAAGTCTCAGGATACAAAATCAATGTGCAGAAGTCACAAGCATGTCTATACACCAAAAACAGACTAACAGAGAGCCAAATCATGAGCAAACTCTCATTCGCAACAGCTATGAAGAGAATAAAATACCTAGGAATACAACTAACAAAGGATATAAAGGACCTCTTCAAGGAGAACTACAAACCACTGATCAAGGAAATCAGAGAGGACACAAACAGATGGGGAAACATTCCAAGCTCATGTTTAGGAAGAATCAATATCGTGAAAACGGTAATACTTCACAAAGTAATTTATAGATTCAACACTATCCCCATCAAGCTACCAATGACCTTCTTCAGAGAACTGGAAAAAACCACCTTAAACTTCATATGGAACCAAAAGATATCCCATATAGCCAAGACAATCCTAAGCAAAAAGAACAAAGCCAGAGGAGTCACGCTACCTGATTTCAAACTATACTTACAAGGCTACAGTAATCAAAACAGCATGGTACTCATATCAAAACAGAGACATAGACCAATGGAACAGAAAAGAGGCCTCGGAGGCAATGCCACACATCTACAATAATCTGATATTTGACAAACCTGTCAAAAACAAGCAATGGGGAAAGAATTCCCTGTTTAATAAATGTTGTTGCGAAAATTGGCTAGCTGTGTGCAGAAAGCAGCAACTGGAGCCCTTCCTGACACCTTACACTAGAATTAACTCCAGATGGATTAAAGACTTAAACGGCTGGGCGCGGTGGCTCACGCCTGTAATCCCAGCACTTTGGGAGGCTGAGGCGGGTGAATCACGAGGTCAAGAGATCGAGACCATCCTGATCAACATGGTGAAACCCCGTCTCTAACCAAAAATACAAAAAATTAGCTGGGCATAGTGGTGCGTGCCTGTATTCCCAGCTACTCAGGAGGCTGAGGCAGGAGAATTGCCTGAACCCAGGAGGCGGAGGTTGCAGTGAGCCAAGACCACGCCATTGCACTCCAGCCTGGGTAAACAAGAGTGAAACTCCATCTCAAAAAAAAAAAAAAAAAGAAAGACTTAAACATCAGACCTAACACCATAAAAACCCTAGATGTAAACCTAGGCAAAACCATTCAGGACACAGGCTTAGGCAAGGACGTCTTGACTAAAACACCAAAAGCTATGGCAACAAAAGCCAAAATAGACAAATGGGACCTAATTAAATTCCAGAGCTTCTGTACAGCAAAAGAAACAATCACTAGAGTGAACCAGCAACCAACAAAATAGGAAATTTTTTTGCAATCTACCCATCTGACAAAGGGCTAATATCCAGAATCTACAAACAACTAAAACAGATTTGTAAGAAAACAAACAAACCCATCCAAAACTGGGCAAAGAAAACAAACAAACCCATCCAAAACTGTGTTTGTACTCACAGGCAGGTATTCAACAATGAGAAAACATGGACGCAGGGAGGGGAGCATCACACACTGGGGTCTGTTGGCGGGGGCAAGGGAGGGACAGTGTGGGGGGAGTGGGGAGGTCAGGGAGGGATAACATGGGGAGAAATGCCAGATGTAGGTGATGGGGGGATGGAGGCAGCAAACCACATTGCCATGTGTGTACCTATGCAACAATCCTGCAAGATCTACACATGTACTCCTAAAATACAGAACCTAAAATACAATTTAAAAAAAGAAAGAAAGAAAACTGAAAACATACAAAGAAATAAGTGGACACATGTGATAAACAGCAGAGAAATACCAACAAATAAATATTTAAAATTGTAAGGATATCAAGTATTGGACTTATCCATAGCAGAAAATAAATACATATAAACAGATTATTTTTAAAGTATCAAAAATACATAACATTATAAATAATAGATCACATACAAATAGTCAAATATACATTTTAGAAATTAAAAAAAATCTTAGAAAATATTAAAGGTTAGGCAAACAGTACAACAGCTCTAAAAGAGGAGAAAGTTAATTGGAAGATTTGTCAAAAGCATAAGAGATAGGGAAATCAATGACACTTGTGAGAGAGGATAAAAGATGTGGAAGACAGAATAATCTAACGTGTATGCAACTGAAATCCCAATGGGGAAAGAATAAGGCAGGTTATATTTGACTAGATAACCACTTATAAATTTCCATAACTAATGAAGACCTGAAAACAGTGATATCAAAGCCATATGTATGTAAATCAACATGAATAAAATTAAACAATTCTTAGACACTTTATAGTGCAGCTATAAAACACCAAAGATAAAGTGTAGATTTGAAGAGCACGTGTGAGGGAAAGGGTATGACAAATCACTTCCAAAAGTAATGCAATTAGTCTAAAACTAGGTTTCTCAAGTCCTGCAATAGAAACTGGAAGACAGTGAAATAATATCTTCTAAATGCTAATAGAAAATAACCATAAATCCAGAATTGTATATCCAACAAAATTATCTTTTAAGAATTAGTGTATAATACAAACATTTTTAAATGAAAAGAAAAACTGTGAATATTTACTAAACTATGCTTTAAATTAAGAATGGCCAAAGAAGGAGAATTCTGTTTCTCATCCAAGAATAAAATAAAGGGAAGCCAATAACCTGGAGAAGTTACTTGCAACATATAATTGTCAGAGAATTTATTATAAAACACAAACAAAAATACTAAAATTATCAGATAAAAATGCAACTTAGGAGAAAAAAGTTGCTCCATTTCAAAAAGATATTTTAAGATAGATACAAATATTTTAAATATGTATCTTAAGGTAGACATTAATGTCTAATAAACATATGAAAACATGTTTAATCTGATTAGTAGTCAGGAAAATACAAATTAAGATCATAATGTTATATAATTGTTATACCCAAGATTAGAATTTAGAAGATTGATAATGCTAAGTATTAATGAGGATGTGGATCCATTAGAATGCTTTCAGATTTCTAAAAAGAGCGTGAACCATTAGAAAACAATGGTTTTCTAATAAAATAAAAAATTCTTGCATGTTGTTTTTTAAGGCTGAACACATGCACATCTTATAATTCAACCATTTCACTTCTTTTCTTTCTTAGCAGCAAAGCTCCTTGAAAGAAGTATTAGCCATATTCCCTTTCCCATTTCTTTCCATCCTCTATAAAAACCACCTCAGTAGGGACTTTGTCTTCATTACTCTATTACACCTGCTCTTGCTGAGGTCAACAATACTTTCCTCCTTGTTGATTCTAATGATTGACTCTCAACTTTCAGCTTAACAGGTTTAGTTTTCCCACTAACTCATTGATTACTTCTTTTTGGCCTCCTTTGCTACATCTTCCTTGGGTGTAACAAATATATAACATTATTATCTTAATATTTATTTTCATAACTACAAATCAGATTGAACACATTTTCATATGTTTATTGGACATTAATATCTATCTTAAAATTTTGACTTAAAATATTTATAGCTATCTTGAAATATCTATTTTGAAATGGAGCAAGTTCACACTCTTGGTAATCTTATCCAAGCTCATTGTATGAAATTCCATCTATATTATCTACCTAGATAATTTAGGTACTAGATCTACCTAGATCACCCTCTTGAAATATGTTATTATATATATGTAACTTAACTCTTACATTGCTTTGGAAACCTACCCTTGCAACCCTCCCCATGTATGTTCCATTTATACAGCCTAAAAGCCAGGACGTTATCCTTCACTCTTTTCTCTAACACATTGGACATCAATCTGTCAGGAAATCCTGATGACGCTCACTTCAAAAAATATTTAGAATCCAACCACCAGTCATCCCTCTTCTATTATGGTAGAAGGCAGCACTATCTCTTACCAGGATAATGGTAATACCTCTCAATCATTTTCTTTACTTTTAACATTGCTTTCTTCTTATGTTCTATGAAATAACCAGAAGGACTCTTCTAGAATGTAATAATTATGAAACTCTCTGGGCAACACCCTGTAATGGCTTCCCATTTTACTCAGAGTAAAATCTAAAACAATTACAGTTAACTATAAAACCTTAAGTTAGTCCATCATTTAAGGTTACCTCCACATCATCTCACTCTGCTGTGGTCTTTTTGCTGTTTTCACACACCAGGCATGTTCCAGCCTTAGGGCTTTTGACCAGCTGTCCCTGCCTGAACTTGTCTTCCTTCAAATATTTATATGAATAACTCCCTACCTCCTCCATGTTTTTTTCTAAAAGGTAACCTTCTCCATGAAGCCTATGCTATCCTTCTCATCTAAAATTTCTCACCTCTTTTTCACTCCTGGAACCCCTAGGACTCCTGATACCTGTTCACAATGATTTTAAAATTCCATAAGATTTATAGTCTTGTAAAATAGAATTATACCTTTTCATGTTTGTTTTGGGTTAACTGATTCTATCAGTTAGAATATATGCTTCATATGTCTGGGATTTTTGCCTTTTATGTTTATCAAAGTAACTTAGATCAGTATCCAGAGTAAGTGCTCAACACATATATTCTAAATAAATAAATAGAATACACTATTTGGTATGTTCTCTAGAAAAACCATTATTCAGATGCAGTATTAATAATAGCAGGTGTGCTTGTAAAAGCAAAATACCAGAAATCACCCAAACGTATACTGACTTGTAGGAAAGGTGCTGCCTAGAAGCACCAACTCTTTTGTAAGTATTTCATCTTGTCACATGTTGCTATTCATTTCAATGACACTTCTGTCCTTAATTTCAAAGGTCTGCATTTACAATCTTTTAATCAGCTGTCTGATTAAAATCTATTTAATTGAATTTTCAGTTAAATCAGAATGAAAGATGAGAACTTGCTCCCCCATCCCTCACCAAGATTGTTCAACTGCAGTCCATTTTAATTCTAAAAATACATGAGAAGCTCCTGTCACTTCAGGGTAGAATAATGAATATAGCATCATCAAATGATAGCTTTTCTTTTCTTATCTTTCCAAGTAAAATCCCTAAATAGTATTTTAACATTGCCAGTACCCTAAAATCTACCTTCATTTTCACATTTATTCTTTGATGCCCTATTGTTATTGCATCTTGCCCATTTGCAAGAGGGAAGGGTCCTCAGTGTTTGAATTGAATGTTCTTTCTTTCTTTCTTCCCAATCATTTAAGGATCCCTGAGTCCTTGTAATGGTGACAGCACACATCTAGGAGCTAAAAAGAATATAGAGTTAAAATATAGAGTTTATAAAATTCTTAAAATAGTGATGTAAAATCAACAGGTAAAACTATTAGAATAAAATATTCAAATTCTCTCATTTTCAAAGCAGTTATCTAAATATTTATTGGCAGTACATTTTTCTTGACTAAAGTTATCAACCCCCCAAAAGGGGATATAAAATTTATTTTTATGTATGTTAAAACTGGGCTCCATGTCAAACAATTCCTTAATAACTAAATAACAGAGGGAAGGCATCTTAGAGACAGGAAGCCTAAGGCATCTTAGAGACAGATACTTAGATAAAATACAAGAAGGCAAGGATAAAAGAAAAGCATGAATTCAAGACATAGGAAATAAGTTCAGGACAACAGATTAATGTGACATACGCACATACAGTTGTTGTCTTTTTAACTTTTTAGATTCTACAGGCACTCACCTCATTTCCATGAACACTTCTGCCTTGGTTTAGCTTAAGATCTTAGAATTTGTGTTAATACATTGCTAGCTCTGACATCTCTTATGTTAAACTTAAATCATATGTTCCAACCCTGTCATTTTCAAAACAAGAAATGCTTCTATGATCAGGTATTAAAATGTCAATTTACAATTTATAGTTTTAAAAAAGTTCTTTTTTTAAAAAAGCCAAAATATAGAAAAGTATTCAAAAATCTTTGTTAACTAGCGTTTCTTGTCTTTCTTTTGCTTTGTGGGTTTGGCAGCATTTTTCCAAAAATATTCACCAAGAGGATTATATCAAAAGTAAAAAAAGAATTTCAAAAGCTTAAAAACACACATACTGAAAATGACAAAATACCAGGAATATCTCTTTTGTGACAGAGATTCATTAACAAATCAAAGAAATATAGGCAGAATCAAGATTAATTCTTCCAGGGTTGCCTTTAAATATGGCCTATTTTTAAAGATAGACTCAAAGTAGAAAACTTTATTTTTGGTTAGTATACTGATTTAGAACTTAAAAAGTTAATTTCTTCTATTTTTTTTTCTCCTCAATCCCCAAAAAGTTATCTTGGGAAAAAAATATATTGCTTTTCTAATGAAAGAAAGCAAAATTTAATATGTATTTATTCCAAATTAAAAGTTACTGAGTTTAAGAATTAATATAAACAAACTACAACATCAACATAATGAACTATTTCTGCCACAAATTCAAGGAATGGCAGGACATTTTAATGTTGTGGCTATTGATGGTAATTAATATTGCTATTTTAGTTTCATAGAAATAACTTTATCCATTTGTCTATAATTTAAAAATGATCTCAATCTACATTTTAAAGACAATCTACAATGTTTGGGTTTTGTCTGCAAATGCATGAGCAGTACTAAGAGACTTTTTTTTTTAGTGGATTATATCAGTTGTTAAAAAAGAAAAGGAACACAATGTAAACTACCTTTAGCTTTGAATTAAAGTGGGGAATTTAAAAATGGTCTTTGGACACTAACTTTTCCACATCCTAAAAGAGTTGTGATATAATGTTTAATAGGGCTTCTATAGCACTTAACACCACACAATTCATACCCATAACAAAGCAAATTACTTTAAACTACGTAAAAAAGATGACACAGCTCAGACCATTGGATCAAAATCTTTACTGCCACCCTTGAAGAGAGCAAAATACTTCTCCATGAGAAAATTACTTTCACATGGATCACATTTGGCACCTGGTTTGCTATTGTCCACTGTATTTAGGTCAATCGTAACTTGAAAAGAAATATAGACATAACTTCAAAATGCCCAGATATATGACAACTCATTTTCTAAGTACTATACGACTGTCAGCAAACACTAAGGTATTGACTTCCTTATGATATTTCAAATTATCATTTCATATTTTCTGATAAATATGATACAGATATCACTTCAAAAATTTAATTAACCTCAGAATTTTATATAATATTTAATTTTAACAATATTTAAGAATAAAAGTATATACTCATGAATTTCACTCACCTGACTGGATGAAATATCATGCATATTAAATAAAATGTAAAATTATAACATATTTTATAAGTTGTATAATTTATAAAATTATGTAGATAAACAGGTAGTCATCAACATAATTTTAAAAATCACTCTCAGTGAAGTTTTTGGGAAGGGAATGTTTCAAAAGCCCCAGTCTTTTTTAAAATAATAAAAATGGACATGCATTAAAAATGTTTTGCCACATTGAAATTTCATGAGGTAGAAAATATGCTTTAAAATTTTTTGACACTATATATTTACATATGATATAGAAGCAAAAATGATTAAAAAAAATAGCATCTTTGAAACATACTGTTTTCCAAATGTACACTATTAAAATCAGTTTATTATAAGTGACATTAATGTATAAATTTGATATCATTATAAAACAAAGTCACACCAGATAATAATCATTCCCACGAATAAAATTCAGATGTTTGTTAATATTAGAAACGTATGAAAGAAAAGCATTGATTTAGTGGCAAGTAAAAACAAAAATTTTTCGCTATTACCAAAATTTCTTAAAATAGGAGAAAGCAAAGTCGAAGTTATAGACTTTTTGTTTGTTTTCCATTAGAGGGAGGGTTTCACTCTGCCCAGGCTGAAATGCAGTGGCATGATCATAATTCACTGTAATCTCAAAACTCCTGGGCTAAAGCAACCCTCCCTTTGCAGCCTACATAGTAGCTAGGACTACAAGGGTTCACTACAGCACCTGGCTAATTTTTTGTTTGTTTATAGAGACTGAGTCTCACTTTGTTGCTAGGCTGGTCCTGAACACCTGGCCTCAGGCAATCCTCCTGCCTTCCTTATTTCTTATTATTTTTTAAAATTTTCCTGCCTTTCAAATCTATGGGATTAGAGGTGTGAGCCACTGACCCTGGCCTTTTGTATATTTGCTTTAGATCTAATGACATAAAATTAAGTAAATGAATACTTAAAAGAAAACAATGATTTGATATTCTTATCTTTGAATTGATTCACATAAAAAATTCAGACACTTTTGCTAATTGTATTTTAATGAACTCTATTAGGTCATTATGTTCAGATTTTAAAATGGTAATATCTAGTAAGAAAATAATTCAACGTTCTCTGATTTTGTTAGCATTTTAGAACACGTTGACAAACCTATGCTTATACATTTTAATACTGAATCATGTAAAACTGCCATTTTTTATGTAAAAATAATACTTTTTAATCAACCCTAATTCTATAAAAGAAACATTTGAAAACCTACAATACAGCTATTTCCAATTTGTGTCTTCATAGCCCTTGCTTCAGAACTATTTGGAGGTTCAAATGATCAGAATTAGCTTTGACTGCATTATACTTTCATAATCATAATATGTCAAGCTATTTATACATAAAAGCATGATATATGAATAATTTTAATAATAATGTATTAACTCAGTTGGACATTTACCAACAAACTGGTAATACTAATAGTACTAAAAATAAATATTTATATAAACTTGTTCCAAATACCTTGGAAAAAGTTATTTTATCTCTAACAATGTTGGAAAATAGGCATCATTTTTCGATTCTGTTAAGTTTACCTATACAATTTTTTTAAGTAACCTCACCCTCTATTACCTCGTTTAGTACTAATCCAACTTCGGTTAGAAGATGAAGACCTAAATCTCCTCCAAACCACTCCGTAGCCCTGAGCAATCTCACCTTTGACCCTCCAGGCCACCAACTTCCTCACTTTCATCTTTTCCCACTCATCTTGTAGTATGCACTCTCTCTCTCTCTAGTTTGCAACCCTGTCTTTTCATCCCTGGTAATACATTTCCATATCTACCTCAAGATCATGCTCTCTAATCAGAGGTTTGAAAGCCTGGTAATTAAAGTTTTCCAAATTATGATTGAACAGTATAGTCTTTGCATAAGATTTTCAGGATTTTCCCTAATGCTAACATATATAACCATGAATAAAGGACTTGATGAAGCCTATTTTCAGTTCTCTGATGGCAATTTTACAGGCAGATTGAGTGAAAACATATGTATAAAATATAAAGAAACACATGGTTAGGTGAGTTTTTTCAATCATCTTGATTTTGTAAAATGGATCTTCAAAGTAAAGCCTTTTGAGGTTTAAAATCATAGTGACAATAATAAAAGTCTGAAAACACGAAGATAATAAGCACTAGCAAAAGTATTATTTTAATAAAATTCTAGCACAAATTAGGAGAGCTCTCAAAGTGCCAATAAACCCCAAATTCCTGAATAAATTTTACTAAGAAGGAAAAATAGTTTTATACAAATAACAGTATTACTGTCAACTATTTGAGGACAACAACCATGTCTAAATATGATGCATTTTCATATATACATCTGTCAACTGATAGTATTGAAAATACATTGAAAAACTTGACTTTTCTGTTTCAATGTACTTTTCATTATTTCTGTCAGCAAAAGTTTCCATTAAAATCTAGATACTATACTAAACATTATGGATACTCAAGGTAAAAACATAAAGTCCCTATTCATAAAAATAAAAATAAGCAGACCATATCAATACAGTGTATCATTTGTTTTATAATAAACTGTAAAATGATGTCTAATATGTATTTTAAAAATTTATTGAGCTGTAACATACATGCTACAAAATGTACATATCTCAAATATATAGCTCTATTAACTTTATTTAATGACCTTGTAGCATATATGAAATAGTAATGTGTAAAAAATAGGTAAACAGCACTATGACCAATATACAGAATATTTAGCATCCCTCCAAGGCTCCTTTCTAATATATTACTGATAAAAGTAGAAGTTTGACAAACAAAATCCCAGTCATAAATAGTATGACATACATAATTAGCTTATATACTGCAAAAATAAATGCAAAACAACTAAACAAAAAAATGATTAATATTAATTCCAGAAATAAAATAATCTGACCATTAGGACAAATCAGACAGCGATGACTTTATCCACTATTTGTTCTATTATTAGTTTCTAAATTAAGTGTCTAAGATTTTATCTCCATGAAAATACAGGTGGTGAATATCCTATATGTATTTCTCTTCTTACAGTTAGACTGTTCATGCATGATAACAGAAAGCTAAGTGATTGAAACTTGTTTATATGCCTTCTGATGTTACATTATAGTGTGTCTAGCCATTGAACAATTTCCTTAAACATTATTATTTCCCTAGGGCATTGGCAAATGACTAGTATAGATACTTGTCAGGGTTTTTGATTGCTTTGTTTCGTTCTACTTTTGCTTAAGCAACAGGTACAACAGGATTTTACGCATTATGTGTTGTGATTTGTGCACAAAGATGCTGCTGTGTATCGCCTTCAGTATTAGATAAGTTTTCTCAGTAATTAAATTGAACGTTTTTCATTTCTCTCCACTAATTTTCTTGAGGCAAATGCCAAATATTATTAGTGTCACTTGCTGGAGTTATGTGTGTGGTATATAACCAAAGATTAAAACACCTTAATTTTTACAAACTAGATGTTATAAACGTATTTCCCTAAACAAAGGTGAAAATATATAAAGGAAGCAAAGATAATAGCAAAGCATACATTGGCAAAAACTCTTGGCTAATGATCCAGCATGTATCTTCTTCATAGCAACAAAGCCCTGACTTTATTCCAGATGACAGTAGTGGCTAATGAAATATAAGTAAATGTTATTAGTGGCACTTACTGGAAAACTCATTATAAAAGTGGAGCTCTTTTGCACATGTTCTTTTAGCCCTTCTCCCATTCCTTATTTTCTATTCAAAACAAAGATGCCATTGGTGGACACGCAGGTCATCTCGGCTTTTTAGGATGGAAGCAATAACTAAGGACATCAGAGCAGAATATAAGAAACCTTACTGATGCTTTTGTAAATTTAGGAATGCTCACTTCTAACTACTTTTGGTGTGCAAGAGAATAAACTCACCTGTCTTTAATCTCCTTTAAATTGCTGTTATTAACATCAGAATGCTTCCTGGTTTAGAAACAAAGTAATGAGAAAATCTAAGATTCACCAATTCTCATTCAAAATATTATTTATATGTAAAGATTTGATGAAAATGAAGAGTAATGAAAGCAACATATTCTGCCAGAAACTTTGTTTGCATTATGTGATGGGGCATCCAAAAGTAACCTAATCCCAAACATTGACTTTATTCTATTAATGACACTGATTAAAATACACACACACACACACACACACTCACACACCCCTTTAAAATTATAGTAAAAAATTATTGATTAGATAGAAACGTTCCTACAGCTCTTCTCAAGCATCTCTAAAATTGCAAATTTAGGGTAGGTGAAAATTTAAATTTTTGATATTGACTTACATTTCACACATATGATACAATGAAAATTTCCAGTGAGTGAACTGAAATGATTTTTGGAGGAATGAATAGAAGCCAAGTGTAAGGGTGATAGTCTGGGTGTCATTCGTAGGAGCTTGGTAACTTGTCAATTCACCAAAATTCTCTGTGGATTAAGTTCTCTTTTATAATAAACAGTTACAATAGATTATCTTTAAAGCATGAACCAGCATTACATTTCTATGATATGATAAATTTCTATGATAAATTTCTATGAATAGCATTAAGTTTCTATGATATTCTAAGGATGACTTCACATACATACCAGTAATAAGCACTAGGTGGAAAATGGCCTCTAAATATTTTGTGACCATAATTCTTAATTCTGTAAGACTTTGACTCTGTGCTCAATGTCTGTACCAGTTAGCTGAAATGTTATAGCTCTAAAGTTCCATAATTTCATAAAATTATCACTGCTAATTTATCAAATGCTACATTTACTTATAGAAGTAATATATTACACATGCCAAAGATACATACCATTTAGTATACTAAGATTAAATAAAATTCTTTCTTAAGCTCACCAGTTTGTCACAATCAGCTAAGACCCTTGTTAAAAATATGCATTTCACACGTTTGTTGGCTGCATAAATGTCTTCTTTTGAAAAGTGCTGGTTCATATCCTTCACCAGTTTTTTGGTGGGATTTTTTTTTCTTGTAAATTTGTTTTAGTTCTTTGTAGATTCTGGATATTAGCACGTTGTCAGATGGGCAACTTGAAAAGTTTTTTCCCCATTCTGTTGGTTGCCAGTTCACTCTAATGATTGCTTCTTTTGCTGTGCAGAAGCTCTTATGTTTAATTAGATCCCATTTGTGTATTTTGGCTTTTGTTGCCATTGCTTTTGGTGTTTTAGTCATGAAGTCCTTGCCTGTGCCTATGTCCTGAATGGTATTGCCTAGGTTTTCTTTGAGGGTTTTTATGGTGTGAGGTCTTATGTTTAAATCTTTAATCCATCTGGAGTTAATTTTTGTATAAGGTGTAAGGAAGGGCTTCAGTTTCAGCTTTCTACACATGGTTAGCCAGTTTTCCCAACACCATTTATTAAACAGTGGGGAATCCTTTCCCTATTGCTTTTGTCAGGTTTGTCAAAGATCAGATGGCTGTAGATGTGTGGCGTTACTTCGGAGGTCTCCGTTTTGTTCCATAGGTCTATATCTCTGTTTTGGTACCAGTACCATGCTGTTTTGATTACTATAGTCATATGGTATAGTTTGAAGTGGGGTAGCCTGATGCCTCCAGCTTTTTTCTTTTTGCTTAGGATTGTCTTGGCTATGTGGGCTCTTCTGGTTCCATATGAAATTTAAGGTGTTTTTTTTTTCCAGTTCTGTGAAGAAGGTCAATGATAGCTTGATGGGGATAGCATTAAATCTATAAATTACTTCGGGCAGTACGACCAATTTCATGATATTGATTCTTAGAATGGCAATCATTAAAAAACCTGGAGACAACAGATCTGGAGAGGAGTAGATAAATAGGAACTCTTTTATACTGTTGGTGGGAGTATAAACTAGTTTAACCATTGTGGAAGACAGTGTGGCAATTCCTCAAGGATCTAGAAACAGAAATACCACATGACCCAGCAATCCTATTACTGGGATTATCCCAAAGGGTTATACATCATTCTATTATAAAGACACATGCACACCATATGTTTATTGCAGTGCTATTTACAATAGCAAAGCCTTGGACCCAGCCCAGATGCCCATCAAGGATAGACTGGATAAAGAAAATGTGGCACATATATACCATGGAATGCTATGCAGCCATCAAAAAGGATGAGTTCATGTCCTTTGCAGGGACATAGATGAAACTGGAAACCATCATTTTCAGCAAACCGGCACAAGAACAGAAAACCAAACGTTGCAAGTTCTCACTCATAAGTGGGTGTTGAACAATGAGAACACATAGACACAGGGAGGGGAATATCACTCACTGGGTTCTGTTGGGGGATCAGTGGCTAGGGGAGCAATAGCAGGGCATGGGGAGGTTGGGGAGGGATAACATTAGGATAAATACCTAATGTAGGTGATGGGAGGATGGAGGCAGCAAACTACCATGGCATGTGTATACCTATGTAACAATCCTGCAAGATCTGTACATGCCCCAGAATTTAAAGTATAATAAAAAATATGCATTCCTAGCTCCCTGAACCCACTCAGTCAGAATGTACATGAGAGGGTACTAGGTATCTCTATTTTTATCAATGGGGCAAAATAATGATTGAGATTAGGAGCATTAGGAATATACTAGGCAAAATCATACAAATTGCTTTGAAGAATAGGACAGATATAAGGTTTAACCATTCATGGAAACTTCCAAATGTTTACAGGCCAGTAGAATAAATTAGAAGGCAAACACTATTCAAAATTCATCATATAAAGAGCAATCATCAATTAAAACAACATGGAAGGTGTAAGTAAGGATCAAGTATTTCTCTCTGAGGTGCTGAAAAAGTTTTCACTGGGATGGGAGCATGAGGTTAGTGGGATAAGCATGTTCAGAAGAGCAAAAGGCACTGTAGATGAAATAAGCATGTACCGCAATCCTCTGCATTGTAGGATGTTCAGCAGCATCCCAGGCTTCGACACATGAGATGCCAGTGGCACCCCATATGTCTAGTTATGTCTTCCATTAAGCACACTGATTGGTTACTCTATACATTTGCATGGGGGTAAAATATAGAACTCCCTATATTAGTCCACTAGGGCCACCATAACAAAATACCACAGACTGGGTGACTCAAACAATAGAAATATATTTTCTGATAGTTCTGGAGCCTGAAAATCTAAAGTCAAGGCACATTCATTCCTAGTATTTCTTCCTTTTCATATAAAAGCACCGGTCATAATGAATTAGGGCCCTGCCTTGATGACCTCATCTAACTTTAATTACCTCTTTAATGACCCTGTCTCTAAATACAGTCATATTGGGAGTAGGGCTTCAAAATATAAATTTTTGGAAGGACACAATTCAATCCAGATCATTGCCTTTAAGAAGTGATGCATCAAGAGGTGGGAATAAAGAAAAGTATTATCAGATCCTTGAGTGCTTTGCTAAGGATTTAATATTTCCCTTAGCAACATATGTGGAAATATAATTTTTAAGCAGATTTGGACTGTATGAGAAAAACCTGGAGGCACGGTGACTGGTATGAGGCTGTCATTGCCACACAAAGCAAAACACAATGACTATCTGAACTATAACAGTAAGGACATAAAGGAAAGAAAAATTAGTATGTAGGATTTATTTTAGATTTCTGGTTTACACAGGTAAGTTCAAGAAATTAATATAGCACAATACCGAGAAACCTACCTATAAATGCTTTAAACCACAGAACTTTAGAACTAAAAAAGATTTCAATATCATTTTTATCAGTCTCTCGTGCAAAGTGGGAATCTTTTCTCCAATATCTCAGAGGAAGAATTATCTAGTCTTTACATAAGCATTTCCATGAGTGGAGGACTCACTCCACACTGAGAAATTATTCAATTTTTTAAGTTATTATTTGAGCCAAACTTCCATGCATTGCAATCATTTTCTTAAGTATGTAAAAATTACTTCACATATTTCAGATCACATCACATCATTCTTTTTTCCCTTGCTCTCTTTCACAATTAAATTCTCTAGGGCTCAGAAAAAGGATTTCTTTAGGTCTTATCAGGGGCATACTGATATACTACCTTAATTAATATACTCTAGAGTGAGTTCCACTCAATATTCACTTAATATATTAACTTCTTTTAAACATGAAGTAGCAGACCTTCATTTTATTGTATTCCTATTGAAGTAGAGAGAACAATCTTTACAGAGGGATGGTGCAACATTTCAACATGAGATGCTAATGTTTCCTTCCAGCATATTTAGTGTCTAGATAGATCTTCAAAAGTTAAAAACTGATAGTCAAAAAATAATCTAGTTGACCCTAATAATTTTATTATGCAACTTAATAATTTACTCATCTTCTAGAACACACACTGTCATACACACACACTCCCCCTACACAAGGAACCCACCCACACTGACCCTTCCATGTGGGTAGCTGTATGTGTAGATGTCATGTGTGTCTGGGTGTGTATCCCATTCTAATTATTTCATTTCTGTGTTAAAGGAAAATAATTACTGAGGACTCTGAGCAGTAGTGAGCAAATGCAGCTCACTATGTACTACATACTCAAGATTTGGCCTGAAATATGTCGTACTGTGATTAATTTTCCTGTATCAGTATACCAGTATCTTGTAAGAACACGCAATATTTCATAAGAGTTATTTATTTTACAAAGTATATTTATATTACACATGGCGCTGAACATATTTTGAAAGTTAATCTTTATAGCAATGAAAGATCACATAATAGTTATATTTCCCTATGGCAAAATAAAAGGCATAAAAGCTTTAATCTGAGATTATCTAAACATATCTGTTACTTTTTACAGAATTATATGGCATCCCTGTAGTATGTCAGAGGTTAATTTTCTTAAATGGTCTTCAGTCTGAAAATTTACCTGCAGAGTTACTCATTTCTCAAACATAGTGCAGGCATTAACTTTATGTGCAATGACATTAGTAACTTTAAAAAATGAATTCCATTTTTATTGTGAGCATTAATCATTTTCTGGGTCTTGAAATGAAGAGTATGAAGGATGACAGTTCTGATACAGGAGGCCATGTGCTAAAGCCAGTAATTAATATGACAATTAAACTAAACCTATTTGCTGGTTCAAGACTTTAATACTAAAAATTTGTAAGTTACAGGAAAATGAAAATTAGACTCTTGCCAGGTAGTCTAGGTATTCTGCTCTAAGCTGTATGCCAGCTAACGTTGGGATGCAAAAATAAGACTTGGATGGCAGTATCCTGAGCCCGTATGTGTACAGGCAAGGCTTGAATTCCTTTGAAAAACTAACAAGAAAAAAAATAGAAATTTTTAGTGTACTCTGAAATTTGCATTTTCAGTTTGCTATATCAGCAAGTCTGCGCTAGGCATAGACTTCCTCTTGGAAAATTGATACATAAAATTTACTGTCTTATTTAGAGATGACTGATCTGAGACTCAAGTTACTTGTACTTGATGATTTTTCAGTTGTAGATAATTTCTGTTTTTGCCAGCTGTTTTACTTTCAAGAAAACAGTGGTCAAGGTGCAGATCTATGAATGCCTTGCAAAATAAGGAGCCAAGGTACTTTTAACAACAGAGTCTTCAAACTCTATCCCACGGTACTGAATCAAAATTCCCATTAAAATTTAAGAACTACTATTCTAGGAATCCTATGCATTCTGAGTAATTTGAAGAAGAAAATACAGGTAACACTAACTCTAATGATAACTCAGGAGTTTACTAAAATGTGAAATGGAGGAGGATAGTACAGATCTTGGAGGGATTTACAAAGACAATCACTGATAGCTTTACAGGCAAGATGGATCTTCCAAGCCCAGTCTCCACACAAATTCTGATGAACAAAAATCAATTATTGCTTAACTCTAAATAATGGACAGATTAGAAAAATGAGTTACTTGGTAACTCCAAATAACAAAATATGAAAAGATCAAATCAAGCTAGAGCATTAAGAAAAATTCTGGAAGGGGTCAGGTGTGGTGGGAGGATGCTTGAGGCCAGGCATTTGAGACCAGCCTGGGCAACACGGCAAAACTCCATTTCTACAGAAAATTCAAAAATTAGCCTATCATGGTAGTGCAAGCCTGTAGTCCCAGCTACTTGGGAGGCTGAGGCAGGAGTATCATTTCAGCTTGGAAGGTAGAGGAAGTGGTGAGCCATGATTGTAACACTGCACTTCAGCCTGCGTGACAGAGTGAGACCCTGCCTCAAAAATAAACAAATAAATAAATAAATTTTAAAGAAAGAAAAAAAAAGAAAAATTCTGAAAGAAATTATAACATCTTGATTTATTTCTTCATTTCTATTTAATCCTAATGTATGGGATAATTTTCAACAAACATTGTACGTAGAGTACTTCAGCAGCACTCTCTAACAACGATACCCCAGTTCGCTACAAATAATGCATGCCCAATGAAAGGTACACTGATGCATTTCTTCAAGAGTTTTAGTATATCTTATAAAGTTTTATATGATTTAGAACTACTAGTCCTTCTCCCATGGCCATGGATTGCTGGCATTTTGTGGAGGGTCAGATATTTTATTTCCTTGGAATGCTCTCTCTCCATGGCCTATCTCATCCCTCACCCAGTCCCCACTTTTCCTGCCTAACTCCTGCTTATCCTTCAGTCTGAGCTTAAAGTGAGGTCTTATACTCTTACTTCCACCTTCTGCCTTGGCTGGGCTGAATCCAGATCACTTACATGTATTCATGGCTCTTATACTTCCTCTTTACAGTGCTACACAATTAAAATTAATTAGTTATATTTATAACTTTAGTTATAACTTTTAATATATCTCCCCATCACTTGCCTATAAATTCAAAAAGGTAATGTAATAGAGGGGTTTTTTTTTTTGGTCAATCTATTTTCTTCACTTAAAAGCGTATGGCATATAGAATGGCTTTAAAATATATTTTTTTAATGCATGCTTATACAACTACATATGCAAATAAGACAGGATAATTTATTTAGCAGCAATTGTGGCTTATAGATGTCACAAAATTACTAAAAAGCTCTAAATTATACTTCACATTTTACTTTTAAAAATTAGGTTTTTCTTGTATTCCCCAATGATTGCTAAGGAAAATAGTGTGACTGTAGCCTCTTTAAAACAGACAGATACAACAGAAATGAAATGATTTATTTTACCATTTTCATTAAACTTTATAGGAATGGTTAAATTTATGATATTAACTATTTTCTTATTTTATATATTATTTGATGTTATGTATTTTTTCATATATGTGATATATTAAATCTTAAGTATAAATATTGGACTTTAAAAGAAGGCAGAAAGACTTTCATAGTACATTTTACATTTAATTAGTAAAGAAGTATTTTCAAATGCTGAAATCTCACCAAAAGTTTATGTTTGTTTATAGAGCTGTTTATCATTGTTGCTTTTATCTGTGAGCAGAGGATCTGTAAGTCAAATATAATAAAGTAAAAAGACATAACGGTTTGTTAAATGATTTCCAAATCCTGGTATTTTAGGGAACTAGAACTTAATCTATTGAAATGAATGTAATGCTTCAAAAGACATTTCTTCTATTTTTCTTTCAACTGATGCCTGAGTGGCATTTCACAGGGAATTAGAGTGTAGCTAAATAGCCACAGATTTATATTCATTGTATTACTGTTTACTTTACTTCAGAAACCCAGGAATGGATTCATAATAGACTGCATTAGCAGGCTTTTAATTAGATTGTTATCATATCCAATGGATATTTAACAAGTAAAGACAATATAAGTGAATAAAAATGAAGAAATCTTATGGGAGATAATACAAATTTCCATGTGCTGAACTATTATGAGTAGGTAATTTTTCTAGTATGACTTGACAGATCATGTAAAATATCCAGCAATATGAAGCCTCAGAGACTAAAGCAATTGGAAGCTGCAGTGGATGCAGAGGTTCAGGGACTGCAGCACCACTTTTCAGTAAGGTAAGAATTGATGTGTATGCATAAGTGAAGCTGTGCTATTCACCATAAAACAGGTCCCATGACAGAAATAGTAATATGGGATTTTGCACAGTGTGCTGTAAATTTTCAACCTTTATTTTCCAGGCAAAATGTGGGAAAATGGAGTTGAGTTTATTTCAAATTGCAGGCAATCTTTGACTACACAGTAATATGAAAAGGACATTGGGTCACAAATATATAGGATGCATGAACTATGATATGTAATTATTCAAAGTGACTCAGTTTTGTTCTTACAAATGTTGAGAGGAATAAATTAGAATGTTTGTTATGAATAAATTATAATGTTACTTGCTAACAGAAAGCATGATACGTTTTCATGAATGTGCCACTGCTCCTCCTTTATTGTATAAAATTCATTTAGGTGGGAAGGTGAAAGTCTCACTGTTGACTCCAACTGCATAAACTGCAGAAAGAAAAATAGTAGGGCACAGGAAGTCAAGTAGAGAGGGATTTAGAAAGGTGGGAAGGTAGGTGAATGAGGAAGAACATTGCATATGCATGAAAGAGTGAGATGTGTAGTTAGTCTGGTAGACTGTGTACTGTCTCCAGTATCCATTTCACTTTCCGTCTGTGTACCTTTCTGCATAGTAAAAGCTAAAAAGAAGGATGCATTTCCTAAGCTCACTGGTGCCAAAATTTTAGATGGTAAATTCAGCCAATCAGATACAATCAAAGATGATTTGGAAAAGTAAAGTGAGGTGGAAGTGGTGCTTTTGTTTCTATTTGAAAACCTGGCCATGAAGAAAACAATGTACCTATTTTTTTCAGTAGCATTAGCAAGTTTCCAGTGTTCCATCATCATTTTTGGGAGGGAGTAGGGGCTAGACATGGCTGATTGAAATAAGTTTAATACAGTTCTGAATCTAGCAATAGTAGATATATTTTCCTAATCCTTTTGGTTTCTGGAGAATATGTGGTTCCTGACAGTGAATGGATCCTGATCTTGGCTTTGTGAAGTGGTTCTCAAACCAATGGCTTTTCATCACAGAAAAGGCACCAATTCCCTTGGGTAGCTTACTTAATTCAGTTATATGATTTTTCAATTTGTTATTGACAGCTCACTCTAGAATCTGTTTCCTCAAACCTATCGAGCAATTTAATACTTAGAAAATATTTTTCTATTTAAACTAATTAAGGAAATTCTAGTCTCATAAACTAGATAGATATTCCAATAAAGTTGCATAAAATTTATAATCAAAGAAAGAATTATGTAGACAAACCACATCTTAGACCATTTGAAAAATAAACCTAATTTGATTAAGTCTTAACATGCTTTATTCTTAAAACATACACATTCCTGCTTCAAACAAAAAAAGATGAAATACAGAAAATAATCTCTGACCACCCCACTGTATACTCTATTAGGAAATATAATAGAAAGAAGAAAATAGATTATTATTTTAAATGAACTCACAACTATACAGGGAGTCATATGTGAACAAGAAATTTAAGTACAAAATAAGAGTTTGGTAAGCACAATAAAGTAGTAAACTGATAGAGCAGCACAGATCAAAGGGAGAGTATAATAATTATGTCTGTATAGATGAGAGAAGGACAATGACATTTCTTGTGATACTAATGACTGCAACATTCTGGAAAAGGTTTCTCAAAATGAGATCCACAAAACTAGTAGTCTGAGATTAATAGGTGCTTAATAAAGAATGTGTATCAGTAACATGTTTGCAAATACTGTGTTAAAGCAAATCATGTTTTGTTTCTCAAGGACTGCTCAAAGACTAATACTTAACACAACTCATGTATTGCCAAAAATGGCAAATAATCCACAATACATCATGATTTTTTGTAAATATATTGCAGTTCTCATGCACTATCTGTCAGAAGTACTGTTCTAAGAAACACCTTCTTAAAATAAGTTGTGTCATAAATTCACAGAGATTCTTATGAAAATGAAAAAATGACTACTGTATCTGCAATGCAATGAGAAAAATCAGACCATGTAATATGGTTTGTCTGTGTCCCCACTCAAATCTCATCTTGAATTGTAACTCCCACAATTCCCAGGTGTTATGGAGGAACCCAGTGGGAGGTGATGGAATTATGGTAGTGGGTCTTTCCTGTACTGTTCTCATGATAGTGAATGAATCTCATGAGATCTGATGGCTTTAAAAATGGGAGTTTCCCTGTACAAGTTCTCTCTTTGACTGCCGCCATAATTCAATCATCTCCCACTGCATTCCTCCACAACACCTGGAAATTGTGAGAGTTACAATTCAAGATGAGATTTGAGTGGGGACACAGCCAAACCATATCACATGGTCTGACTTTTCTCATTGCATTGCAGATAAAATGGTCATTTTTTCATTTTCATAAGAATCTCTGTTAATTTATGACACAGTTTATTTTAAGACATAACTTGCTTCCTTTAGCCTTTCACCTTCAACCATGACTGTGAGGCCTCCCCAGCCATGTGGAACTGTAGGTTCAGTAAACCTCTTTATTTTGTAAATTGCGCAGTCTCTGTTATATCTTCATTAGTAATGTGAATACAAACTAACATACCAGGATAAATGCCCACTGCTATAACTAAGTTGTTACTAAATTGAAAGAATTTGCACAACATTTTTCAGTAAAGGGGAAACCATCCACACTTGTTTTTTGAATGACGTAGTTCCAAACCATGATAAAAACAACCATGGGGCATTAAGGTAACAGATCAAAGTACCAGCCTGGATTGGATGGCAACTTTGGAAAGTAAAAGATTTTTTTTTCAAAGGTATAAAAATGATTATAAACAGTATATGTTCTAGGAAAATATGCAGTGCAAAACACTCATATGTAATAAGAACACCCACACGTAACAACAGCAAAATATAAATCTGCATCAATATCAAAGTCAGAGTCATTTCAGTAACTTTCTTGAAAGGATTCTGTGGTCAAAAAAGAAAACAACTTAATTTTATGACATTGATAAAGATTTTATTTCCAATCACAGTGTTTTTTTAGTGTTGCTCATTATGTCTTAAAAATAAAAATATTTAATTTTATGATTTTTTTAAGTACAAAAATATCAGTTTTAGTTAGAAGAATACAATATAAGCATAGTTAACACTTAATGTGCCAATTATGTACCAGGGACTATTTAATTCTTTTTTTTTTTTTGAGATGGCTCACTACGTTGGTGAGGCTAGAGTTCACGGGCTATTCACAGGCACAATCTTAGCCAACTACAGTCTCAAAATCCTGGCCTCAAGTGATTCCCCCACCACAACCTTCCCAGCAGTTGGGATGAAAGGCATGCAGCATGGTGCCTGACTTGAAATGCTTTACTTTTATTTTTATTTTAGACATAGACTCACTCTGTTGCCTAGGCTGGAATGCACTGGTGTGGACTTGGCTCACTGCAAACTCCACCTATGGGTTCAAGCAATTCTCTTGTGTCAGTCTACTGAGTAGCTGGAATTATAGGTGCCCCCCACCATGCCCAGCTAAGTTTTGTATTTGTAGTTGAGCTGAGTTTCAGCATGTTAACTAGGCTGGTCTCAAACTCCTGACCTCAAGAGATCTGCCTGTCTTGGTCTTTCATCAAGTGGTTTTTATGCAGAAACTAATTTGTCTTCAAAATAACCTCCTTACAAGTAGGTATCATTACTATTATATATCATATTTATGGATTTCAAACTAAAACTGTAGGGCCTAGTCCTTTGCTCAAAGTCATGATTTTCCAGTTAAGGCCAAGTTTCCATAACAGACCCACAATTGCAGTGGCTTCAAAAAGATAGAATTTTCTCTATCACATGGCAGCCCAAAGTTACAGGCAAGTAGGAAGGCACCTTTGTTTCACACAATCGATCATCAGAGATCCAAATACCCTCCATCTATTGGTTCTATCATCCTCCGGGTATTGCTTTCAAGGGTGTGGCTTTCCATGGTTATGTCTACATGCAAGCCCACTGGAAGAATCTGAGAGCAGTAGAGGGTAGGGAGGTGCTTTAAATGGTGAGATCCAGACTGTGCTACATCACTTCCTTTCACATCCTATTGACCGTAATTTAGTCGTATGACTTTGTCTAGCTCCAAGGGAAGCTGGATTCTTACCAAAGATGAGTAAGAGGGAATGAATATTGCGGATTATTAACATTCAGACTTAAAGAGTGCTAGTAAATCACCTGGGGTTCCTTCTACTCATTAACAGAGCTGAGATGCAAATCCAGTTCTTATTTAACTGCTAGCTGATATACTGCATTTAAAATCAATCGGTGAAACAGCTATTATTAACCCCACTGATAAATGTATACTTACGAATACAGAGATAAAGTTATTTCTCTAAGGTCAGCAACTTCTCAGAAGCATTGCAGAATATGAAACTGCATCTTCAGTATGCAACAATTTTTTCAAAATCATATTATATATATTTTTTCTATGATTAGCAATGCATTATTATTTTATATATAAGATCTTTAGACAGACTTATATTCTACCAATATGCCATTTATTCAATTTATTCATTCATACGGTCCCATTCCTTAGTGAAAGTGTCTTCTTATTTACAAGAGGCTATCACATCTACAAAAATATCCTCTTTTGTGACTTCTTCTGGCAGAAAATTTGACTAATGTTATTTAAACTTATAGAAGCTCTGCCAGAAAAATGTACCCCTGAAAATCAGAAGATTATCTATATTGACTGTAGGCTATGAAACCTATCTCCTAGAGCTCACTAGTCAAATGTGGCTCAAGCTTTCAGTGACAGAGAAATCCATATGCAAATCGGATAACTTATATATAATAAGTCTGTCTATTTCTAGGTCAGTCTCTACAGAAGTGTACATCAAAATTAAAGCTGTCTCCTGAATTCCACTAACTTTAAATCTCAGCAGAGAGGCAAAGATCAAATAGAGAAGGCCAAGAGCAAATTGAGAATAAAGTAATCTTGCACATGCCTTGAGTTTCCACTACGAGTGATGCCAGCAATCAGGGATGCCTCTCTGTGCTGGGAGCTGAGGTGGATAAAGTGAGGGCACCACCAGTCTCTAGTGCTCTCTGTCTGGATACTTTCATAACTACTAAAATGCACTTTAAAAATTTCAGGTACATTAGCAGTGCCGTAGGGAGTTGAAATCTCTTTTCATACCATTTTAGCAGTCATTTGGCTGTATCACAGGTCACTGTTTCTTGCATGCTACAGTAAACCTCTTCCTAAAAGTGTCAGTCTGGCTGTGAGAAGCTATCAACTATCTGCATGGTCCAAAGGACCCAAAAAAAAAATAGTTTGTCTCACATGTCAGACAAGCTCTCTGCTTCATTAAATAGAAGGAACAGTCTTTCTTGGAGATCAATGACAGGTTCCAAATGTGTTTTTATTATCCTTACCCATAAAATATGTTTATAACAATGCATATGATGATGAGTATGGATGTTTTTAATGAAGAAATGGTTCTCAAATTTGTCCAGGTAATTTGCTTTTATGTTTCTGACCTTCCTTTGAAATTAGTCCCGTGTGTTCTATAACATTCTTTATCCAGATTTTTAAATTTCTAAAGAAATAAAAATGTCATATTAGTGATTTATACTATTTTTATCTAAGTTTATTATAGAAACCTAATATAAACAATAGTATAAGATTGAAAGTATGAGCAGGTGTTTTTCTTCAGAAGACATTTCATATATTTCCCAATAGTATAAAAATTATTTAGGTCTTAAAAATAACATCATGCTTTGATATTTAAATCTTAGCTTTCCAAACTCTTGAATTTTTAGAAGTGTTATAAAGAGGTAATGACTTATTATGATGGTCATTATACATACACAAGCAACACTTATTATGAAAAAAAATTTAATAGATTTAATATACTTACTATAATGTTCCCAGGAAATTTCTAGTCTCCTAGAGTTTAGCACTAAGACCATTACATTAAATCCCATGCCTTGCTTTCTACAACACAATACTAAGTGAATACCTTATTCAGATGTTTATTTACTCAACAGACATTTCCAGTCAGTAACAATGTTTCAGGCATTGTGTTAACACTGAAAATGCAATTATGGAAAAAGAAGACCTGGATTCTGCTTGTGTCTTTTAAAGCCCTATAAGAGAGATAAATATTAATGAAATAATTATATATGCATAAAATTATAAATTGTGTTAGGGACTACAAAAAGGGGGTATAGATATTAATGACAGGGTAATACAGAGTAGGGTAATTTAATCCCTGATTTGAGAGTGCTCCTGTGAAGAAGTGCATGAGGCTATAAAGTTTACAAAAGCGATGTGTGTGAGTGGGTAGGGCTGACAGCAAACTATGAGCTGATAGAGGAGAATGAGAGAGGATCAGGTACTCTGAAACAAGCAGCAATGGATTGTCCACATGCTCACTCTCAAAAGACCAAATTCTAAGTCCTTGTGCTTGAGCTTCAGTTGTTTAAACAGAGGGTTCCTCAATTTACATGACTCCTTCTTTGTACTATTTTGGGATGCTTCACTAAATGTTCAAGAATGGGACTGCTTTAAAAACTTTGATTTTTTTTTTCTTTTTGATCAGGCAAACAAATGGCTAGGTTAAAGAATGTTATTTCCTAGCCTCCTTTCAACCATGTAAGTTCACTAAACTGAATTCTAGCCAATGGTGTGCTGCTAAGGAATCATATATTCCAGAATATCTTCAAAGCAAAGGTTGGATTATGGACAGAATGGCTAGAGCACAGACGGCCATCTTGGATCATGAGTGGAGAACAAAGAGGGAGCTAGGTGGAAGTTGGCTGGTTCCTGATGAGTCTGCCCTAAGGTACTGCACTTCCTGACTTTAATATTTTTTAACATAAACTTTTCTTTAGCAATTATATTCCATTCTCCACCTAGCAACTAGAGTGCTGGTTTCAAAATTTAAATGAGATTTTATCTGCCCTTTGTTTAGACCCCAAGATGATTTCTAATCTCACTCAGAGTAAAATACAACGTCTTCTAGCCCTTCAAAGCCCTTTGTGATTTAGCCTCATCTACTAACTCTCTCCCTCGTTCACTGTGTTGCAATGTTACTATCCCTTTTTCTAGACCTTAAAAGAGTGAGTATGCTTCTGCATCAGGGTCTTTGCATTTGTTATTTAATCTCTTGAAATACTATTAACCTCAAATAACCCTATAACTCTGTCACTTAATTCATATCCCTGCTCATTTATGTAAAACTGTTGTATTGTTAATTTTTATTGTTTTTCAAAAATATGTCTGAGCCACAGTTGGTTGAATCCTGGGATGCAGAACCTGGGGACATGGAGGACAGATTGTAAAAATATTATGTATATTTATGGGAAAATACATGTATGTGCATTTTCCCTTGTTCTATCATTCATTTGTTAGCTCCATCATGATAAGGGATTTTTGCATAGTTTTTCAATGTATTCCCAGCACTTAGGAAAACAGTCACTAAAGCCTAGAAGTTAATTTATAAATATTTGTTGAATGTAGAAATAAAAAATCTTTAGGAAGTTCACACTAGTTCATTATAGATTACAGATTGTTACAACAGCGAAAATATTAGCTGATGTTTTCCTGCAGCCTACCTAGCTGAGGGGGAAGAAGTCTTGGCAGTTTGTATACTCACAAAGTCTGTTGATACTATTTTTAAGCTACTTACCACTCCTCAATCCCCATACCTATATAACACAACCCTTCAATAACTATGTAGGGAAGTCAGTAACACTGGCTAGAGGAGGAAGAAACAGTGTGTCAGAAGACGACACTGTAAAACATCAGAGTAGAGAAAGGGTAGGTCAGAAAAGGGAGAAAACAGAACAGTAGCAACCTGGAGCCTGGAAAGAATCCCTATATTAGTGTGGCTTGGGAAAGATGCCACAATATCACAGGATAAAAGTCATGCAGATCTAAATGCACCACAAATTAAGTATCCACTATCCGGTCTACTTTTTTTGGAAAGTATTTATTCATTCAACAAATGTGACTTGAGCTTAAGGCATTAGGGTTACAATGAGCCAAAACAGCTGCAGACTCTGCATACAAATTTTTGAGGGAAAATCTAACAAGTGGGGAATTACTATTCCCTAGGATTTATAATATCATATTTCATTTCTTCTGAAACTGAGTTATGTACTTACTAGGTTATTTATGTAAAATATCAATGAGATAAATTTTAATAAACTGAATTTCTCAGAAAGATACAATCAAATATTTTCTTATTTTTGCAAGAAAATTTAATTAGGATAAAGTGAGAAATTAGAGAGTCTATTTCATTTAAAGGAGTATTCATTTGAACCTACACTAAAACTTAGTCTACTTGGAAGAAATGTATTACATTCATAAACATTCGCTATTATATGATTTTAGTATATTTAATCAGGGTAAGAAATTGCTATTAATCTCAGCCTGGACAATATCATAAAAGTACAGTTAAAACTTATTAATCTCAGCCTGGACAATATCATAAAAGTACAGTTAAAACTTAGCATAGGCCAGATGCGGTGGCTCACATCTGTAATCCCAGCACTTGGGGAGGCCAAGGCGGGTGGATCATGAGGTCAGGAGATTGAGACCATCCTGACCAATATGGTGAGACCCCGTCTCTACTAAAAATACAAAAATCAGCTAGGCATGGTGGTGCATGCCTGTAATCCCAGCTACTCAAGAGGCTGAGGCAGGAGAATCACTTTAATCAGCGAGTTGGAAGTTGCAGTGAGTCGTGATTGTGCCCCTGTACTCCAGTCTGGTATCAAAATGGGACTCTGTCTCAAAAACAAAACAAACCAACCAAAAACCTGTGCACATACTATGTAGAAGTATTATATTTTATATTTTCAAATCAAAGCCAGGAACTTGGCATTTTCTTGATTTCTAACATACATTGCTTAGAACCCTTGGTTGAGGAAGTGGCTGATTTGAGTTGTATTTGATCTCGCCTCACCAGCTGAGCATTGTTGATAGAAAGAAGAAAAGGAGAGGCAGGTAGAGGGAGTGGAGTTAGTCTATTCATATTTCATAAGCCCTTCCTTGTGAGATCTGCAGTTGCCATAAGAGCACAGGCCCACATGCAGTGTCCCTCACATCCCAAGGACCACTGACACAGAACCAGGGTCAGGATATTCAGCATGACAGATTCTTTGAAGTCTGCATTTTGGTGGCACTTTGACACAAAATATTTGGTCACTTTTGACCTCAATAACCCTTGAGGCCATGGGCTATACCACATATGAATTGTCTAACATCATCATGAATCCTGTCTTCTGAAAATTTCAATTACTATTTCTTATATCTGACTAAATAGAGCTGTAAAGAAACCACAGCACAGAGCTGAAATTTGATAACAGAGTGAAACAGTACAAATAGACGGTCATTACTTTCCTACACAAATTTAATCAATAGTTCCCTGTTGTAACAACCTATGCAAAGGACTTAATCACAATTTATGAAATAAACTAGAAAAAGATATGTAATATATAATATCAAACTAGAAAAAAGGAATTTGAATAATGTGATTTTTGTTTTTTAGCATGGATATGTTCTAGTGCAAGGCAGAGAGAAAGTCAATTCTAGAAAGTCTTTTTCTTACTAAGGTTTGCAATGATCAAAGTTTGGATAAAAAACAACTGATGCAGTATATAATGTAGTTGAAATAGGTAGTAAATCAAATATATGAAATAGAGGTTTATGCAGATTTGCCACATATGGAATTAACTAATAAAGTTATTAGTTAATAATTGACTAGCATGGTGAGTACTTAAAGGTTATTACATCATATTAGTGTTCTAACCTGTCTTTTAATGGATATCAGTCACAACAAAATGTGATCATCTAGAAACTCATGATGAAGCATATTCATAGCTATCTGCATATATTTAAAGAACAAATAAAGGCCAACCTGTCATTGCCAATAGCAGATGTGATTCAAAAAGCTTGAAAAATAGCCTCTCAAAAAAATGTACTTTTCAGTTTGCAGAAATTTTTTCCTGAATGGCATAGATTGAGGTCTCCCAGGAAATGGACTCTGAATAGAGATGTGAAAGCAGGAGATTTATTAGGGCATGCTCTCTCAGGGTCAACACGGATGTGGCAGTAGGTGAAGGGAAGGAATAGGAATGAGAAGAGCTACAGATGAGGCTGTGGTATAGTCCCAACAAGGCCTTAGGCAACCTGAAGCAACCCTGAAGCTGGATTGGCCCTGGAGAGTTGTTCTGGGTATGGTGAGGGCACTGTGCCTTCTTACTCCCATGTCACAAGCACTGTCTGTGACCTGTCCAGTGCAAGGGAGATAGTCTTGGTATCTTCAGCCAAAGAATTTCCCAAAAAGCACTGAGAGCTTTCTGCTTACAGTTTCTCAGCCGCCAGGGTAAGAAATCCTTGAGTCCCGAAAGGAGATCTGGGTGGTACAGCACAGAATCCCCAACACTGACTTCTTCAAATATTTCTATGTGCCATATAAAATACTATTACTAGAGGCATTCAAAGCTTATATGACCAATTCCTTCCTCCAAAAGCTTGAGAGCACAGATGATACACATATAAATATATAGCATATATTTGATATTACTGTGTAAGTTAACAAATATTTAGAGACACATAAGAGGTAAAAGTGAAGAGCAACAGATATTTACAAAGTGGAGAGGTCATCAGTGAATAAAAAATATTGGAAGAAGTTCCTTTTCATTTGAATTAGGCCTCAAATGTGAATGGGAGTTTAACATGGGGAGATAAAGTAAAAAATATCCAAAAATATGTGAGTCAATATAAAACAGAACCCAAGCAACAAGGTCAATTTGACAGAAACATAGGTTATATTTAAAAGTTGATGGTGACATTGTCAAAATGGAAGTTGGTGCGCATTTGAAAGTCCAGACTTTATTGGAGATATTACTGATCTCTACCAAAAGATCACTACCTGTTTGTTTATAAATAGATGGATGGAATGACATTTTGAGATGTGACCTTCTCTCTATTAGTATAGCCAACTGACCTTTCCCAATAATTCCATGTTTTTTTTCTAGAATTCTGTCCTTAGAGTAGACATCAAAATGTGTACTTTTATTGGTGGACCTCTTGACAGTTTTCAAATGCACTAAGTTTTAAAAGTTAGACTTTTCTTTTTTTTTTTGAGACGGAGTTTCGCTCTTGTTGCCCAGGCTAGAGTGCAATGGTGCGATCTCGGCTCACCACAACCTCCGCCTCCTGGGTTCAGGCAGTTCTCCTGCCTCAGCCTCCCGAGTAGCTGGGATTACAGGCACGTGCCACCATGCCCAGCTAATTTTTTGTATTTTTAGTAGAGATGGGGTTTCACCATGTTGACCAAGATGGCTTCGATCTCTTGACCTCGTGATCCACCCGTCTCGGCCTTCCAAAAAAGTTAGACTTTTTAAAAAATTGATTCTCCAAAAGAATAATTTAGCCTAAATACTCCATATTTGTTTGTACAATGAAGTTTTTGTACAAAATTTTCCCAATTCTTTGCTGCTCTCCATTCATAATTTTGAAATAATTTCCTAAACTTTATACTTGATCTAAGTATAGGACCAATCTTTACATCTATATAGGTTAATGCTATCCTATATGGACTCAGTTGATATTGAAATAAGAGGTTATACTTTAATTAAAACATAAAAGTGAAAAAATAAGCCTCCATGGCCATAAAGATGCTACTGATCTAGCATCAGATTCTGAGTGGTATAACCAGGGTAGAAGTATTTTTATTCTAATTTTCCTGGTAAGTGAATTGTCTGAATTCTCACAGCTAGTCAGCAGTAGAGCTCAGATTCAAACTCAAGCTATTTACTCCAAATATATTATCCCCATTGAGTACATAAGATTGAGGCCTTTATAGGAAAGGAATTTATCCTATTCAAGTCAGGCCTATCCAACTCAAAAGTTCATACATTTAACCACTAGGCTATGAGGTCCCACATCAAAACACATTAAGCAAGACTTAAAGTATAGTTGTGATAACAAAGAAGGGTTCTTGTGGGGTTCCAAATAGCCATAGAACAAAATCCCAAGTGAAAGAAAATAAACAAACAAAATGTACTGATGAATTCTGCATGTTACCAACTCGTTATTATTCATTTTCATTTCCTGAGACAATTTTATCACATTTTGGCCCTCAAACCTCCAATACGACTCTATTCTTAGCTGTTAATTGCAACTTATATACCATATGAAAGAAAAAAAAGGGGAAACAAGCAAAAAAGAACAGACTCTTTTTTCCAACACCAAATCTGCCAGTCTACTTACAGATCCTTTGCTGATGTCAACAGGATGAATTCTTGTTATAAATTTTTAATCTGTCCTCCTTCTTATTGAACTTAGTAAGTGTCCACATGCACTTCTTCTCTGCTTCCTTTCATAGAAAAACATCTCCAAAGGAATTGTTACTATTCATGAATTCTATTTGACTCCTCCCCATCTCACACTCATTTTCTTTTTGAGCTCCTCCTTGTTGAGAATTTGCCCCACTACTCTGTTTAAAACCTTTCTTAGGAAGATTACTACTGACCTGCATCTTACTAAATCCAATGGTTAAACTTTTTTTTTTTGAGACGGAATCTCACTCCAGGTGCCAGGCAGGAGTGCAGTGGCGCAAACTCGGCTCACTGCAACCTCCGCCTCCTAGGTTCAAGCAATTCTCCTGCCTCAGCTTCCCAAATAGCTGGGATTACAGGCACGCACCACCACGCCCAGCTAATTTTTTTGTATTTTTAGTAGAGACGGGGTTTCACCATGTTGGCCAGGATGGTCTCGATCTCTTGACCTCGTGATTTGCCCATCTCAGCCTCCCAAAGTGCTGGGATGACAGGCCTGAGCCACCGTGCCCAGCTGGTTAAACCTTTTTTTAACATCATTTTACTCAACTTCTCGGCAGCATTATGTAGACTGCTTCCCACTTCTAAAATTACAGCTTTTATCTTACAGAAAACATCTGCTTTTCATTCTAATTCAATGGCCATTTCTCACTAGTGGCATTTCCTGATCCTTCCTCCTCAAATTAAGTCTGTATGTTAGCGGTTCTTGAGCTGAATCTATGGCCCATTATTCTTCTCTATAGTACTCTTTTCATAGATGATCTTATCTATTCTCAAGACTTGAAACATAATCTGTATGTTGACTTCTGTTTTTATATATTCAGAAATAAAATCTCCTTGAGCTTCAAATTTGTACATACATATCATTTCTTGTCAACCTTCCTTTGATAAGACAAAGAGAAAGGCAGCCCCTGACGTCTGAAATGTTGTGAATAAATAAGTATTTTTCTCAACATTCACAACCAGCCCATCAAGATGTCTACTTCCAAAGAAAATTTTGAATCCTTTTTCATCATCATCGCAGATAGCATTGTTTTCAGCCCACAATTATCTGTGGACTAGGTATACAATCCCCATTGAGTACATAGATCCTGTTTATTCATCTGTGTAAAAACAAGTGGCCTTCACAATGCATTCTCCATGCAAAATCTTAATAATTTTAAAAACACCAAAAATGATTCTGGAAAAACTGGATATCCATGTACAGAAGAATTAAACTAGATGCCTATCTCTTGCCACATGCAATAGTCCATTAAAAATGAATGAAAGACTAAAACCTAAGACCTGAAACTAAAATGACTAGAAAAAAGCATAAGAGAAACACTGCAGGACATTGGTCTAGGCCAAGATTTTATGGGTAAGACTTCAAAAGCACAGACCACAACAAAACAAAGAAAGGTAAATAGGGCTCTATTAAACTACAAACCTTCTGCACAAAAAGGAAACAATCAAGAGAATAAAGAGCAACCTGTTGAATGGAATAAAGTATTTGCAAAATCTTTATCTGACAAGAAACTAATACCCAGAATATACAAGGAACAATTCAACATAAAAAAAAACACAAACATTAAAAATTGGGCAAAGATCCAAATAGACACTACTCAAAAGAAGGCATACAAACCACCAAGAGGTATATGAAAAAATGTTCAGCATCACTCAGAGTCAGGTAAATGTAAATCAAAACCAAAATAGAAGATCATCTTATCCCACTTAGAATGACTTACCAAAAAGACATTAATAGATACTGGTAAGAATGCAGAAAAAAGGGAATTGTTATACATTGTTGGTAGGAATATACGTTAGTAGAAGCCATTACAGAAAACAATTGAGATATTTCTTTAAAAAAATAGAACTACTATTTGATTGAACAATCTCATTACTGCATATTTATCTTTAAAAAATCAGAAAATCAATGCATCAGAGGCATACCTGCACCCATGTTTTTTGCAGCACAATACAATAGCAAAGATGAGAAATCAGCCTAAGTGTCCATCAAGAGATGAAATAAGAAAAATGTGGTATACATACACAATGAAATACTATTTAACCATAAAAAATAACAAAATTATGCCATTTACAGCAATATGGATGGAAATGTGGGTTATTATGTTAAGTGAAATAGCAAGGTACAGAAAGATAAATATCTCATGTGCTCACTTATATATGGGAGCTATAATGTTGATCTCATGAAGGTAGAGAGTAGAATGACAGTTACCAAAGCCTGGGAAGGATGTAGGGTTGGGATGAGCATGAAGAGAGTTTGGAAGGAAAAAGGAATAAGTTCTACTATTTTATAATAGTGTCAAGTTACTATAGTTAACAAAAACATTCTGTACATTATAATTTTAGTATATGTGCTGCTGAAGCAAGCACTCTTCCATACATTTCAAATAGCTAGAAGCCTGGAATTGAAATCTACTCAACACACAGAAAAGATAAATGCTTATAGTGATGAATATCTTAACTACCATGAATTTATCATTACACAGTGCATGAACAAAATGCATCCCATAAATATGAATATTATGTATCAATAAAACATGTAAATATAACAATGTCATTTCACTGCTTAAATTCTTGCAATGATGTACACTCAGAATAAAATTAAATTCAAGATACTTCCACAAATAACTCTATGGTACTTACTTCTATGACAGTGCCTTGAAAGGCTTTTCCCTTTAACACCTTTGTTTTATCCATACTGCCTTCTTTTTTGTTTCCTTAGTACACTATGTTCTTTCCTGACTCAAGCATTTTGCACATTTTCTTAACATTGCTTGCAACATTCATCACTCATCACCCAGGTCTTCACATGGTGGGCTCTCTCGCTTATATCACTTTTTGTTCTTAATTCAGTTATTCAAAAAGATGTTTCCTTATAGCTCCTCTTAAAATAGGACATTCCATCCTGTTACTCTGTATTGCTTTACCTGTTTAATTCTTTTGTAATAGTACTTGAAGATATGAAATTATCTTCATGAATTGCTTATTTACTTATCTATACAATGGTAGCTTCTTACAAGCAGAAATCTCTGCCTGATTCCTCACTGTATCCCCAGCGCTAAGAGCAGTATCTGTCAAAAAATTTTTTTAGAAGAATGGCAATAGGTATAAACATCTCAAAAATGGCAGAAACAAAGTTTAATATTCATTTCTATATTTTGTCTATTGAATCTGAGTTGAAAGCCAGAAAGCCAGTCTGATGCCCATACTTGAGGTTTAGATCCCAGAGAAAAGGCCAGCATGAATAGTTGCTGACCATCACCAGCTCTGCCTACAGTTCACAGCCTCGCTTTACACACAGCCTCCCGTCACATCGTGTTTCCCTCTTTGTAGGGGATGTATCCATTGCAGTGGCAGTACGAAGCGCAGACCAGGTCAGGTAAAGAATATCATACATGTACGCACACACACAGAAAAGGAAATAGAAGTGATGCTAATAAGAATATTAAATCAATTTTTTGTTTACAATCAATGTAAATGAAAATGATATATAAAATATACATAGCAGTAAAAATAGCTACACCTGGAAAAGAATAAAAGCCAAGAAAATTCTTTTCTTACTTTTGAATCTCTAATTCAAAAAATGTTGCTCATCTGAATATGTCCAGAAAGTCAGACCTTTTCCCAAATGGTCATTGTAAATCTGAATATTGAAATACTATTTCAAAACGCACTGGTTCAACAAGGGTATTTAAACACATCAAACCTATACAAATAATTCTCAATGATACTTACTAACCCTATACAGTGTATTATACTGTGCCAGCTGCTGATTTAAGTGCTTTCATTGCAGTAATTCATTTCATGCCCACAACACCACAGTGAGGTTTGTGCCATCACTACTGACATTTTACAGATCATAAAATTAAGGCACAAAGCATGTTAAGTATTTTACTGAAAGTCTTGGGTTTGAACTTAGGCAGTTTTGATCCTCATTTATAGGTTTCTCACACTCTCTCTTGGATAGCTCCTATTACCAGGGATTGTCTATCTTGTATTACCATCTTTATGTTTCTTGGTATCACGCTTCTCGTGGGGCAGATTTCATGAGTTTTTTAGTGCTATGAAAATGTCTTAGTCTTTTCCCAACTCATAAGCATATTGACTCCTGGACTGTTCTTCCACAGATAGTGCCACAACTGCCTAAGCCCTCAGTATTCTCAGGACTATTAAATGTTTGAGCAATTTAGTTTAGATTAGTCTTTGAAACTCACATTACAGTTATAGTCCCTTCTTAAGGCAAATAATTAAAGAATCTGCATTAATGCATTCAGTGGTTTGCACATTAACTTTCCTACAATTATCACAGACAGGTTATGCATTAGAAAGGATGCAAACAATGTGTCTGTGTTTTTCTTTTTTTTGAAATGATGGAGAACGAGCACTGAAGAAGTTTCTATATGGTAATTTATAGCTATTACCAGCATCTATACAGATAAGAGACTTTCTAATTCGATAATTATTTAACAATGGAAAAAACCCTCTTTTAAAAAACTATAGTGTCATGAAATTCTTATAGTCTTATTTAATCTTAAGTATTTTGGTTTTCACACTTTTTTTCATTTGGGAGTCATTTTTTACTAGAATCTTTCATGTATTTGAGTTGCCTTATTTCCTCAAACTAAGTGACAGTAACTCCATGAACCCTTCTTCAGAGGCCCTGGTTTCTAGCCCATTAATCATTTTAGTTGCCATCTCTGAGTCTTACACATGCTCATCCCATCAGTTTTGAAATGTAGAAATTAAACTGCACACTTGTTCTGACTCAAACTGAGACTTGTTTTCCAATACTTGCAGCCATCCTACTCTGAGGACATTAAAGTTTTTTGTTTGATATTATGTTTTGTTTTTAACTGAACAAACATCACTGTATGAAAACAGGATGCATGGGGTATAAACTTTAAGTAAGATCACATTGCTTATGCATATTAACTGGTTTCAGACAACCTGTTTTGTGCCTAGCCAGCTATTTTCTATTACACTCATCCCCTTTGAATACAATGTCATTTATTATGCATCATTCCTCCAGTGTTTCAAAGTCACAATAAATCCTAGCTCTCTCTCTAGATCTTGGCAACCACATCCAAAGTGGTATCATTCTAAAGCACACTAAAAAATTCTGATAACATACTTTAATAAAATAAGGCAAAGGGCTTATCTTTAAAGGACAATAACCAATATGTCCACAGATAGTGCTATTTATTGGTTTTATTGATTCTTTGAGCAGTTACCTAATGATTGTCTAAAAATGTGTGTGTTACTTGCATTTGTAATAAACCAGTTTTACATAATAATCAAGAACAGCAAAACATAGAAATCTGAGTGCTATGAATATTCATATATTTGTCCTCTCTTCACTTAATAAATATGGATCTTCTCCTATGCTGATTAACAGAAAGATTAAAATACAATTATAAATGTATTTGTTCAAAAGACAATTGGTATATATAAAACACATACTGTTGCCTTTGAAAGTTGTAAGTTTGCTTTCTCTCCTGTATAAGCATATGTATTCCAATGTCTGCAACAATATATGCACACACACAAAGTTACAGACATAGACATTTACCTACTGGACCTCTATTAATAGTCACTTACATATTCACTTGCCATAATACATATATTTGGTGTATGTTTGTGTAAAAGTTTTTTTAAACTACAAGTATCCTATTAGCCACTAGCAGTTTAAAAAGTCTAGTCTATAAGATATTATGATCTGTACTGATTATCAGAATTCAAAATGAACTAAGTGAAAAATCCACTAAAATAAAAATATAGTAAACTTATTACTTTTCCTCACAGATATCCTAAAATATCCCTTCATAATACCTCTCTCCTCCCATGAACATTTGAAATAATTCAGAAATTACCGTATAGCTATCTGATATTTTGACTTTTGTACACTCTAACATTTCTTTTGCTAAGAATCCATTCATACATTTGCTTAGTATTCCACTCAGAGTTATTATTCTTGTCACAGACTAAGAAATATGGGCTCTTCTTAGACAAATATATGAACAAATTCATTTGTTTACTGTGTTCATTTCTTGTATTTTTTTCTGTATTATTAAGAGAGAATGTTGTTCAAAAGAAGAAATACTATGGAAAAGTGAAAGAATTATATCTTGCTTCAAAGGATTGGAAAGCTATAAGGCTTGACTTTCTCACTATTAAATTTAAGTGCATAAATCCACTCCGGCACTGCTTACACTTGAGGTAGAGAATATTGCTCTGTAAATCTGGCTCCATATTCACCACTTCCCTCAAAGCCCTTAAGAGAAAGGATATTGTTTACAGCCAACACGTATTTAACAAGCCTTGTAGCTTTGTGGGTGTTAATCATATGATTTAATTGATCATAGAACTGCCTGTCTGAGACAGAGAAATTTGCACTTTTGCAAAATTCACTTCAAGGTCACTGATAGCCCTTAGAACACTGGCTCATCTGGCCATCATCCAAACTCTCTAGGTGGCTATTGAAGTCGTACTTTGTCCTTGTCTACATAGGTTATGAAGGATATTCCAAATTAGACTCCTCAAGCTTCAAAACATCAAGACATAGTTACTAATCAAAGAGTTGTGCATGTTTTTTGCCTACTAGTTTTAGACCATTGTTACTAGAATGTTGAAATGACTATGAATGTCAAAAATCATTATAGTGTAGCATAAGTTTATATTTAAAAGTGTAGAAACTGTTATTATCTATGTCCTGGCTGACACTGAAGGCAAAGGAAGGTTAGAACAAGTGTTGAAAAAGCCACAAAACTGAGTTATAGCACATATATACTTTATTAAATAATACTGGAAAGAAAGCACTGTGGAAAAGAGAACATTGATTTAAGCTTGTCTATTTTGAAAAACTATCTCTTTGCAATTACTCAACTTGGAAGTTTTATATTTTGTAAATCAGCCCATTTTTGGACTAATTTCCTTAACTATATTAAAAGTCCATAAATTATTCTGGTGTAATTATTATTCTAAATAGAATAGGTAAACAAATACTTTTATTTAAAATTTGTGTCCTGATTATTGCCTTTAAACGACCAAATAATTGAAAGATGGCTATTTTTTATTTATTTACTAGTTTTCTCTTAATTGCATTTTCATATTTTAAATGCTTAAAACATTAAATTATTTTTAATCTGCATGTGTCTTTTTGCAATTTCTTAGTAAAGATAGTTTAAAAATTGTTACCACCTATTTTAAAGCCTGATAAAATGTCAACAATATTTTATTATCTTAATATATTTTCTACTGTATTTGATTATTTATTCCTTTTTCTTTATCAAGTATATGTATAAATAAAATGTACCCAGGGTGTATATATTTGCTTTGCCCATTATTATAAAAATGTGTATATGCCAAGAATTAACAAATACCATTCCAATTTTTATAGTGAAACATGATTTTTTTATAAATAATATTTTGTGTATATCCAACAATCATTAGAAAGCATCAGATTATTTATATTTGATTTGATACAATATGAATCTCAGTTTCACAAAGTAAAAAATTACTTATCTCTAAAATTATGAGATCTCTACATACCAATAAATATGTATGTATATATTTTTAAGCATTTATTTGAATATCTGTTTAAATTATCACTGCTATTCAAAAATGAAGCCTGCTCTTCTGCAACATTATTGAAGTACTGAGACTCAAAATCAACAAATAGTTGATATGGGAAAAAAGGCAGACACTCCTTTAAACACTTTTTGTAAAGTGGAAGACCGTAAGGTTTCAGAACAAGCACTGAGATTTTCAAAATGTATTATACAGGCTGGAGGCAGCTGATATATGTTTGGGTGCTATTCCCCATAGGATCACCTCAACAGCCAGGTTCTGGAATCACAAATACTTGTTGAGGGCAAGTGTATCATTTCCAGCACCAAATCTCTTAAATCTTTCTTGATCCGTATGAATGGAGATGTTCTTTAACTAGATAACCTTATTGTTTTGAATTGAACTAAAATTTTCATTCACAAATGTTAAATTTTCATCTTACTTACTTAAGGCCTTAGCAAGAATAGACTAAGGCAGATGGCAAAAGAGGATAAGAAGCTGGTAAAGGTTTTCCCTCTATGGCAGGACCTGTTTAGGGAAGTATTTCTAACTGAATGAGGTAATGACAGATACTGGGTTCAGTAGGTAAGCTAGAGTACCCCAGGGGAGGTGGTGACTTCATCACGTTCTATAGTCAGTTCGTACACAGTGTTAGAATTTGAGATGTCTGGAGATGTATGTAAGGAATACATGTCTATAAGAAATACACACTGCTCTACTATTGAACATTAAGAATATATTCCTTCTAGCTAACTGTATGTTTGTACCCATTAAACAACCTCTCTTCAGCATTATACATCTTCTCTCCTCTGGTTTTCCTTAAAAGGAAACCTTGCCATTTATGTGGAACTGATCTTACCCTCAGCTTCAGCAGAGAACTTGAAATGGCTTAAAATACCAGTGCATCTACTGCCTTGAAAACAAAAAGTCATTTAGCAATAGTATGAATCATTCTATCATAAAGACACAAGCACATATATATTTATTGCATCGCTGTTCACAACAGCAAAGACTTGGAACCAACCCAAATGACCATCAAGGATAGATGGATAAAGAAAATGCAGCACATACACACCATGAAATACTATGCAGCCATAAAAAAGGATGAGTTCATGTCCTTTACAGGGACATGGATAAAGCTGGAAACCATTATTCTCAGCAAACTGACACAAGAACAGAAAACCATATTCTCACTCATAAGTGGGTATTGCATATTCTCACTCGTAAGTGGGTATTGAACAATGAGAACACATGGACACAGGGAGGGGAACAAAACACATCAGGTCCTGTTGAGGGGTAGTAGGTTAGGGGAGGGATAGCAGGTGGTGGGGGATAAAGAAGGGATAGCATTAGGAGAAGTACCTAATGTAGATGATGCGGTGATGCAGCAAACCATCATGGCACATACGTACCTATGTAACAAACCTGTGTGATCTGCACCTGTACTTCAGAACTTAAAGTATCATTTAAAAGAAAGAAAGAAGAAATGGTACAAATCAGTTGAGCACAGTGGCTGGTGGCTCATGTCTATAATCCCAGCATGTGGGAACCCAAGGTGGCAGATCACCTGAGGTCAGGAGTTCAAGACCAGCCTGGCCAACATGGCAAAACCGTTCTCTACTAAAAACACAAAAAATTAGCCAGACATGCTGGTGCGTGCCTATAATCTCAGCTACTCAGGAGGCTGAGGCAGTGTAATCATTTGAACCCAGTAGATGGGGGTTGCAGTGCTGAGATTGTGTCACTGCACTCTAGACTGGGTGACAGAGTAAAACTCCATTTCAATAAATGAGTGAATAAAGGAATGAATGGTACAAATCAATTGAGACCAGAGAGAAAGTGAACCTCAGGATTTGTATGGAGGCTACCAAATGAGATGTTCTGTACTCTTGGACAATATGCTGTGAAAGTATAAGGGCTAGAATGTTCCTTGGCTGCACATAAAAAGGGTGTGGAGTTGCTGGTGGGACTGAGATCACCATGTCTATTTTCAGGATGAGGTCAACACCCTTGGAAAGTAGAGGGAAAATAGAGATGCCAGAGATGTTGGTGTCACTGGACCTCCATGCCAAACTGGAATCTAGTTTTATCTCTGGATTTTCTATTGTTAAGTCAACATATTCCTTGCTCGTTTTTCATTTATTTGTGTTATCCAGTTTGAGTTTTTTTTTTTTTTTGCATTTCTTAAACAAAATATCTTAGCTGTTATAGTTTCCCAATACATGCCTTAAGTACTGAGATGGAAAACCTATAACAAAATGTATTCAGAAATCTAAGCAGGCTAGTAGTTGTAAGATGATTTAACTACTGGTATCAGGGTCCCATCCCTTGGGCTGAGCTGGACCAGAATGGATGAAAACAAGTAAAGGAGCCAGGCAAAAACATAACATTGTCCTAGTCCTAGAAATAAACAGAGAAACAAGACTACCCATTACCAAAAAAAGAAAATAATGCATTCCTAGTAATTCTCAAGTCAGAAACACCTAGTGTAGGGACTTCATTAAGATGAAATTACATCAGTAAAGTTTGGAAAAAAGCTATATCTCCGGAATCCATGTATGATCAAAGGTGAGGGGGATTATTTTATAACAGATAAGTGTCGAAGAAGGTCTTACCTGGAACAATAGTTTAATAATAAATATTATTCAATGTTTGTTAGTAAATGCTTTTGATTTTAATAGCATCGGTGAAGGATTAAGCTGGCATTTTTTTGAGGAAAAAGGAAAGGTCAGGATGTTTGTAATAGTCCCTTCTCTTGTACAATGTAAAAGACTACTACATTAGAAAGTGTAATTGAAAAAGTAAAGATAGCTGAATGAGAAAGAAGATAATGGCAACAGCTATGGATAAGAGTTGTAGCATGATAACGTTTCCCTATCCCTGATAACATATGCATTATATTTTCCTTAAAAACAGAAATTTTACCCTACCTTGAGCATAGGAGAGTCCTAAGAAACACACACTGAATAATGCATCTTTTCCTTTTACTTCTGAAACTTAAGGCAAATGACATACAGCTTTTAGGGGAATATATTTTTTTTTGTAAATTCAACATTCTTTAAATAAAAGCAATTTCTAAAAGAACCACAATTCATTCTGACAAAGCATTCAAGCGTATATAAAAATTAGATATGAGAATTTTATTAAAGATCAGAACAGACTCAAATTTACATATCTTTTTATACATACTTACAATAAAAATAACCTGTTTTATTGTCTTACCATCGTAAAATGGCAATACATATCATTTAAGGGTATTTTAGCTCTAATTCTATGTTTGGATTTCTCTATAGTTAGACAACTTAAGCTTTTCATTAAAAACTAAATTAGGTGTGGTGATTCCTCAGGACCTAGAAATAGAAATTCCATTTACCCAGTAATTTCATTACTGGATAAATATCTAAAGGGTTATAAATCATTCTATTATAAAGACAAATACACATGTATGTTCACTGCAGCACTGTTTATAATAGCAAAGACCTGGAACCCAAATGCCCATGAATGATAGACTGGATAAAGAAAATGTGGCTCACATTCACCATGGAATATTATGCAGCCATAAACATGGATGAGTTAATGCCCTTTGTAGGGACATGGATGAATCTAGAAACCATCATTCTCAGCAAACTGACACAAGAACAGAAAATCAAACACTGTATTTTCTCACTCAAAGGAGAGTGTTGAACAATAACACAGGGATACAAGGAGGGGAACATCACATACTGGGGCCTGTGAGCAGGGGGAACTAGAGGAGGGACTGCAGGGGCTGGGAGGTTGGGGAGGGATAACACGGGGAGAAATGCCAGATATAGGTGATGGGGAAATGGAGGCAGCAAACAACATTGCCATGTATGTGCCTATGCAACAATCCTGCATGATCTGCACATGTACCCCAGAACCTAAAGTATAATAAAAATAACAAAAAAACCTAAACTAATATTTATCCAACTCCTATATGATAAACTTCCAATGATTTGCGTATGTTATTCCGTCAATTATCTATATGTTTAGTAAATTCTTAATGAAAAGGCAGTAAATTTTTCCAACATTGATGTCCTAGAAATAACGCATCTTCTCTACAAATAACTTATCATATTGGTGAAAGCTTCTGGGAAAAAATATGTGCATAGGACCGATTGGATGGGTTAAGGAAAATAGTTACCTTTCGATACAGTGACATGTAATTTCGGGCCTTAGTAGTGTACCAAAAACAAGTATATTTTAAGGCAGTATAAAGATAGTTAGGACTCGGAGGAAAGAATAACTTGCTCAAAGTGACATAGCAAGTTAGTGACAGACTAGAAATACAGAAGTTAAAAAAAAAAAAAACTCTTCAGAATCCTAGCATACCAGCATACAGACCAGTGAAACATTCTGTAAGTATTTAAATACATCATATGAGGTAAGATGAACTGTAACTAATAAATAAACAATCCTATAACTCCATTAATTTAGCATTCCAGATCAAACCTAAATGACCATGCTGCTTTCAGGTAAATATATTTTAATAACTGCTAAATTGATAACAGTTTAATACTTACCTTTTTTAAAACCTACACAATGTCAACTAAACCTCCCTATAAAGGGACCTCTAGATATTCTGACTTTAATATCATTATTGACCACTAATCATAGGTTAAAAGTACATATAAATTTTCTGAAGCTTTGCATTTTAAACATAAAAACTGTCACAAAAATACATTTTAAAAGTTAAATGCTATGTATAGTGTGACAGAAATTCCCTAGATGTTAATTCATGTACTTGAAGTAACTCATGATTTTATTCAATCATGAGTTTATTCACAGCATACTACTTTCTCAGGTAACATAGAGCAAAATATGTTCAAGCTGATGACATTTTAGGAAGATATACAGAGACAGCACAAATATTTTGAAATAAAGTGAAATCATTGTAAGTTACTACCTAAACACTAGATCTACAGTATTTAAAAAGCGGCTGAATTGCAGACTTACTGCCTTTTATTCTCAGATGTTTATGTAAGAAAGGACTAGTGAGAAAATGCAGTGCTTTGGGAAGCTTTGTTCAACAGTCAAATCATGAAAACATGTGAGAAAAAATGAAACCCAACTGATTTTTGGCCAAATCCTATTATTTCACAAATTTATATGCTGATCATGTTTCTTTTTATTTCATATCATTTATCTTTGCTTTCCTTTTCACTTTATAGCATTGAATTTGCTACATGGTCTTTTTATATTTAAATATATTATGAATTTCCAAGCCCAACCTATCTAAATTGAAACCAAAGAACAAAAATGAGACCTCAACACCATCACACATCAAATTATTGCTCTCATTAAACTAAGTATATGCTCAAATATACTGGAGAACTCAATAGCAAGTACCACTACTGAAGAAAATTTAAAAAAAACTTAAATACATAGCTGTTTCATAATAAGAACACAATGGCCTCCAATTCAAAATTCTCATCTTGTATTAAAATATTTCTTTAAAAATATTCAGACATTACCATAGCTGTCAGGAGCAGAACAGCGGTCCTACTCCCTAGTATTTAGTAAGTAGCATCTTTAACAGTATAAACATAGACCTACAGGGGTAGGGGTAGGGGTGTGTGTGTGTGTGTGTGTGTGTGTGTGTGTGTGTGTGTGTATCTATACAATATGCCTAGGCAAAGAAGAGAGAATGGAAATAAAAATAGTACATTAGACACTAAATAGCTTTATAATTTATGTCCAATTCAACAAAGGGAAATACTCTAAATTAAAAGAGTAAATTGTGTCTTCTAAAATATTCTCAATATAAGTAATTTTTAAAGTCATACCTTAAAAGCAGAAATAAGTATTACTTTACTTTGTCATTTCTGATCTTAGAAATGTTTACCAGAACAATGATCATAAATAATGTATCTGTATTGTCAGTCTAGGAGATTTGGACACTACAAGTTACCACTCATGTTATCTTTGTGTTATTCTCCTCTATGGAGTTTATTAATCCCTCACTGTGACACTTCACAGAAAGGAACAAGAGGATTGAGTGCTAGAATCTCCTCATTGACTGTATAAATTTCTCTTGATCCTGCAGACCTCCAACTGTGATTCTGACGTAAATTAACCCAAAAAGGTGGATTTCTCAATAGTGCTAAACTTCCAATCCCCTTTGCTGCAAAGGACTGCTCCCAGACAGAACACCAGCAATCTTAAAGAATTAATAATCCAGTTAGGGAGATGAAGCATAATTACATAAGAGATAAATAACAATTTACAAAACATTATACAGTAGAACAGGAGTTGGTAAATATTCGCTTTATATTCAGAAAAGGTTTCATGGAACTGAAGCATTTGCCTTGAGCCTCAGGTAATAGGTTTTAAAAATGAGGAAAAATAACTAAAGGATCAGAAACACTAGAAAAGTGCAAGGTGCTTTCGAGGACAGTTAGCAGACCAGATTAGTTGGTAAAAACTTAATATGGGTAAGAAGTAAGGGAGGAGGTTGAAAAGAGTTGGAGCTAGGTTTAATATGGAGTTGGACATTTCCATGTACCAAACCTCTGAGGATCTTAAAAGCATTTATTATTGCCTTTTCATCTTTTCTCCTTGTTCTTCTGCTTTCTCACACATACTCTAAATACACAGGATAAACATGCACTATAAAATTGTAGTGATAATCACATTTCCTTCTTTTATAACATAAGAACTGCAATATTAGATTGGGTTACTGAAAAAAGAAAACCAAGAATGAGATAAGGAAAACAAAGAAAAAAAATAAGTGAAGGACAATTTGAATAGAGAACTAAGGAGCATCGTATCAAGTGGTCAATTAGACTTAAGAAACCTGCTCAAGCCTGTAATCCTAGCACTTTGGGAGGCCGAGGCGGGTGGATCACGAGGTCAACAGATCGAGACCATCCTGGTCAAAATGGTGAAATCCCGTCTCTACTTAAGATACAAAAAATTAGCTGGGCATGGTGGCGCGTGCCTGTAATCCCAGCTACTCAGGAGGCTGAGGCAGGAGAATTGCCTGAACCCAGGAGGCGGAAGTTGCAGTGAGCCGAGATTGCGCCGTTGCACTCCAGCCTGGATAACAAAAGCGAAACTCTGTCTCAAAAAAAAAAAAAAAGAAAGAAAGAAAGAAAAAAAAGAAACCTGAATTCTGTGTTTTACAACATAAACTTCAAATGTAAAAATTCAACTTCTATTTACAAATCTTGTGTCTACATGCAATTTTGCTGGGACTTTTTAAAGAGAAGATTTAATTTCCAGTAACAAAGTGAACTAGCAAGAGAATAGCAGATGAAATACAAGAAGCCCTTGAATCATGAGACATAATTCTCAAATAGGACCATACAAATTTATGAAAATACAACCCTCTATTTGTACAACTTTAACACTAATCTACTGCAGCCTGTTTATTGAGAGAGGAAGATCCAATAATTTGATGAGCAGTTTCTTTATTACTGAGCTATAATATAACATGCCCCCAAAATTTTATATAAAATGAAGTCAAAAAAATAAAAATAAACATAAAAAATATGTTGTGAAGAAAAACGATTTCTTGTTCTCATGTGTTTACATAGCATTGGGTGTCAACTCTGTCTTTCTATATTTAATAAAATATATTTTCTAGTTATTCAAAATAAGAGTTTCTACAAATCAGACATCTATATGACTGCTCATATACAACAGAAGTGAAAGAAAAATGCACAAAAATATATGATTTCCTATAACAGATAAATGATCATTCTATTTTTTAGATGATGATGATGATGATTATTGTTGAAACAGGGTCTCCTTCTGTTGCCCAGGCTGCAGTGCAGTGGCAGAATCACAGCTCACTGCAGCCCTAACCTCCTGGACTGAAGTGATCCTCCTATGGAAGCTTCCCTAACAGCTGGGACTATAGCAAAACACTATCATATCAGGCTAATTTGTTGTTGTTGTTGTTGTTGTTGTTGGGATAGGGTTTCACCGTGTTGCCCAGGGTCTCAAACTCCTGGACTCAAGCAATCCTCCTGCCTCAGCCTCCCAACTTGGGATTACAGGTGTGAGCCACAACTCCTAGCCCTTATTTTTTAGATTATTAAATACATATAAAACTAGTCTATAATGGAATAATTATCGGTAAAGAGCTACCAGAATGAAAGATAAAACGGGAATCTCACTACATATAGCACTTTGCTCTGTGGCACAACATGGGTCTTAATTCTCTCTTTCTTTCCTTGTTTTTATTTATTTCCTGGAGAGAGTTTCCTGATGCTTGTAGTACTGTAGCATAACATTTTCTTAATGAAAAAAAGGTCTTTGAGAGGATGAAATTTCCTCAGGTGGCTGAGTATTCAAAGTTACATTCAGAAACAAAGATTAGCCCTCTTTCTGTTTGAAGTATTTGTCTTGTTTAGATGTCAAAGGTTATTCACAGTTCAGTAAAGGCCAAAAATCAAACACAATGGACTTTCTACTGTACACAGACAGAGATGTATGCAGGACCAAAAAGCTCATCCTTGAGGATGCGTAGAAATAGGAACACTCTTACACTGCTGGTGGGAGTGTAAATTAGTTCAACCATTGTGGAAGACAGTGTGGCGATTCCTCAAGGACCTAGAAATAGAAATTCCATTTGACCCAGCAATCCCATTACTAGGTATATATCCAAAGGACTATAGATCGTTCTACTATAAGGACACATGCACACAAATGTTCATTGCAGCACTGTTTACAATAGCAAAGACCTGGAATCAACCCAAATGTCCATCGATGATACACTGGACTGGGAAAATGTGGCACATATACACCATGGAATATTATGCAGCAATCAAAAATGATGAGTTCGTGTCCTTTGTAGGGACATGGATGAATCTGGAGAACATCATTCTCAGCAAACTGACACAAGAACAGAAAAGGAAACACCATGGAATTAAGCTTGCAGGCATGAAAGTAGGTGAAATCCCACATGAGAAGCAGAGTGACTAAAGAGGGATAAAATAAAAATATAAATCTGGGAAAATAAATTAGAATAGATTGAGGAAGGCTTTAAATGATGTAAATATGGACTTGATTTGGATGGCATGTAGGATTTCATATACAAGTAAGAATTTCAGAAAAAGAATGAAAATTTAGTATGAAAATTACATGACCCACCAATGATTTAGGAAAATGGATCTAAAATAGGGAACTATAAGGAATTGATTACTACAGTTTAAGGGGACTAAATTTATGGAACTTGTAACTATAATTTAGAATGAAAATTATTACTACTCTCATCTGAATCTTAAATGGTGCAATGTGACTGACAGTGTTCCTTGTGCCTTATAAATATTAGTTCATTAAATCCACACCACAATCTATGAGATAGGTATAATCACTTTCCCCATTTTACAGTAAAAGGAACTGAGGCACAGGAAATTTATGGGACTTGGCATACTTGAGATGTAACTTGAACTTAGGTATCTTAGCCAGAATCTGTACTTTTAACTCCTGTGTAAGACTGAAAATTTGCAGATGACATATGAAAAGAATTACAGAAGGCCTTTGACAAAATTCAACAGCCCTTTATGCTAAAAACCCTCAATAAACTCGGTATTGATGGAATGTATCTCAAAGTCATAAACGCTATTTACGACAAACCAACAGCCAATATCATACTGAATGGGCAAAACTAGAAGCATTCCCTTTGAAATCCGGCACTAGACAAGGATGCCCTCTATCACCACACCTATTCAATATACTACTGGAAGTTCTAGCCAGAGCAATCATGCAAGAAAAAGAAATAAAGGGTATTCAAATAGGAAAGGTGGAAGCTAAATTGTCTCTATTTGCAGAAGACATGATAGTATACCTAGAAGACCCCATCACCTCAGCTCAAAAACTCCTGAAACTGATAAGCAATTTCAGCAAAGTCTCAGGATATAAAATCAATGTGCAAAAATCACAAGCATTCCTATACACCAATAGCAGTCCTAAAGAGA
>CM052650.1:81872875-81888713 GCA_028533165.1 Leontopithecus rosalia | reverse complement strand
ACATAAAGGATCTCTTCAAGGAGGACTACAAACCACTGCTCAACGAAATAAGAGAGGACACAAACAAATGGAGAAACATTCCATGTTCATGCTTAGGAAGAATCAATATTGTGAAAATGGCCATACTGCACAAAGTAATTTACAGATTCAACACTATCCCCATCAAGCTACCAATGACCTTCTTCACAGAGCTGGAAAAAACTACCTTAAACTTCATACTGAACCAAAAGAGAGCCTGCATAGCCAAGTCAATTCTAAGCAAAAAGAACACAGCAGGAGGCATCACACTACTGGACTTCAAACTATACTACAAGGCTACAGTAATCAAAACAGCATGGTACTGGTACCAAAACAGAGATATAGACCAATGGAACAGAACAGAGGCATTGGAGGCAACACAACTATCTATTACCATACAATCTTTGATAAACCTGACAAAAACAATCAATGGGGAAATAATTCCCTGTTTAATAAATGGTGTTGGGAAAACTGGCTAGCCATGTGCAGAAAACAGAAAGTGAACCCATTCCTGACACCTTACATTAAAATTAACTCGGCTGGGCACGGTGGCTCAAGCCAGTAATCCCAGCACTTTGGGAGGCCAAGGCGGGTGGATCACGAGGTCAACAGATCGAGACCATCCTGGTCAACATGGTGAAACCCCGTCTCTACTAAAAATACAAAAAAAATTAGCTGAGCATAGTGGCGCGTGCCTGTAATCCCAGCTACTCAGGAGGCTTAGGCAGGAGAATTGCCTGAACCCAGGAGGCGGAGGTTGCGGTGAGCCAAGATTGCGCCATTGCACTCCAGCCTGGGTAACAAGAGCGAAACTCCATCTCAAAAACAAAACAAACAAAAAAAAATTAACTCAAGATGGATTAAAGACTTAAACATAAGACCTGGCATCATAAAAATCCTAGAAGAAAATTTAGGCAAAACCATTCAGGACATAGGAGTAGGCAAGGACTTCATGACCAAAACACCAAAAGCACTGGCAACAAAAGCCAAAATAGACAAATGGGACATAGCCAAACTCCACAGCTTCTATATAGCAAAAGAAACAGTCAAATTATGCTGATTAGAGTGAACTGGCAAACAACAGAATGGGAAAAAATTTTTGCAGTTTACCCATCTGACAAAGGGCTGATATCCAGAATTTACAAAGAACTCAAACAGATCAACAAGAAAAAAACAAACAAGCCCATTCAAAAATGGGCCAAGGATATGAACAGACACTTTACAAAAGAAGACATACATGAGGCCAACAAACATATGAAAAAATGCTCATCATCACTGGTCATTAGAGAAATGCAAATCAAAACTACATTGAGATACCATCTCACGCCAGTTAGAATGGCAATCATTAAAAATTCTGGAGACAACAGATGCTGGAAAGGATGTGGAGAAATAGGAACACTGTTACACTGCTGGTGGGAGTGTAAATTAGTTCGACCATTGTGGAAGACAGTGTGGCGAGTCCTCAAGGACCTAGAAATAGAAATTCCATTTAACTCAGCAATCCCATTTCTGGGTATATATCCAAAGGACTATAAATCGTTCTAGTATAAGGACACATGCACATGAATGTTCATTGCAGCACTGTTTACAATAGCAAAGACCTGGAACCAACCCAAATGCCCATCGATGATAGACTGGACTGGGAAAATGTGGCACATATATACCATGGAATATCATGCAGCAATCAAAAATGGTGAGTTCGTGTCCTTTGTAGGGACATGGATGAATCTGGAGAACATCATTCTCAGCAAACTGACACAAGAACAGAAAATGAAATACTGCATGTTGTCACTCATAGGCAGGTGATGAACAATGAGAACACATGGACACAGGGAGGGGAGCACTACACACTGGGGTCTATTGGGGGGAATAGGGAGGGACAGCATGGCGGGGAGCGGGGAAGGGATAGCATGGGGAGAAATGCCAGATGTGAGTGAAGGGGAGCAAGGCAGCAAATCACACTGCTACGTGTGTACCCACGCAACTATATTGAATGTTCTGCACATGTACCCCAAAACCTAAAATGCAATTAAAAATTAATTAGCAAGATTGTCATGTACAAGTTCAATATGCAAAAATGAATTGTATTTAAAAAAGAAAGAAAGAAAGAAAAGAAAAGAAAAGAAAAGAAAAGAAAAGAAAAGAAAAGAAAAGAAAAGAAAAGAAAAGAATTACAGGCCAGATGAGGTGACTAATGCCTATATTCCCAGCATTTTGGGAGGCAGAGGTGAGTGAATCTCCTGAGGTCAGGAGTTCAAGATCAGCCTGGCCAACATGGTGAAATCCCTTCTCTACTAAAAAAACTACAAGAATGAGCTGGGCATGGTGGCAGGGGCCTCTAATCCTAGCTACTCAGGAGGCTGAGGCATGAGAATAACTTGAACCCAGGAGACAGAGGTTGCAGTGAGCTGAGCTGGGATCGCCCCACTGCACTCTAGCCAGGGTGACAGAGCAAGACTGTGTCTATATGTGTATATGTGTGTGTGTGTGTGTGTGTGTGTGTGTGTGTGTCCATGTGTGCATGCAGAATAAACATGATATGGTACCATTAAGAGTAATAAAATTTAGTAGAAAATAGAGATATCTGAGATTAATTATAAGACTGTCAACTTGAAATTGGTAACTCAAGAGTAAAAGCCAGTTTATAGTGATTGTAGGGAAATGGAATTTTATTTTTATATGGATCGAGTTGTAGTCAATTATACAAGTGGCATAATACCTCTCTGTTTTGAAGCTTTGATTTAGAGATTCAGAGATTTCAGTGATGTGACAGCCAGGAACTGAAAAGTAGGATGTGCTTGAAGATATAGAGATGAATACTGACACGCACGAAGAAACAAAGATTAGCACACATGTTGACCCATAGAGAAAAATGCAGAAAGGCATGGCTTTGTAATTAATAAATTTCTATTTTTTCTTCCTCAGTCCTTGTTATACACAGTAAAATTTCCTTTTCTTAAGTTACACACAGTTGACTAGTGTCTTTTCTAGAGACCTCTTTTTACTTGAGTTGAACTTACTGGGTATCTGTCCATTGCCTTTAAATGGGCATTGACTAAAACATGATCCAAAGCAGAGAAAAGAAAATCTGAAAGGAAGGAAAGGTCTTTTATTAAAATACTATAGAAACTGAGTTCAAAGAAGATTGATTTTATACATAATTCTATATTGAAACTTCCTTCAACTTTTAAAAGAATATTAGGATAGTAATATCCTTCTATAATGAAATTATGGATTCCCTTTCAAAATCAGAAAAAAATATTATGGAAGGTAATTTTTATGCTTAATTGGATCAATTATTCTTACACTGGAAATACCAGTTTCAGCATACTTATTAAGTTTGAAATATTTATAAATAGAGTACCAGTGAAGAAGACTTAGTGATGCCACAATGTTACACTAAAGAATCATAAACACTTTTTCCTTTCTTCCTCTTCATTTTTTCCTCTTTTATAATTATTTTATATTTAATGTTACGGTGCCTACTATTAAATTATTTCTTCTTTTTGTTGACCTAGAGTAGGGTAAAAGGAAATCATGGTAACTGAAATTCAAGGATTTTATAAGAATCTCATATATTTGCTCTTCCCCCAAAACACTTCGCTGAAATAACAGAATGGACTGGTTGGAGAAACAAACATCTATTTATATATTTTTTTCCACTTTCAAATATTATAGGTGTTAATGAATGGTAAAACTTTTCAAAGACAGTCAAGTAAAAATGATTTAAATGAGGGATCTGTAAAATGCCCAAACTAGAAAAACAAATTTTTCCACATGTTTAAAATGTGTTTAAAGATATCACTGTTGTTGATGTACAACTCAAACTAAATATGTATAATTTTATGTCAAAAGGCTAAACATGAAAAACTTAAGTCTGATGCAATTTGAAGAATTCTTAGAATAATGTTAATTAAGTTAAATTATTTTAATGATACAGAAGTAGTGAGCTAGTATTTCCATTACACTCTGTGATGATCTAAAGTTGCCATATTCTAAAGTAACTTGATTTCTCAAGGCCAATGGAGATAAAAAAAATTTGGAAATGTACAGAGATAACAAAATGACAGAGATAACAAAATGATACTGACTATAAATATTCTAGAGACAGATAACTAGACAGGAGTGGGTATTTGCTACTCTTTTGTTCTTCAGATATGTTTTCCATTTTTTCTTCAAAATATCATCTTCTGTTTAGCAATAAGTGATCTTGAATGATTAAAGAAAATTATGCTATGTGTTATGACTCATGCCTTTAGTCCCAGTGCTTTAAGAGGCCAATATGAGAGAACTACTCAAATCCAGGGGTTCTAGACCAACCTAGACAACATAGAGATGTTAAAAAATTAAAATAAGGATAACAAAAGTTAATTTTTAAGAAATTAGCTGACATGATGATGCATGCCTTTAGTCTTAGCTACTGAGAGGCTGGGGTAGAAGAATCACTTAAGCCTAGGAGTTCAGTGCTACAGTGAGCTACGATTATGCTACTGCACTCCAGCATGGGCAACAGGGTGAGATCCTGTCTCAAAAATGAAAAATAAAAAGGGAGAATCTCAGCCAAGATGGCCAATAGGAACAGCTCCAGAGCACAGTTCCCAGTGAGAGTGACTCAGAAGGTGAGTGACTGCCACATTTCCAACCCAAGTACCAGGTTATTCTCAGTGGGACTGGTTGGAGAGAGGGTACAGCCTAAGGAGGGCAAACTGAGGCAGGGTGGGGCGCTGCCTCACCTGAAAAGGGCAGGGGCTGGAGGACTTCCCCCTAACACAAGGGAGGCCATCAAGGACTCTTCCAAACACTCCGGCACTCTGGCTCAGATATTGTGCTTTTCTCATGGTCTTTACAGCCCACAGACCGGGAGATTTCCACCAATGCCAACAATTCCAGTGCTGTGGGTTTCTAGCATAAAACTGGGTGGCCCTTTAAGCCAATGCCTGAAATGCCTGCCAGACAGAACCACCCATTCCCCTGACAAAAAGGGGGCTGAAGGCAGGGAGCCAATTAATCTGGCTCAGCAGATCCCAGCCCCACAAAGACCAGCAAACTGAAACCCACTGGCATGAGATTTGCGCAGCCAGCACAGCAGTTTGAGCTGGACCTGGGGCAGTAGAACTTGGTGGGGAAGGGGCATCTGCCCTTGCCGAGGCAGTGCTAACCTTCCCTGTGTAAACAAAATAGCAAGGAAGCTTACACAGCAGATGGGCAGAGCCCGCAGCAGCTCAGCAACGCCTCTGCAGGCAGACTGTGACTATACTCCCTCCTTTCTGGGCAAGGCATCTCTGATAAAAAGGCAGCAGATCATCAGGGACTTATAAATAAAGTCCCACCTTTCCAGGACAGAGCAACTGGGAAAAGCGGTTGTTGTGAGTTCCACTGCAGCAGACTTAAATGTCCCTGCCCACCGTCTCTAAAGGGAGAAATGGAGCCCCCAGCACAGCACTTGAGCTCTGATAAGGGACAGACTGCCTCCAAGTAGCTCCATGACCCCCATTTATCCAAAGAGGCACCTCATAAACGAGAGCTCAGGCTGACATCTGGTGGGTACTCTCCTGGGATGAAGCTACCAGAGGAAGGAACAGGCAGCAGTCCTTGCTATCCTGCAGCCCCAGCAGGTGATTCCCGGGCAAGCAGGGTTTGGAGTGGACCTCCAGCACTACTGCAGCAGAGGGGCCTGACTGTTAGAATGAAAACAAACAAACAGAAAGAAATAACTTCAACATCAACAGAAAGGACATCCACTCAGAGACCCCATCCATAAGTTACCATCTTTAAAGACCAAAGGTAGATAAATCTATGAAGATGGGAAGAAACCAGTGCAAAAACACTGAAATCACCAAAATCCAGAATGCCCCTCTTCCTCCAAGGGATCACAACTCACCAGAAAGGAAATAAAACTGGACAGAGAATGAGTTCGATGAACTGACAGAAGCAGGCTTCAGAAGGTGTATAATAACAAACTTCTTTGAGCTAAAGGAGCATATTCTAACCCAATGCAAAGAAACTAAGAACTTGAAAGAAGGTTAAACAAAATGCTAACTAGAATAATCAGCTTAAAGAACAGAAATGACTTGATGGAGCTGAAAAACACAGCACAAGAACTTTGCAAAGCATACACAAGTTTCAATAGCTGAACTGATCAAACAGAAGAAAGAATTTCAGAGATTAACAATCAACTCAATAAAATAAAACGAAGGCAAGATTAGAGAAAAGAGAGTGAAAACAAATGAAAAAAACCTCCAAGAAATATGGGATTATGTGAAAAGACCTAATTTACATTTGATTGGTGTACCTGAATGTGACAGGGAGAATGAATCCAAGCTGGAAAATACTCAAGATATTATATAGGAGAACTTTGCCAATCTACCAAGGCAGGCCAACATTCAAATCCAGGAAATACAGAGACCACCACAAAGATATTCCTCAAGAAGAGCAGTCCCAAGGCACATAATCTTCAGATCCACCAGGGTTGAAATGAAGAAAAAAATGCTAAGGGAAGTCAGAAAGGTTGGATTACTCACAAAGAGAAGCCCATCAGACTCACAGCAGATCTCTCAGCAGAAACCCTACAAGTCAGAAGAGAGTGTAGGTCAATATTCAACATCCTTACAGAAAAGAATGTTAAACCCAGAATTTCATATCAAGCCAAATTAAGCTTCATAAGCAAAGGAGAAATAAAATCCTTTGCAGACAAGCAATTGCTAAGAGATTTCATCATCACTAGGCCTGTCTTACAAGAGCTCCTGAAGGAAACACTAAATGCAGAAAGGAAAAACCAGTACCTGCCACTGCAAAAATGTACCAAATGGTAAAGACCATTGACACAATAAAGAAACTGTATCAACTAACAGGCAAAACAACCAGCTAGTATCAAAATGGCAAGATCAGATTCACACATAACAATATTAACCTTAAATGTAAATGGGCTAAATACCCCAAACAAAAGACACTGACTGGCAATTTGGATAGAGTCAAGACCCATCAGTGTCAGTATTCAGAAGACCCACCTCATGTGAAAAGACACACACATAAACTCAAAATAAAGGGATAGAGGATGATTTACCAAGCAATTGGAAAGAAAACAAACAAACAAAAAAACAAGGGTTACAATTTTAGTCTCCAATAAAACAGACTTTAACCAAGATCAAAAGAGACAAAGAAGGGCATTACATAATGGTAAAAGGATCAATGCAATGAGAAGAGCTAAATATTCTAAATATCTATGCACTCAACACAGGAGTACTCATATATAAAGCAAGTTCTTAATGACCTGTAAAGAGACTTAGACTCTCACACAATAATGGTGGGGGACTTTGACATTCCACTGTCAATATTAAAGAGATCAACAAGACAGAAAATTAACAAGAATATCCATGACTAGAACTCAGATCTGGACCAAGCAGACCTAATAGACATCTACAGAACACTTTACCCCAAATCCAAAGAATACACGTTCTTCTCAGCATCACATTGCACTTACTCTAAAATCAACCAAATAATTGGAAGTAAATCACTCCTCAGAAAAAAGAAAAGAACAAAACTCATAACAACCAGTATGTCATACCGCAGTGCAATCAAATTAGAAGTCAGGATTAAGAAACTCACTCAAAACCACACAACTTCATGGAAACTGAACAACCTGCTCCTAATGACTACTGGATAAATAATGAAATAAAGGCAGAAATAAAGACATTCTTCAGAACCAATGAGAAGGAAGACACAATGTACCAGAATCTCTGAGACACATTTAAAGCAGTATCTAGAGGGAAATTTATAGCACTAAATGCCCACATGAGAAGTGGCAAAACATCTAAAATTAACACCCTAAAGTCAGAATTAAAAGAACTAGAGGAGCAAGATCAAACAAATTGAAGAGCTAGCAGAAGACAGGAAATAACTAAGATCAGAGCAGAACTGAAGGACATAGAGACATAAAATATCTCTCAAAAAATCAGTGATTCTAGGAGCTGTTTTTTTTAAAGATCAACAAAATAGACTGCTAGCCAGACTAATAAAAAAGACAAGAGAAAAGAATTGAACCGATGCAATAAAAAATTATAAAAGGGATATTACCACGGATTCCACAGAAATACAAACTACCATCAGAGATTACTGCAAACACCTCTATGCACATAAACCAGTAAACTTAGAAGAAATGAATAAATTCCTGGACATTTACACCCTCCCAAGACTAAACCAGAAAGAAGTTGAATCCCTGAATAGAACAATAACAAAGTCTGAAGTTGAGGCAGCAATTAATAGTCTACCAACCAAAAGAAGTTCAGGACCAGACAGTTTCACAGCCAAATTCTACCATATGTACAAAGAGGAGGAGCTGGTACCATTATTTCTGAAACTATTCCAAACAATACAAAAAGAGGAAATCCTCCCTAACTCATTTTCTGAGACCAACATCATCCTGACACCAAAACCTGACAGAGACACAACTAAAAAAGAAAATTTCAGGCCAATATACATGATGAACATTGATGTGAAAATCTTCAATAAAATACTGGCAAAGGGAATCTAACAGCACATCAGAAAGCTTATCCATCATGATCAAGTTGGCTTCATCCCTGGGATGCAAGGCTGGTTCAACATACAGAAATCTATAAATGTAATCCATCACATAAACAGAACCAATGACAAAAAAATCACATGATTATCTCAATAGATACAGAGAAGGCCTTCAATAAAATTCAACAGCCCTTTATGCTAAAAATTCTCAATAAACTAGGTATCAATGGAATGTATCTCAAAATAATGAAAGCTATTTATGGCAAACCCACAGCCAACATCACACTGAATGGGCAAAAACTGGAAACATTCCCTTTGAAAACTGGCACTAGATAAGAGTGCCCTCTCTCCCCACTCCTATTCAACACAGTATTGGAGTTTCTGGCCAGGGCAATTAGGAAAGAAAAAGAAATAAAGGATATACAATTAGGAAAAGAGGAAGTCAAATTGTCTCCATTTGCAGATGACATAATGGAATATTTAGAAGACCCCATCATCTCAGCCCCAAGACTCCTTAGCTGATAAGAAACTTCAGCAAATCTCTGGATACAAAATCAATGTACAGAAATCACAAGTATTCCTCTACACCAATAACAGACAAACAGAGAGCCAAATCATGAGCCAACTCCCATTCACAATTGCTACAAAGAGAATAAAATACCTAGGAATATAACAAACAAAGGATGCAAAGGACCTTTTCAAGAAGAACTACAAACCACTGCTCAAGGAAATAAGAGAGGACACAAACAGATGGAAAACATTCCATGCTCATGATTAGGAAGAATCAATATTGTGAAAATGGCCATATTGCCCAAAGTAATTTACAGATCCAATGCTATCCCCATCAAGCTACCACTGACCTTCTTCACAGAACTGGAAAAAATACCTTAAGCTTCATATGAAACCATAAATGAGCCCACATAGCCAAGATAAGCTTAAGCAAAAAGAACAAAGTAAGAGGCATCAGGCTGCCTGACTTCTAACTATACTACAAGGCTACAGTAATCAAAACAGCATGGTACTGGTATCAAAACAGAGATATAAACCAATAGAATAAAACAGAGCCCTCAGACATAATCCCATACATCTAAAACCATCTGATCTTTGACAAACCTGACAAAAACAAGCAATGGGGAAAGAATTTCCTGTTTAATAAATGATGTTAGGAAAACTGGCTAGTCATGTGCAGAAAGCTGAAACTGGACCCCTTCCTTACACCTTATACAAAAATTAATTCCAGATAGTTTAAAGATTTAAACATAAGACATAACACCATAAAAACCCTAGAAGAAAACCTAGGCAATACCATTCAGGCCATAAGCATAGACAAGGACTTCATGATTAAAACACCAAAAGCAATGGCAACAAAAGCCAAAATAGACAAATGGGATCTAATTAAACTTAAGAGCTTCTACATAGCAAAAGAAACCATTATTATAGTGAACCAGAAACCAACATAATGGGAAAACATTTTTGCAAGCTGCCCATCTGACAAAGAGTTAATATCCAGAATCCACAAAGAACTTAAACAAATTTACAAGGAGAAAACGACCCCATCAAAAAGTGGGTGAAGGACATGAACAGATGCTTTTCAATAAAAGACACTGAGTAGGACAACAAGCATATGATAAAATGCTCATCATCACTGGTCATTAGAGAAATGCAAATCAAAACCACATTGAGATACCATCTCACACCAGTTAGAATGGTGACCATTAAAAATCTGGAGGCAACAGATGCTGGAGATGATGTTGAGAAAAAGGAACAATTTTACACTCTGGTAGGAGTGTAAATTAGTTCAACCATGTGGAAGACAGTGTGGTAATTCCTTTAGGATCCAGAGATAAAAATACTATTTGACCCAGCAATCTGATTACTGGGTATACACCCAAAGTTTATAATTCATCCTATTATAAAGACATATGCACACGTATGTTCATTGTGGCACTGTTGACAATGGCAAATACTTGGAACCAACCTAAATGCCCATCAGTGATAGACTGGATAAAGAAAATGTGGCACATATACACCCTGGAATACTATGCAGTCATAAAAACAGGATGAGTTTATGTCCTTTCAGGGACACAGATGATACTCAAAACCATTAAACCAACACAAAAACAGAAAACGAAACACTGTATGTTCTCAAAGTGGGTATTGAACAACGAGAACTCATGGACATAGGGAGGGAAACATCGCACACTGTGGCCTATTGGGGTGTGGGGGTTTTAGGGGAGGGATAGCAGGGTGTGGGGGTATTGGGGAGGGATAACATTAGGAGAGATACCTAATATTAGTGACAGGGGATGGATGCAGCAAATCACCATTGCATGTGTATATCTATGTAACAATCCTGCACAATCTCCACATGTACTCCAGAACTTAAAAAAAAAAAGAGAATCACAGGGTTATGTCAACCAGCTCTACTTTTTATAAACAAAATAATTCTGTTCAAGTGAACAAACATCAAGGTTTTAAAACATTAATTTTTTATTGTTTTCCAAAATTAAAGTATTACTTGAAAATATATTCAGACTACATCCATTTTTAGGTGAAATACACATTTGTTACCTAGACAACACATAATAGATGAGATATTAAAATAAATGGAAGACATGCAACAATTAAGAAAATAGCCTAACTTCTTGTGATTTCCAAATATCTGAGACTTTTTCTGGGACTAATAAGGGAAGAGTTAAATTTTTTTGGCCAAAAATATCCAGAAAACTTCTCTCAAACTATGTCATCAGAGTAAAACTGAAACAATAGGAGAAACATCATAGAGATTAGAAAGGGAAAAAATTACCAGGAAATTGACAGTTGTAGCTGATATTTTGGAGGTAATACACTGAAAGAGAAGAACTTGCTACATTCCAGCACTGTGTAAATTTCCATAGTATTAGTTTAGGAACAAAAGCACAAGAAATCTTGATATGCATTAAATGAAGATAGGTATTCAATTCTCTGAATTTTGCATAAACAAAATACTAAGAATATTCTGTTAAAGATCTAACAGTTCTTTAAGAGGTCTCTGTTTATTCTATAAAATTTACCATATATAATTCAACATTTGTCATTTTCCTCTAATAGATTTCTATTACTACAATGACTGCAAATGAATATGGAACAGAGGAAGACTGGTAAAAGAAGGTGATATAAAGCATAGCATTCTGTTAGATGTAGCTTAGCCACCCCTGAATAAGGACTTGCAAAAGAGAACTGAATGGCAATATTTAACTATATAAAGTCACAGAATTATACTTAGTTAGTTAGGTGTTGTTCACTCTATAAATGAGGTATTCTTAGTAGCTTATTTTGGTATTAAGATCTAAGGCTAAGAACCACTTTAAAAAAAAATTGAAATGGGCAAACCCTTGCTGCTGACAAAGTCACACACACATAATCATGATTCCTTCCTTTTATTATTTTATTGAGGTGTACTTTAAAAGTATTACTAGTTATTCACTTCAGTATTCCTGATCATACTTAGTCGCTTTTACCTAAGACATTACATTATTTTAGTCTTGAGGCCTTTTACAATGAGGATTTGTAGAAAAATTTACTTTTTTTCACTTTATGATTCTACAGGACAATCTGTACATGCCAATTCTCACAAGAAAACTGTATTTATCATTATTGAAGGGCTAGAGGTCTTAAATGTTTGTTTTCAGCCAACTAAAATGCATAATTCTTAGTCTACTATGAAAAATGTTTTTAATTAAAAATATGAGTACATGAGTATCTCAACCAAACATAACATGCTGTGTCTGTCTGGAATGTTCTCTCCACACATCCTTTCCTTCTCTCTCCAAGCAACCATCTCTCCTCACACACCTTGTTTTGCTAAGGCATATTAGAATTCCTTCTGAGCATTCCTGTCCACAGTGGTCTCTTTCTTCTATCAACTTTACCATACATAATTCAATACTTGTCATTTTACTCTCTCTGTAAGAGGTGGTCCACTTTGGACTGTTAGGAGAAAAATATTGAAATGTTTAGGGCCTATAAACTGGGGCAATGTTTAGGTAAATAGCAAATTATAATTATATTTCCAGGATTTGTTGTCTAAGATGGAAAGAAGAGTAAGTAGTTAGTACTCCTAAATGGATAAAAGCCTACTTACGTGTTTGTTGCTAGACAGACATGTTACATTTGGTAATGGCATATTTTTGTATTTTCTTAGGACATTTAATAGGTTAAAAGAATAAACTGGTGAGAATTCACAAGTCTATCCTTCCGAGAACTGCTGTTCTTTATCTTTAGAACTGTACAATTTTCCTACTGCTACCATGCTATAACAAATTTTAGAAAGTTAGCAGCTTAAAACAATACAAATTTATTATGCTATCTCTCAGGTTAGAATTGCAAAATCATTTTATGGTGCTAAAATCGAGGCATCTTCAAGGTTGCATTTCTTCTGGAGATTCTTAGATCAAATTTGTTCCTTGCCTTTCCCAACTTTTAAATGTTTCTTTTGTCATCCACAGGCCTCTTTCACCTTCAATATCAACAGTCAAACCACTCCAGCATCTGCTTCCATTGTTATAGTTCCTTCTATGATTCTGACACACTCGCCTTTCTATTTTCCTTATAAAGATCCCTGTGATTACAGTAAGCCCTCTCAGATAATCTGGGATAATCTCTCCATTTTGATATCCTTAATTTGATTATATTTGCTAAATCCTTTTGCCATGTAAGTTAACATATTTTTGGGTTCCAGAGATTAGAAAGAGGGTATCCTTGGGGGGGGGGTTCTGTCTACCATGTGAACCTTCCTTCAGTCATTTGTAACTAATCTTAAACTAGGACATTTTATTTAAGAAATATTTCTAATTTTTAAATTTATAAATACTGTTATGTTTTCATGTGATCTCAAGATCCAAACTTATATGGCTTTATTGAGGATTGGTTGAGAACAAGTACTATCAAGTGACCTAAGGAACAGACATTCAATCCATCTGAAAGAGAGCTTATGGTATAAAATAAGAAAAAGAAACTAACGAGCTTCATGTAAATAATATTTTCTAGGAAACATTCATACAATTGAAAAAGAAGTTCAAGAGAGTCTGAATAGCACTCACATTAGCTGGAAACAATATCAATTTTAAGTTCAGAGAGTGTAAAGTTAATTAAAGTTCCTGACTAAAATTCAATCTTTAGGTACGAGAGATTATAGTTTTATTTCCTTTTGTAAAACAATATATTCAGTGTCCCCGCCTTATCTCCAGTTTTGTTTTCCACAGCTTTAGTCACCTGCTATCAACCATGGTTCCATAATAGATGGGTATAGTACACTAAGATGCTTTGAGAGAGAAACCACATTCACATTCCTTTTATTACAGTAAGTACACTGCTATAATTATTTTATCTTATTAGTTATATGGTTATCTTTTACTGTGCTTAATTTATAAATTAAACTTTATCTTTGGTTTCTATGTATAAGAAAAATATAGTGTATGTAGGATTTGGTAGCATCCCTGGCCTCAGGCATCCACTAGAGGTCTCAGAACATATTCCTGGCACATAAGGAAGGGATTATTATATTATCCTAAAGAGCATGAATATCAGATTAATATTAAAATGGATTAATATTAAATTGGATAATCATATGTTAAAATGTTAAACATTAACATTCTAAATAGGTAAATGAAATATAACAAACAGGTAAGCTACAATGGGTCATGCCTGCAATCCCAGCATTTTGGGAAGCCAAGACACGTGGATAACTTGAGCCCAAGAATCCAGGACCAGACTGGGCAACATGGCAAAACTCCTTTTCTACAAAAAAATACAAAAATTAATTGGGTGTGATGGTACATGTCTGTACGCCCAGCTACCTGGAGACTGAGGTAAGAGGGTCACATGAGCCCCAGGAGGTCAAGGCTGCAGTGAACCATGACAACACTCCAGCCTGGGTGACAGAATAAGATCATGCCTCAAAAAAAAAAAAAACAACTAAAAAAACACCATCAATGTATAATAATTCATGGTTAAAATATATTGTGAAAGATGAAGAGAATGAAATAATGTTCTAAATTTAATCACAAATATATTACTCATATTAATTCCAATATTCATGAATGTCAAATTTCCTCTTCAGAAATTTCACCAAGTAAAGACAAATAAGGCTGAATGAGGTGGCTAATGCCGGTAATCACAGGACTTTGAGAGGCTGTGGCTGGAGGATCACTTCAGGTCAAGAGTTCAAGACCAACCTGGTCAATATAGCAAGAACTCATCTCTGAAAATAGGAAAATAAAATAGTGAGGTGTGGTGGCATGTGCCTGTAGTCTCAGATTCTCAGGAGGCTGAGGTGGGAGGATCACTTGAAGCCAGGAGTTTGAGGCCACAGTAAGCAATGATCATGCCATTGCATTCCAGCCTAGGTGATAGAGCAAGACCCTGTCTTAAAAACAAAGTAAAACAAAATAAAAAAGAAAAAAATAAAGTGACATACATTTAAATTTGTAAATATTATCTCAAGAAAGTTAAGTAATTTAAATTTATTTCACTTAAGTGTAAAATTAACGTAATTTAAAATTTCTAATACTTGGAATTTCTAAGAGCTGATAGAAACATGTAAGAATAAATTACAAAGAAATAATTTATTTCATGTTCCTTTGAAAAAAAAATCAAAAACAACACTGCAATAAGATTGTCTCAGAAATAAGAGCTGCAAGTTTAGGATGGAGCATCTCCTTGGGATGTGGCTGATAGATGTTTCCTTTCACGCATCTTTGGAAGTGAGGAAGAGTTGGAGAAATTTTGCTCCTCCTCTGGCTCTCTGCTCCTCTGAAGAAGTTTTGAGGGAGTAGAACAATGTGTTTGCCTGGAGGATCATTGCTGTTCCTCCATCCAACGTCCAGATTTGGCATTCTCAGGCTTGGTAGTAGCTATTCCAGTAATCACATTAGTTTTACAGGGACAGAATCAGGATCACAGCCCTCAGGATTTGACTCAGTGATAGCAATGTCATTTTCAGCACCTTGATTGGATAAGTGCTTCTAAATTTTTCTTGGTCGCTTAGAAATTGCTCAGGAAGTAAGGGGAGCAGATGCCAAACAGATTCTGGCTGAGTCCCTGCAGCTTTGTCAGTGAGATGTCTAGTTTACACTAATTCGCATGAATCCCCTCCATGCCATCCAGAGGAAAACAAAGGTTTCCTAAAACACAATTCTTTTCAGTCCTGTCCCCTGACTACCTCTGCAACCCCATCATCAACACCAATTAGCTCTGACTCCTCAGGAGAGGTCACTGAATAGAATAGACAGCTTTATTCAGCTCCCACTTATGAGTAAGAACA
>CM052650.1:81769542-81872775 GCA_028533165.1 Leontopithecus rosalia | reverse complement strand
CTACTAAAAATACAAAAACTTAGCTGGGCATGGTGACGCGTGCCTGTAATCCCAGCTACTCGGGAGGCTGAGGCAGGAGAATTGCCTGAACCCAGGAGGCGGAGGTTGCGGTGAGCCGAGATCGCGCCATTGCACTCCAGCCTGGGTAACAAGAGCGAAACTCCGTCTCAAAAAAAAAGAAAAAAAAAAAAAAAAAAAAAGAACATTCAGTGTTTGGTTTTCTCTTCATATGTTACGGGAACATCACATACCAGAGTCTGTTGTCGGGTGTGGGGCTAGATGAGGGATAGCATTAAGAGAAATATCTAATGCAGATGACCGGTTGATGAGTGCAGCAAACCACAATGGCACGTGTATACTTATATAACAAACTTGCACGTTCTGCATATGTATCCCAGAACTTAAAGTGCGATAATTAAAAATTTTTAAAAAATCTGATTTTTAGGGGCTGGATGCTAATCAGCTGTTTGAACATGCTCAATTTAGCCAACCTTTCTTCTACTGTTGAACATTTAGTTTCCCTGTAATTTTCTCTACTAGCTCACTAAAAGAGAAATATGAATAGTCTTGTTCACACTTCTTTGTCCAGCTCTCTGATTATTTTCTTGAGACAGATTCCTCAGCATTAAATCACTGTGTCAAGGGCATAAACAATTTAAAATATCATCATACATATTGCCAGAAAACTTTTCAGAATTGATATCCATTTATATCATCATCATCAGCTGTTTGGAGAACTATAAACTTACCATAAACTGCCCAATACTATTGTCTATGTTTTATTTCTTCATACACTTGATAAGGAAAAATAATCTTGTGTGTTTTGTTAATTTTTGTGTCTTTGTTTCCTCATTAGGTTGAACAATTTTAAATGTTTGTGTACGTTATTTGTCTATTTATGTTTTTATATTTCTCCATTGAGATTTTCTTTTCTTATGGATTTAAATATCAGTTTAAATTAATAATAACCCTTTATCTTTCAAAACAACAAAATGAAAATCAAAGGAATACAGAGCTCTTCCTGAAATTAGCTTGGGCAGTGACAATGTCTTGTGAGACTCTTATAGACCAAGGCAAGTATAAAGGTAATAGAAAAGGCTTTAAACGTCCACTTAATCAGTTACAGGTTAGAATTAGAGTTAGTATGGCACAAAAATTAGGATAATGGGAAGGTTTGCAGGGTTTTCCATTTGGATAGAAATCAGAAACCATAACTGACCTTAAAATGAATGTGTTGTGATACATTAGCAATGTTTTATCTTGTCTCCTCACATCTATCAAGGATCTTACTTATGTTATTAAAATACACACATACCAGAGGAAGAGAGAGAGAGAGGAGAGAGGAAGAGATGAAGAAAGAGGAGAGAGTGGGTTTCCTGATTTAAAAACTAATACTTCAAGTCTCTGTGGGCATCTATTTCTGTTTTAAAAACCAATCTCATACATACAATTAATGACAAACTTTCTTAGTGTTTCACATTAAAAATTAGCTCCTGATATATGGCAGTCACTGTAGTAGGCCTTACAGCCAAAAAAATTGGGAGAAAAATGTACAACAACAAATGCAAAAGCACACAAAACAACATAAACTCCAAAATAAAGGATTAATTTACAAACTTACAGTTTTGGGAAAAGACAAGCATACATATATGAAAAAGCTGTGTGTTCTCCTGTTTTGTGTGTGTGTGTGTGTGTGTGTGTGTGTGTGTGTGAAAGGAATATCACTATGTTTTGTTAATTTTAAGTTGGAATGATAAACATTTGAAATCCTGGTTAAAATGCTGGAGACAGAGCAGTCATATGTAATTCTGTAATAATGGCTGGAATAAACAGATAGGGAACTAGAGTCACTTTACCACAATAAGTGGAGCCTAAGCATGTCCAAGCTAAGACAATAGAGCCCTATTCTATTGACATTTATCACTCTGTAACTTTGTTTTCATGACAATTGCTTCTTTACTTGAGAGTCCTTTGAATGGAGGTTCATGTCTATATAGACATACATATATAATATATAATATAATATATAATTATATATTATATTATATATTATATTATATATTTATTATATATATTATATATTATATATTATATATTATATATTATATATTATATATTTATTATATATATTATATATTATATATAATATAATATAATTATATATTGTATAATATGTATATATTATATATAATTATGCATAATATATAATATATAATATATATTATATATTACATATAATACATAATATATATAATTATATATTATATATAATTATATATAATATATATTATATATATAAAATATATATTATATATATTATTTATATATATGTTCATTCCATATACAGAGTTCTTAGTACTCTAGCACATACTATGTCCACATGTAGTATACAATCAATAAAAATTTGTAGAGGAATTAATGAATACATATATTTTACATGATACTGAATCAGTAACCAAACAATTTAAAGTCTGTTCATATGTGCAATTAAATTTATTCTTTAAAATTAAATATATACAAACACACTCATAGTGAGAGAACACTAAAAAATTATACTCACAATTTTCTAGGTACATTTTCACATTTATTATTGATGAAATTATTTGCAAAATTTAAATCAATGAAATGGGGTATTGACTGCAATATACTAAACATTGCTGATTTCATATGTCACTGTAAAGTGGATTCTGCTGGATCCTTCCAATAAAAGCATTTCAATTTCCTTTATTTTTCGTATCTTTAAATAACTTTTATTTTCTTATTAATGGGGATAAGACTACATAACCTAAGAATTTCTAAGGCAATGCCATTTTAAAAGGTTATACATAATAAAAAATATAATTCCACTACTACCCATGCTCAATGACTTCAAAAATTGCTTTAACTTATAAAATTGTGATGGTCAAATGATCAAGTTGAAATAGGACTATTAGTTTCTTTATAAATCTCATTCTGAAAATGATTGCCTTATTGGGAATAAAAGCATTCATCTAGAGTCTCCTATGTATTGCCATGCATTTTTCAAGGGAACAAATGTGAATAAGACAATGTCGTTTCCTTAAAGTTATCTCATTTAATTATTTAATATTAATAAATCAATTTCCCATATTTACCCTCTCTAGTCACTTTTAACAGAGAAAATAGCATAGATTACTACTTAGGTTAACACAAAACAATACTATAAAATTACAAAATCTGGAGACAACAGATGCTGGAGAGGATGTGGAGGAATAGGAACACTTTTACACTGCTGGTGGGAGTGTAAATTAGTTCAACCATTGTGGAAGACAGTGTGGCAATTCCTCAAGGACCTAGAAATAGAAATTCCATTTGACCCAGCAATCCCATTACTAGGTATATATCCAAAGGACTATAAATCGTTCTACTATAAGGACACGTGCACACAAATGTTCATTGCAGCACTGTTTACAATAGCAAAGACCTGGAATCAACCCAAATGCCCAACGATGATAGACTGGACTGGGAAAATGTGGCACATATACACCATGGAATATTATGCAGCAATCAAAAACGAGGAGTTCGTGTCCTTTGTAGGGACATGGATGAATTTGGAGAACATCATTCTCAGCAAATTGACACAAGAACAGAAAAGGAAACACCGTATATACTCACTCATAGGCGGGTGATGAACAATGAGAACACATGGACACAGGGAAGGGAGTACCACACACTGAGGTCTATTGGGGGAAATGGGGGAGGGTCAGCGGGGCGGGGAGAGCGGGGGAGGGATGGCATGGGGAGAAATGCCAAATATGGGTGAAGGGGCAGAAGGCAGCAAAACACACTGCCATGTGTGTACCTGTGCAACTATCTTGCATGTTCTGCATATGTACCCCAAAACCTAAAATGCAATAAAAATTAAAAAAAAATAAAAAATAAAAAAAATAAAATTACAAAATCAGTTTGAAGGTAAGTGCAAGTATATACTGTGTAGAAAATATACTTTAAAATAAAGGTATTGTTCATGATTTTATCAAATTTATATGCTTCTTTTGAATATACTGTATTTCAGAGTTTTCTTAGACTGCAATGGTTCAGAGTAGTCAGAATCCTACTACTTATAAATATGTATTAGTTTGGTGCAAAAGTAATTGGTAATTGGTATTAGGTACTGCTATTTAGTTGTGTTGGTACAAAAGTAATATTGGTTTTTGCTCTATGGTAATTACTCGACAGTAGGTTTTCCCAAAGTTGCTTGTCTTGCTTTCAGAAGAAAAAAAGCATTTATTGTCTAAAATTAGCTAGAGTATAAGTGCATTATTTAGTCTCTAAATTCTATAATGATAAAGAGCTTTTAAACCCTCAAAGTCCTATTCAATGTAAACAAAACGAAAGATGCTTTTCTTTTAATTGGAATTTATTCTCAGAGTAAAGCTAGGACATCCAATTGCATATCATCTGAAAGCTTAAACTACCACATAAATTATAATTCCTAAAGCTAGAAATTAGTATTTTATTTACTTGCATGCCACTTCTCATCCAATTTTCACTGCATTCAATGTTTTAAATGCTATAATTCTATTTTTATATAATCTATTAGTATTCAAACCCACCTTTTTACTCAGAGAAATTTTTGATAGATAAATGAGTTAGGCTTCTGAATAATTTACTATCCTCTGCAAGGATCTGAATTAACAGTTTTGTGCTCTGATTTAACTCATTGTTTATTCACTTGTACTAGCCAAAACCAAGGCTCATCTCTATTGGCACCTCAGTATTACACAAACATCAATAATGAATAGGGGAACATTTTCTTCTGTTATGGTGAAAGACTCCATGTTATTATTACTTTGGGCTTGTTTTACTCTAGTCACTAAAATATCCTGACATCTCTTTTAGATAAACACATTTACTCACTTAGCATAGACTAAGTAAAATAGCTTTAAATATATTTCAAAGCAAATGATTTATAAAAGTTTAAGATTATACTGTAAATACATAAAGAAAATGGCAATACATGAAGCTGAATTTAGCTCTGTTAAAATCCATTAACTTTTGTGTAGCTCATCTAAGTTGAAGATGAATCCAATAAAGTGCCATTCCTAGTAGAGGAAGAAATCAATGCAACTTTATTTTACTGTTCAGTGGGTGGGTGTCAAAACTTTTCCTGTTGAGAGAAAAAAAATTAAGCTACCCTTAAGCTTCCCTTAAAAATAGCTGCGATCACAATTGCTGTGACAGTTTTGCTTTTACCTTTTCTATGTAGTGGTTTATGCTTATAATCAATAGATAATATGGGTTATTATAGAATGCAAACAATGTTGAAGAGTATATCATGCCAAGTGCCATGGAAAGAAAGGAAAAATAAGAAAAATCTTTAATAGGAAATATAAACTGGAGTTCTATGTGATATAATTATTTTTGTCTTAAAAAGCTAGAGTGTTTAACAACTAATAGAAGAGCTAAGAAATATCTTTTTATACTCATCTTCATGTGACATAAATAATAACCCATATTATCATTCTTCATTGTGGCCAAATAGGAACTGTGCTAACCTACCCTGTGTTAGCCTGACACATTCCATCTTGCTGAGAGCCAGACAGACTCCATCTTAACCTCCGCCTCACCCCTCCTGCCATTTCTCCCTTGAGTGCATACCTGGGTCATGCTACTGTGCTGGGTCATGCTACTGTGCTGGGTCATGCTATGCTTAGAATTATAGAGGCATATAACCATTGTAACCATATCCTGATTGGCAAGCCCACTTGCTATTGTGAATATCCCCTTGATTGATTGTATGGCAAGTACCAGATACCCACCTTGGTAACCAGCAATTATGGGAACCACTTCTGTATACCCCCCTTAGTTAATCAACAATCACGGGAGCCCTCTGCCTCCTAGTTACCAGCCTCCTCCCTTAACTTGCTTATGCTGCTTCTGTAAAATTCCACTTTGCCCCCTTATGGTGAGTAACATATAAAAAGAAATCAAACCCCTTCCTCGGGCCAAGAGATTTTGAGTATGATCTGACTCTTGGTCACCAGCAGTAACGGACTCACAATCAGATTTCAGAATGTGATAATTTCCTAACTTGCTCAGATAGAACAGAACAGCTCCAGTCTGCAGTTCCCAGCAAGACCATGCCAGAAGATGAGTGATCTTCATTATATGTCTATGTTTCAACACTATGATAAGCTCGAAAGAGTAAGAGGCATTTTCTCTGCCTACTTCGTTTTCTTGCTGTTGTTGTTACTGTTTTGAGGTTTTAGCACATGGGAAACCCAAAATAACTGAGTAGTTTAATGGCATGAACTTCCATTATAAAGAGGATTTTTTTTCACTGTTTTGTTAATTTTTTTGCAATACTCCAAGGACTCTCTGGTTAAAAAAAAATTCAGATCACATTTGACGGTAAATCATTGTTTGGTCTCATACTGATTAGCAGGTAAGCTAGCTTACTTTTTTTTCCCCCCATGATATAGGAAGTCAGCTAACATTTTCCCAAAGGGTCTGCCGGTCAAATGAGTTAAAAAATGTTAAAATTCCACAGAATTTTCTGAAAGTTCTGAACTTTTTAAATCCTATACACTTTAACACATTAAGCAGCCCAAGAAATACTTCAGGAAATGCCAAAACAAAACATGCTTATCATATAGAAGTGACTTTTAAATTCTATTTGAGCCACTCAATTAGTATTTAAAATAATTATCAAAATCAGAGAATCAAAACTAAAAGGGTGAACATATACAGATAATTATATTGGGTGTATATTTAGCACTTTGCCAAGTGTTCTGAGGACACAAGTAGAGTAGATGGCTTAGATCTCACCAAAGAAACAAAATGATGTGTCCAAGTGAATGGTGGAGGCAATGGATTGTTTTTGCTTTTGCTTTTATTTCTGGTGGTCAAACATAGTTTAATATGTCAGAGAATGGGTCATTGAGAAAGGTAGTCATTGAAATATTTTTTACTGAATCTGGATAACTCTAAGCAAATAATACATGCAAGGCCAGAGGTAGCGTTGTAGGCAGCCCCTAAGAAAGCTCCCAGTGATCCCTGCCTGTTGCATTGTAGAATGCAAACATTGAGGAGTATATTATCTCAAGTGCTTTGGAATGAAAAAAAACATAAAAACGTTTAAAAGGAAATATAAATTGGAGCTTTGATATAATTCTTTTATGTCTCAAAGGACTTAAAGTTTAGCAACAGTAGAGCTAATATATTTTTACGCTCATCTTCATGTAGCATAAATGATAACCCATATTATCATTCCTCATTATATTTCTATGTTTCAACATTATGATAAGCTCCAAAGAATAAGATGCTATCTCTCTGCTTGCTTTATTTTTTTGGACTTGGAATCATATAGCTATGGGTGTTCACAAGCCCTGGCAATGCCTTCCACTTGAGTTTGGGCTGGACTTACTGATTCACTTCTTATAAATAAAATACAATGAAGAGATGGAGTGTCACTTCCAAGATTAGTTTACTGAAAGACTATGGCCTTTGTTTTCACATGCTGTCTTACTTGGTCTCATTTTCTTCTACATTCCGTATCTTGAGATAAGTCAGCTGCCGGGGTCTGAGACAGCACAATGGAGAAACCCACATGGTGAGGAAGTTAGGTTTGTCAGTTATCACTTGAGCAGGCTTAGAAGTAGATCTCCAATTCCCCACACTCCCAGTGAAATCTTCAGATGAACCACTTGACTGCAACTTCTTAAAAGACTTTGAATCAGACTTACCCAGATAAGTTCCTTCTGGGTTTCTGACCCATAGAAATTGTGATATAGTAAATATTTGTTTTCAGCTGTGACATTTGAGTAATTTGTTACTAGCAATAGAAGAGTCAAAGAACTATATAGGGAAGAAGGAAGTCATAAGAGGTTCAGTCGCATCATATCCTCAAGGAAAATATTCAATGACTCTCACTACCAATAAAATACAGTACTTTCTCAGATCCGTTGCAGCTTGTCTTCCTAGTTGCACCACTCCATTCCCTCCACCTGTCTCTTAATCACTAATTAAACCAAGAAAATTATTTTCCTTGAACATGTTCTACATCTTCCTACTTCTGCATCTTTTTTCATATGCTGCATGCTTTGCTCATACACTTAATTAAATTTAATCTCTATACCCCAAATTTGCAAAGTTGTATTTGAAAAAGGGGTCTTAGAATCATACAGCTCGGGTCCATATGGATTAGTGAGTCTCAGTTTTTTTTCATCTGTAAAATGGAGATACTAATTATCATTAATTGCTTTGTAAAATCAATAGGAGAATGAATGCAAAAATCTAAACTGTGCTTGGTATATTCTATAAATGATAGTTTCTCTTCTCTCCTCCATCAATTACCTGCTCCAGTCCAAGTTGTAATCCATATTGGGTTTTCATCTATGCTCACATAGCCATTTGTAAAAAATTGTTATAACTGACAAGTACACATATCACAATGTCACTGTCACTACTAAAACATATACAACATAAATATATGCACATCTATAACATATATACCATATATAACATATATACTTACTAGGTATTAAGGTTCCTAACAGACAGAATCTTGTTGCACATTTTATACCCTTTTTGCCATTATGATTCCCAACATGTAACAGTAATAAAATTGTTATGATCATTTACTAAATCACATCAAATCACAGGAGATACTGATTACAGGAATAATATGAGACTAGAATTTGGAGAGTTTTAAGTAAAAGCACTTTAAATGAAGTAATTTGGATCTAAGGCAATAGATGATAGGGACTCATTTTTAGCTGTTATACAGGTGGTAGGTTGGATAAATAGTATTTTATACAGATTAACCTGGCCAACAATGCAAAGGCACTGGAAGGGGAATTTCTAGAGGATAACCAAACCAAACAAAATTAGCAAACTGGGATGGAGAAAATTCTGGCAGGCACTTCACCAAAGCAGCAATATATTTATGATTTGAGGGTCAAAATTTGGTTGACTTAAAGGGAGTGTTACAACTTGCATAAAGTAGTAGGCTTTTTAAGATAATTTCCTTTGGATTGGTTTTGTTTTCTTAATGGAAAATGTTTTTGCATAAATTTATATTGTGATTTATTCTGTTAGCAAATAAATCCAGAAGCACTTTACAACACCATTTTGTAAATTAACTTTTTATTTCTTTACAAACTTTTTTTTATTTCTGTTTAAAAGGGCTATCTATGACATCAGATTAAGTAAATGTATGATAAATATTAGTTGACTGAATGTCTGCATATACAAATACATACGGAACAAGCTTTACTTAGAAATTAAGATAAATATTTGATAACTATTTTAGTAGATAACGTGATAACTGAGAATATTACTTAAGACTTGGAGCCTGTATTTTCCTACATAAAGGAAAGAAATCCTTAGTTACCAAAGGTAACTAATTTCTTTCATTTTTCCTCTCAATGTGTCAAAACAACTCTCAAGTCTAAGTTACGATCACCTGTTTTTTTTTTTCTCCTGAAAAGTCTCTGGGGAATCAAAGTTGCGACTTCATAGTCTGATTCTGAAGAATCAATACTCAGTGATTCTAGACAGGAGCATCAAATTATTTCGCTGGAGCCGAACCAATTTTCTGGTAGATAGACTTGATTTTTAACCTGAGTCCTTTTTAGCTTAATCGATATGGATTAACTGCTTTATTAACTTTATCAAAAGATGGGCTATCTGACTCAATCTGCTTGTTTTCACAAACTGTTTTGTGATTACGTAAATTAACTTTGTTTACCTGCATCCAGCATATATATTTTTCCACCACAGCTTCAAAATAATAAATATTTTATGGTAGGATAAGTTTCAAATATTTTATCACTACATTCTATATATTGATGCAAAAAAAATCAGCACAACAAAAGAATTTTAAAATGTTGCATTTCTTTTATACCAATTAAAAACCAGCTATTTTCATGTATAGTGGTACACAACATAACAGTTGCAGTTGACAAAAGACTACATGTATGACAGAAGTTCCGTAAGATTATAATGAAGCTGAAAAATTCCTATAATCTAAGTGACACAGCAGCTGCTGTAACACTATAGTACCATGCATTACTTATATGTCTGTGGTGAGGCTGGTGTAATCAAACTTAATGCCTGCACATAGGTTTTTATATTCTGTGGAAGAAAATAATTTGAAAGAGGAAACTAAAGGTTGTTTAATTTACATCCCATTTGTCCCTCTCTTCTATGTTAAATTATAATTTCAACTCTAACCCTATTTATTCCATTTGTTAGCTCTTGGTAAACAGGCAGAATCGAAGTAAAATACAAGTTGTGATTTCTTTTTTCTCTCATCAGTGACTCAAGCAATAAACTTAACTTTGCGTTGTTTTTTCCAGAACATGCATAAAACACAATTTATGTTGTACTCAATATTTTCACCTACCCCTTTTTCCATGTTTTTAAGTTTCTCTCGGTTTTCTTACAATTTATTCTTCATTTTGGGCTTACTTCCACTTTTTATATGTTCTGCTATAAAAGCTAAGCCCAACAGAAAGCTTTATCTCTGTATAACTGCATTAGTTTATTAGATGTATGTTCACTATCTTTCTCATTAGGAAATCTGTGAGGCTATAATAAAAATTTCATTTTTTAAATATTTCAGCATTTGAGCACACCTATCTTTGTCATGAACTCACTTTGTTCAGTAGATTTTCTTAAAATCTGGGGAAAATATTAGACTCTACAAAGCATTCATTTCCTTGGCTTTATGGCACCTTAGATGATATGAACATCTCCCAAGATTCCTGACACGTCCATTTACCAACTGATGCTTCCCTGACAAAATAAGATCTAAAATAGAAGCCATTACTCTGAAAAGCAAAGCTTTCATTGAGGCAAAAATTATCTGATGTTCTGCTTTTAACCGAACAAGACTTCAAGTAGATATCTAGGTATAGTAGTTTATATTTAGAGTTTCATCAATTGTTTCTAATTTTAGAATTATGGGCAACTATGCTCCATAGCCCCATTTTGAAAACTAAAATAAACAATAAGGATGTGAGACTCTCCTATCCAATTTATCCAACTTACTTAGAGTTCTAACTACTTATTCCTTTTTTTTTTAAGACGGTGTTGCCCTGTCACCAAGGCTGGAGTGCAGTGACGCAATCTCAGCTCACTACAACTTTCCTCCACTTCCCAGGTTCAAGTGATTCTTGTGCCTCAGCATCCCAAGTAGCTGGGATTACAGGCATGTGCCACCATGCTGGGCTAATTTTTGCATTTTTAGTAGAGATGAGGTTTCGCCATGTTGCCCAGAGTGGTCTCAAATTCCTGGCCTCAAGTGATCCACTCATCTTGGTCTCCCAGAATGCTAGGATTACAGGCATGAACCATCACACCCAGCCCCCTAACTCCTTTTTCTTAATAAATGTTGGCAGCAGTTGTGGTTCACTCTTGGCTACTGTCAATCATGTCTACCTAGGATATATAGATTTATGTGCAATTTAGCACAGCAAATTGTAATTTAAAACTTTGTTCCTGAAATTCTATAATGTATTTTCAAATTTCATTCTAGAATCATAAATTGTTAATGAGAGCTAATATTTCTGTGGTACTTATTAATTTTTCTAAATACTTCGTGCATATTAGTTTATATATTCTTAACAGCATTCTTTGATTTCCGGTATCATTACCCCTATTTTAGAAATAAGAAAATTGAGGCACATGAGGTTAACTTGTTCAAGGTCTTACAGTTAATAGTGGCAAAAGTAGACCCCACATTTGTGCTTTTGTCTATTACAATACATTACTATTGTCAAAGAAATACCTGCACAGAAAAAGTACATAGTCATACAATTTTACATTTGGTTAAGTTCATGTGGTGGATGCTATAAATCTAGTTCCCCTGTGGATTGAAGGAGCATAGATTCTGATTTTAGATTCCAAGTGCAACTTTAAAAAAATCAAGTTTTAAAATGTCACTCAGTCCTAGAATAAGAGTGAGATGAACATGGTAGAGCCGCAGAATGCCAACCCAGGAGTATTCAGGATCTGCACAGTCACAGCAGCGGTGCTTCTAACTATAGTGGTGAGTGGTGAGTGGAGGCTGAAGGACGGGAAAGTGATGGTGAAAAAGATTTGTAGCATGAAAATATTTTATTCTTAGACCAGGCCACTCTTAACACATAGACATTGTACAACTGCATGAATTTATTTATATTGGCAGCAGAAGGTACTTCCTTTTTGAATATCATTTGAGGCAATCTTCTCATGATTTGTAACACTACTTTAAAAAGAATGGCTTATAGCACTATGAACCATTAGGACGTCAAATTAATTTTAATTGATAAACCTTCCTGTACATTGTTAGATTTTTGCTGTCTGACTAAAATGCAGTGAGCTTAGTTTGGAATTAAGAATACATCTAATTCACAGTGGAAACCAGAAAAAGTCCCTATGAACATTGAATATGAAAAACAATTTATTTTGGATATTTATAATTATGATTTTAATAGATATTTTGAATGGGCTCATTTAATAGAATTTACATATAAGAGGTAATAGGAAGATAAGTAGCCTACCTTGTTTTAATATGAGAGGCATGAGGCCATAATGATTTTTAGGGGATTAGTCTTAAATCAAAGTCTGTAGAAGGCTTTGAACCATCTCCCATATTTCTTATATTAGTAGCACCAGGGAAAGTGGTTGCATCTTGGCCATTCTTCATTTTGTGAACAATTTTATCACTATAGACTGTAATTCTGCAAAAAACAGCAATTCATAAAGGCTAATCCGTCTTTTTAAAATAAAGAATTAACTATCAAATGCCTCAAAGTAAAGATTGATTAGATATTAAAGAAAGGAATGGTTATTTTAAGTTTCATGAAAATAGACACATTTCTATCAAGTCTCTGAGCTGCAGGCACAAGATAGATATTTAAGTAATGATTCAAAGAAAACTACCTTTTTTGTTGTTCATTATTCTTGTTCAAATGCTGATACATCACACAACTCTTACAACATATGCTATCACCAAACACAGTTTGACAGACGTACAAATTTTAGCTGTTCATTACCAATGTCTTAAAGTAAAGCTGGTACAAGTTACAAAAAGTAATTTATTGAAATTTTTCTGAAAGTAAAAGCACTTCAAATCAGCATTACTTTAATATAACATCTTAAATTCCAATTTAATCAATACCCATGTACTAATTGTACAAAAGCCATGTTTCTAAAATAATGACAACAATTTGGATGTCCACTAACTTTTCCTTTCATGTTTTAAAAATGGAAGATATTGGGGTTCAGTCACTAAGGTCTTCTCCATTCTTCTTAATATATTACAAAATAAACCTCAAAAACTACACAGGCAGAGCTAGGAGTTGTTTGACTTAGTTCTGAAAGTCTTTCTAATTGGGACAAAAAATCTTTAATTATTTCTAATAGTTATTTTAATAATTCACAGAAGATTTAGGATGATAATATACAACCTAAAGTTTGAGATCCTTTTCAATTCTTATATTTTCATTATTATAAATGTTCATAAATAATCATTTATGTCAAAAAATATCAGCAAGTTATCATGTTACAATTGGGAAAGGGTATTGGATCTGGAAGCTAGGGACTTTTCTCTAAATAATCTTACCAGGTATCTTTGAACAAATCATTCTACTTCTCTGACCCCGACAGCCACTAAATTCTATGGTGTTATTTTGCTAAATTAAGAGTCACCTGGCGTCATCTAAAGGAGTGGTTCCCAGAGGGGTACAGCAGATTTACCATGTAAATAGTCCTAAGTCTCTGGTATAATAAATTGAAACTTTCCTTATTTCTTGTTAATTGGGTCATGCTTGGTTATTATCCCCCTTTTTCTCTTTCTTCTTGTCAAGTCATGGTTCATTAATTACCTCTACTACACAATACAGTTTCTTTTGTTTAAATGTTCAGTTACATTCTGGACTACCATCCAACCCCTGTGCCCCTTTTCCTCATTCTCAGGAGTAAGATAAATTCCAGGGCATTTTCATATTTTCTTGGTTCAGAGAAAGAACATGAGGTAAGGCTCCCAACTCTGCTTTTCTCTAGGCTCTGCTCAAATGACTTGTGCTGCCTAAAGTTCCAGTATGAGTGTCTGTCCTTGCCTCATACTCTTCTAAAGTGTTTGTAGCATACACGCGATGATGGCTGGCCATCAGTATCCATGCTTTCAGCAGTGTTCTTCCCAAATCCAAAAATGCCTTCTTCACTACTGCCTTCCACTCATCCACCATAGTCCCCCTCTGATGTCTCTCACAGACTACACTACATCTCATTAGCCACTGCCAGTCCACCGTCCAGAAGCCATATGGGTTGCTGAGCATCTTTATGAATCTTTTGATCCCTCAAGCTACTACTTTTCATTCTGGGAGTCCTCTAAGGTTTAAATAATTTTTTTAGGTTCTGACCAGCAGATGGTAGAGATTTAAGAATGCAACACTGTTTGTATTAGACCTTCAAATTCTTGACTCTGTCCTGCTGATCAATCATATATTTATTTACTTTTAGGAAGAAAGATGACTTGTGGCATTAAATATGCTCACCATATAGTTTAGGGCATGAATGTCATCCTGTTCTTCAGTCTTCTACTTTTGATGTTCAAAGCTTAACTTTTCTCCTTCCATAAAGATGTTCCTTTTGAAAATTTCTAAGAATTTATTTTATTTTAGGAAAACAAGATGCAGGGATAAAGTATTTAGAGAAAACGGTATTTTTACAGAAGACATACTGTACTTTTTAATTGGACAAGATCTTTTTATTGGCATTTTTATAATGCTATAATTCTGTCTACTCCTTATATTGTTGATTTAGATTGTTTGAAAAGTGATTACTTTTTAGTATTTTTCTCTTGCTATCTTATGATACTCTCTAGATAATATTTGCTAAATTTCATTCATTTATTGCTTATTTAGAATAATACATTATTTTCCCTATTGTTTTACCATGCTTTTGCCATAAATTGCAACAAATTTAGAGAATAAATTCAGAAAATTAAAATTTCATGTAGTTATTGCCACTAAGAGTTTATTTGGATTCGTGTACTAATCACATGGATGTTATCACCAACTTTGGTTTTATTGTGATAAAATATATATATATATATATAATTTCCCATTTTAATCACTTTTAGTTATACAGCTTACTGATATTAAGTATATTCACATTTTTATACAACAATTACCAGCGTCTTTCTCCAGAGCTTATTCCTTCATCTTTCCAAACTGAAATCTGTGCCCATCGAACACTAACTTCCTATTTGTTCCACCCTCAACCCTTGGTGACCACCATTCTACCTTATGTCTCTATAAATTTACCTATTCTAGGTGTCTCATATAGAATGCTCATACAATATATGTCCTTTTGTCACTGGCTTATTTCACGTAGCATAATAACTTTAAGATTCATTTACAATGTTCTTCCTTTTTAAAGCTCGAGAATATTCCATTGTATATGTACCAATTTTATTAATTTTTGTATCCATTAACGTATGGGTTATTTCCATATTTTACCTATTGTAAATAATGTTGCTATGAACACAAGTGTACAAATATCTGTTCAAGTTCTTGCTGCCAACATTTCTGGGTATATACCCCCAGTGGTATTGCCATCAGAAATTTTTGAATAGTGATGGCTTGTACTCAGAACGTGGTTCTGAAAAAATAGTACATATTACATATTTTCTATATGTATTAGGTTATTATAAAGAGATACTTTCTATCTGTTCATTTTGTATTGATCCTAAGTTTCAATCAATGCCTCTGCATATTTAAAAATACACATCTTTGTTAATTATAACATAGTATAGGCAAATCAATACATTTGCTTACAGAAAGGGAGTACTACACACTGGGGTCTATTAGGGGTAATAGGAAAGGGACTATGGGGGGGAGCTGGGGAGGGATAGCCTGGGGAGAAATGCCAAATGTGGGTGAAGGGGAGGAAGGCAGCAAAACACACTGCCATGCGTGTACCTATGCAACTATCTTGCACGTTCTGCACATGTACCCCAAAACCTAAAATGCAATTTTAAAAAAAAAGAAAAAGAGCTTTTTTAATTAGGGTACAGTACCAGGATTCTGGAATCCCTGAGCTTTATTCCCAAAGGTAGTATGTAGCTGAATTTCTGAATCCATTTAACCAATCTGAATATGATTTCTTTAATTTTTTTAAACAAATAGTATGCCAAATCTATTTCAAAGAATTGCTGTGTTAATTGCATATTTTAAAAGAAAAATGTAAACTATCTCAACAATTTAGGCTAAAGATAAATTGCAAACATAGTGAAGTAAAAATTCAAATAGTTTTTCTCAATTTTACTTGTGTAATTTTCTTTTATCCTATTGGTATGCTTGGAACGATGTCCAGAACTTTTTTTGTTCTAAAATAATGTGAAAATTAATATATAGACTTAAAAAGATAAAGAAAAGAAATATGAACACACTACAAAATGTTCTGGAGACAGTATAGGCTCACACCTGTAATCTCAACAATCTGGGAGGCTGAGATGAGTGTATCACCTGAGCTGAGGAGTTTGAGACCAGCCTGGCCAACAAGATGAAACCCTGTCTTCACTAAAATACAAAAATTAGCCAGTCACAGTGGCGGGTGCCAGTAATCCTAGCTACTTGGGAGGCCGAGGCAGGAGAACTGCTTCAACCTGGAAGGTGGAGGCTGCAGTGAGCTGAGATCATGCCACTGTGTTAGTTACAACCTGGGTGACCAAAAAAAAAAAAAAAAAAAAAAAAAAAAAAAAAAAAAAAGAGAGAGAGAGAGAGAGAGACAGAAAAGAACCTGTCTTTTGATAGTGCTTTCATCATGAAATAAAATTGGGTCATGAACTTTATCCTAAGTGAAAGAGATTAAAAACAAGTAAGCATTCAAGAAATTATTTTCTAGATTTCATTCTTTAAGAAAAATTCTTTAATGTCAGAAGATAAATAATAAAGAGAATAAAAGATTATTCCTGCTTCCATTATCTTAGTACTGTCACTTAAGGTTATTTTGGATTTTTTTTTTTTTGAGACAGGGTCTTATTCTTTTGCCTTGGCTGAAGGACAGTGGTGCCATCACGGCTCATTGCAGTCTCAATCACCTGGGAACAAACAATCTTCCTGCCTGAACCTCCTGATCACCTATGGGTACAGAAATGCAACATCATGTCTAGCTATTAAAAAAAAAATGTAGAGATGGGGTCTCACTATGTTGCCCAGGCTGGGCTGGAGTGCCTGGCCCCAAATGATCTTCCTGCCTCAGCCTCCCAAATTGCAATTACAGGCATTAGCTACCACTCCTGACCCGAAATTTAAAAAACAATATATAATTTTATAAAATAAATTTGTTCACCTATAAGCTCTATTTAAAATTTTGTATCTTTTAAAATTTACAGCTGAAGCAAAAGGAGTTTTCTCTATTTCCATAATTACTCTTTTACTGGCACAATATCATGTAAGCAAGTACGTAGTTCATCATTTCTTCAAATTTTCCAGTATTGTTGGATATCTAGGTAATTTCTTAACTTTTCCCTAGGTTTCTTCACATTTGCTACTGCATAGTTATCTAAACTATATATATTTTTTTCCTATTTGGGAAATATTTCTTGCAAGTTATCCTCAAATTTTCCTTATGAGGTTATTTTTGTGGGAAAAATTAAGGCAGATTATGCTTGTGATTTAAATCTTTTCAATTTATACTGCTACACATACTGTAACAATTTTTTCATAGGTTTTCTACCAATGAGTAATGTATATTTTTAGATAAACATATAAACTTAGTACATATACTATTACCAAGTTTGGAGGATAAATGGAATTCTCTTATATTTACTTCTTAAAAAATTTAATGTTAAAGCAATTTTTCATTGTATTTAATATTTTGTAAATTGTTGATATCATTTGTCACACAGAAGCATTGAGATATTTTGCTTCTTAAAAAACAGGTCTAATTCTGGAGCATGACAGCAACTCTCTGGAAGTATGTGAATAAATTATGCAGTATTAGAAGTCAACTTGTTTTAATTATTGGTTATTCAATAAAACACTATTGTCTTGTAGTTCATCAAACAAGCAAATATATTTTGTTTTGATGACAACTGCATATTCATTTTAACACAGGTATATATGTGACTTTAAATGAACACATTTGATTGAAAATACATTAATTATATTACTCAAAAAATGTGTGCTTCATTTATTTTATATATAGACATACTGTGTTTACTTTAAAATATATTAACTGAACAAAGTTAAATCATCAAGGTCCATATGGTGCTTTAATTAAATGGGTTAGGATATTAAATATGCTTTATAAATCATCAAACATCATTTTCTTGACAGGCACCTGTCAGTTTGCTGTACTCTACAAACTTATCTGTAGAATGTAAAATAATTTACTTTCTGTCATTATTGCTTCATATTTATTTGGCTCTATTGCCAAGAATTTCTGGCTAGTAAGGCTTATTCTTGCTTTGAAATACAAGCGGCCCTTAAGAGCAGGAAGAGGCTGTTTTCCTGCTAGCTTTACATATACCTTAGAAGTGTCACCTTATGATATACCTTGGAAATGGTCATTGCACTCAGACACTCTGTTGGGTACCCAATGTCGCAATGGGACAGCATCTCTTGAGGAGTTTTGAATTTAGGAACTAAGCCATGGGGCTATTTACCACAAAAATAGTAGAATATCTATGATTCCTGTCATCTCTTCACTTTCACTTTTGCTCTGGAGATATTTAGATTGCTTTGCTGATATCAGGTCAGAATTGAAAATAAAAATATAACATAAGATGTAAAATTGTGTACCCTCAATAAAAAAATCTCCAGAACAACCAGACTTTAAACATTTAAGTGAATGGATTTAAACAACAAATGATTTTGTCTCAGGCAATCATGGATGAACTGACTCAAAGTGTGTAATAGGATTTTCTCATGAGAGTAAACCACTAAGGCAGCTCCCTATGTGATACTGTAATATCAGATAACATGGAAGGGTCCCAGTGCTGCGGGAAGCAGCACATAAAACACAGAGACAGCTGAACGAGCTTTCGTTTATATTAGATTGTAGAAATAAAATACTATCAACATGATCTTTCTTCATTGAAAAACAAGATTAGGGAAAGTGAGGGTCTTATATCACCAAAGACTTCAGTTTTCCTTCACAATATATGCTATTCAAATTTACTATTCAGTGCCTTAATTCATAATTACAACATCTCAAAGCATTTTAAGGCAGGGGACGTGACCACTACAGGGCTAGGCAGGTTTGCATTAATGTACGTATTCCTGCTAATGATATCACCAGCATGTCAAAGCTCAAACTTTCCTCTGTCTTGTTCTTTTCAGTGAGGAAATTGGCTAAAAGAATGAAAGTCTTTGTAGAAGGTCAAAGGGCAAGATAGAAGAAAGCAATGGAAATATCTAGTTTTCATAAAACAATCTTAAAATCTATTATTGGTATTTTGACTCATGAGAGAAAATGTGTTGTATTCATTTAGTGAATTCAAATGTGACTCAACCCACTAATGTGAAAATACAGAGTTATGACCTACTCATCCATGGTAATGACTATGTCATTTACATGTGTTTGCCACAGTAATAGAGAATAAATGGTTGGAGATTTTTATAAAGGATTCATTTGATTCTGCTAAGATGTCTAATGACACAAAACATTTCAAGTAGAGAACCATTAATTTTTTTCATCCTATAGCACTTTCTTCATAAATGCATTTCTTTCTCAATATCTACTACCTATATTAATGCAATTTTGATAAAAGTCAACTATTTTATTGTAGTTAAAATTCAACTTACTGATATTTGATTAGGCTATCTGACATGGTTTGGCTGTGTCCCCACACAAACCCCATCCTATTCTCAAAATTCCCACATGTTGTGGGCAGGGCCTAGTGATAGGTATGTGAATCATTGGGCCAGTTCTTTTCAATGCTATTCTTGGGATAGTGAGTAAGTCTCAACAGACCTGATTGTTTTATAAAAGGGGAATTTCCCTGCACAAGCTCTCTTCACTGGTCTGCTACCATGTGAGATGTACCTTTCATCTTTCACCATGATCGTGAGACCTCCTCAGCCATGTGAGACTGTAAGTCCATTAAACCTCTTTCTTTTGTAAATTGCCCTGTCTTGGGTATGTCTTTATCAGCAGTGTAAAAAAGGACCAATACAGTAAATTGTTAACAGGAGTAGGGTGCGGCTATAAAGATACCTGAAAATGTGAAGCAACTTTGGAATTGGTTAACAAGCAGAAGTTGGAACAGTTTGGAGGGCTCAGAAGACGACAGGACAATGTGGGAATGTTTGGAACTCCGCAAATACATGTTGAATGGCTTTGACCAAAATGCTGATAATCATATGGACAATGAAATTCAGGCTGAGGTGGTCTCAGATAGACATGAAGAACTTGTTGGAAACTGGAGAAAAGGTGGCTATTATGTTCTAGCAAAGAGGCTGGTGGCATTTTGTCCCTGTCCTAGAGATGTGTGGAACTTTGAACTTGAGAGGGATGATTTAGAGTATCTTTTAGAAAAAAATTTATAAGCAGCAAGGCATTAAAGAGGTGACTTGGAGGATGCTAAAGGCATTCAATGTTATAAGGGAAACGGAGCATAAAAGTTGACAATATAAGAGAAAAGAAAATTTCATTTTGAGGAGAAATTCAAGTTGGCTGCATAAATTTACATAAGTAACTAGGAGCCAAATGTTAACCACCGAGACAATAAGGAAAATGTCTCCAGGGCATGTCAGAGATGTTTGTAGCAGTTCCTCCCATCACAGGCAGGGAGGCCTAGAAGAATAAAATGATTTCATGTGTCAAGCCTAGGTTCCCTCTGCTGTGTGCACTCTAGGGACTTGGTTCCCTGTGTCCTAACCACTCTGGCTGTGACTAAAAGGGACCAAGGTATAGCTTAGCCTGTGGCTTTAGAGGGTGCAAGCCCCAAGCCTTGGCAACCTCCATGTGGCATTGAGCCTGCAGGTACACAGAAGTCAAGAACTGAGGTTTGGGAACCTTCACCTAGATTTCAGAGGATGTACGGAAATGCCTGGATGTCCAGGCAGAAGTTTGCTTCAGGGTTGAGGCTCTAATGGAGAACCTCTGCTAAGGCAGTGTGGAAGGGAAATGTGTGGTTGAAGCCCCCACACAGTGTCCCCAGGGTGGCACTGCCTAGTGGAGCTGTGAGAAGAGGGCCACCATTCTCCAGATCCCAGAATGGTAGATCCACTGACAGCTTGCACCATGTACCTGGAAAAGCCACCAACACCACACCAGCCCAAAAGCACCTGGGAGGGAGGTTGTACACTGCAAAGGCACAGCAGGGGAGCTCCCCAATACCATGGGACCCCACTTCTTGCATCAGCATGACCTGGATGTGAGACAGGGATTCAAAGGAGATACTTTTGGAGCCTTAAAAGTTGACTATCAAGCTGGATTTTGGACTTGCATGGGGCCTGCAATCCGTTTGTTTTAGCCCAGTTCTCCCATTTGTAATGGTTATATTTACCCAATGCCTACACCCCATTGTTTCTAGGTAGTAACTAATTTGCTTTTGATTTTACAAGTTTATAGGTGGAAGGGACTTGCCTTGTCTCAGATGAGATATTGGACTGTGGACTTTTGATTTAATTCTGCAATGAATTAAGATTTTGGGGGACTGTTGATAAGGCATAATTGGATTAGAAATGTGAGGACATGAGATTTGGGAGGGACTGGGTGGAATAATATGGTTTCACTGTGTCCTCACCCAAATTTCATTTTGAATTATAACTCCCATAATTCCTATGTGTTGTGGGAGGGACTGGGTGGGAGGTATCTTAATCATGGTGGCAAGTCTTTCCTATGTTAATTTCATGATAGTAAGTCTCATGAGATCTGATGGTTTTATAAAAGGGGAGTTTCTCTTACAAACTCTCTTCACTTGTCTGCCACCTGTGAAATGTGCATTTTACTTTCTGCCATAATTGTGAGGCCTCCTCAGCCATATAAAACTGTAGGTCCATTAAAACACTTCCTTTTGCAAATTGCCCAGTCTCAGGTACGTATTTTATCAGCAGCATGAAAATAGACTAATATACTATCCAAGATCTAATTTTATATAATCTATAAAAATATATGCATATATTAGATATATATGTAAATATGTATTTGTATATAAATGTGTATATTTATATGTAAACAATGTTAATTTATATATATATTGCACTTTAGGTTTTGGGGTACTGCAGAATATCCAGGATTGTTGCATAGGTACATACATGGCAATGTGGTTTGTTGCCTCCTTCTCCCTGTCACCTATATCTGGCATTTCTCCTCATGTTATCCCTCCCCAACCTTCCTACCCCCTGCTGTCCCTCCCCAACCTCCCTACCCACCACTGTTCCTCCCCTATTCCCCCCCAACAGACCCCAGTGTGTGATGATCCCCTCCCTGTGTCCATGTGTTCTCATTGTTCAACACCCTCCTATGAATGAGAACATGGGGTGTTTGTTTTGTTCTTGTGTCAGTTTGTTGAGAATGATGGTTTCCAAATTCATCCATGTCCCTACAATGGACATGAACTCATCATTTTTTATGGCTGCATAGTATTTTATGGTGTATATGTGCCATATTTTCCTTGTCCAGTCTATCGCTGATGGGCATTTGGGTTGGTTCCAGGTCTTTGCTATTGTAAACAGTGCCACAGTGAACATAAGTGTGCATGTGTCTTTATGATAGAACAATTTATAATCCTTTGGATATATACCCAGTAATGGGATTGCTGGGCCAAATGGAATTTCTATTTCTAGGTCCTTGAGGAATCGCCACACTGTCTTCCACAATGGTTGAACTAATTTATACTCCCAACAACAGTGTAAAAGTGTTCCTATTTCTCCACATCCCCTCCAACCTCTCTTGTCTCCAGATTTTTTAATGATCACCATTCTAACTGGTGTGAAATGGTATCTCAATGTGGTTTTGCATTTCTCTAATGACCAGTGATGATGATCTTTTTTTCATATGTTTGTTGGAATTAATTTTTTTAAAAATTATATTATTAGTTATATAGCCTACTCAGAGACAGAACAAGTCTATATAGATACTAAAATATTTATCATTCTCTTGTTATTTTTTCCTATGACTAACATAAGTTTACTATGCTCTGGTAAGTTAGAATGTTTTAGCTCTTATTTTGCTATTTTACATTTTTAAAAATGCATAAAAGAAAGGTGTGAAAACTCTACCAAATCTTGTCAGAAGAAGTCAAGTGAAATTCAAATCCAAAATGTCATAAATCATTTGACTCTGGGTTTGAACTTTCAACCTTCCTCTATCCCTGTGTTACCCCATACAGTAGCTAAATCTCAAACATTAAAATTGATTTTAATACTCAAAGGAAATCATTGTTATTCATGTGAAGCTAAGTAACAATTGTATATCTAAAAAAGTATAACACATAAATATTAATGACTACATAAATTCAGTCCATTATGACATTTGAATATTTCATTTAACTTATTAACATATTAAATAAGAGAATCTTGCAAACTATGGCAATATTAGCAAATACTGTGAAGTATTATTTAAAAGATTTATTAGTAAATAAATAACACCCATTCTTCCTAATGTAGACTTAAGTATATTTCAGGATTTAATAGTCTATATAATATATATGTAAGTAGGAGAATGCTTATCTACTAGATTCTGACTGTAATTATAAAACCATAATTGTTAATATACGGGATAATATTAACTTGGAGCGTTCCCATGGGATCAACTGGTGAAAGTGCTAAAGTGATGCAAATGCAAACTCTTAGAAATACTAATACCACACAGCATCCCAGTTTGATTAATTTATGGATAAAATCTAATTTTTTAAAAAAATTGCTCACTATACTATAAATACCTTAACAATATTAAAAATAATAATGTGGAACATAGCTAAATGAAAGAAATACCTTCAAAGATGAACATTAAAAATCACCAATTATAAATACAAAAAATATATACCAATTAGCAATATGAAAACCCCTATTATTTTTAGCATATTCAAAGAAGAAAATTTTTTAAAACAATTTACTCAGAGAAACTCATGTTTAATGAATTAATTTTTCATGTTGATCAGCTTAGTATTTTAGGCTAAATTCTAATATGGCCGCCATGACCACTGTCCTCTCAATGTCACTTCTGTAACAATGTTACAAGACAAAAGAATGTTTGCAAATGGACTATGAATAAGTTGAATTTAAGATAAGGAGATCATCTGGGTTGACTAAACAAAACCACATGCACTCTTTATTTCATTTTTATTTTTTCAGGGACAGGGTTTCTCTCTGTCACTCAAGCTGGAGTACAGTGGCAGGATCACAACTCACTGCAGCCTCAACCTTGTAGGTTCAAGTGACCCTCCTGCTTAAGCCTCCTGAGTGCTGAGAGTACAGGTGTGTGCCACCAGGCCTGACTAATTTTTGTTGTAAAGACAGAGTCTTACTATGCTGCCCAGGCTGTTCTCAAACTCCTGGGCTCAAGTGATCCTCCCGTCTTGACTACCCAGAGTGCTTGGATTACAGGAGTAAGTCATCACACAAGGCCCACATGAACTCTTTAAAAGCAGAGTTTTCTCTGGTGGGTAGCTGAATATAGATGTTTAAAGTGTGAAAAGGATTTGAGGAAAGAGAGTTTCTCTGTTGCAGAAACGGACAGGACCCCAAGGCAAAGTCTGAGAATGGCCTTTAGAAGCAAATGGTAGCTCATGACAACCAACAAAAAACTGGGAACTTAGGTCCTATTATCACAAAGAAATGGATTCTGCTAATGTCCTAAAGGAGTTTAGAAAGAAGTATTTCCCTAGTCTAGCCCCCACGTCAGACTGCAGTGAGATGAGATGGTGATTTCAGCCTATGAGACTGTGCAGAAGACCGAGTTAAAACACACTCAACTAATAAAGGTAGGTCTGCTTAGCAGGCTTACTTTAATAAACAGTAAGGAATGAATTGCCATTAGCATGTCTCTAAAAAGCTTGATTACATTCTTCATTTTGAAATTTTACTTTTGGAATAATTTGTACCTATGCAATTTGTACCTATGCAAATAACATTTTTTTTAAGTACAAAGCATATTAACTCAGAAATAGTTAAATACTTTAATAGTGGGATTACCACTTAATAGTATTCTGATTTTTTTAATCTCCAGGGAAAATTAAAATTTATAGACAATATTTATAAATAATAAATAACTGGTCCTATAAGGTTTATGCTTTATCCTTAATACTTTAATAATTTTTAAAAATAACCACTAAATCTAAATGCTAGTATTTTCATCATGGTTATTAAAGTTGCAAGCAATTTCTCATTAATAATAATGTTTATCTTGGAAGTTTGCAAATTACTGTGTTTGGGCATAAAAGTAGAGCTAATATTATGTCCATAATAATTTTACACTTATTTACTTACAATCTGTATGCTTTCTGTCTTGTAAGATGAATAACATATTGTAAAACTAGAGATACTCTTGGAATGTGACTCTAGAAGAACAAAATATATCAAGGGTGTATCAAGAAAATACAGAGTAATTAAACACTGGCTTCAAACATATGAACGCCATCCTCTCAATATGGGCAGCACAGAAATATAGAAGCCCAGAGGTTTCAAGTGTGGGCATCACCACAGTGTGGCAAAAAACCTAAGAGAGGGTCTGGCCAAAAAAACTAAGAGAGGGTCTGGCTAAAGCAGGGAGTATTCCTCTTAGGTTTTCTTTCGGTTTTTGGAAGAAAATAGTAAATACACAGCACACTGGAAAATATAGCTGATGGAATCACTGCTTGTAACTCAAGTTGCTAAATGAATTATAATACTTTGGTTATCTTTGAATGTACTCACAACTATGAATAATCAAAATGTTTCAAGTTTTTAATTCTCTAAAATTATTTAGTATTCTTTATTCTCTTATAACTGTTTCAGCAATTACAAATAAAATATTAAATAACATACACAAAATTTTTTGCCCATATCAGTTGCACACTCAAGTGGATGGAATCTATCAAAACAATAAACACTTGATAATTGGTATGGCATAGAGTACAGAACATTTTATTCCTACTAAAGACAAATTTTAAAAAAAGTAATGATGCTCATTTTAAATAAAACAAGCAATATAAATAATGTCAAACATATAAAAATATTAGTGCAATTTAAATTAAAATTAATTTTCAAATTTTAGATAATCAAATTTGTATTTTCCCAAACTGCAGTTGGAAAGACAGCCTGTTACGTATACTGACAATTCTATTAGAATAATAGTACTTTCTAGAGACCTTAAATTTTGCTCAGATGCTTGTGAGTAGGCATCAAGAAATCTAATACATACATCTGTACTCTTTATCCAACTCTGAATCTCCTGAGAAAGGAAATATATTTGACCTCTGTAACATTAGCTTATTCATTATCACTCTGCAATTAGACAAAATGGCATCTTGCTGAAGTTATGTATTAAGTGAAAGACTTAATACAACTTCTGTAAAATTTAACTCTGATATTTGGCCATTTTGCCTCTAATTCAGAAGCCAATATATGGAGAATGATCAAACCTTATTATGTATTTTTCTGCACTATTTTGTGTTACCTCACAATGGCAACCAACTTTCATTAAGGACATTATGTGCTGGATGCAAACTTTACTAGTTTTTCTTTTAACTCTCCACTTCATAGATCATGTGAAAAACTGCAACAAATTGTGGATAATGTATCATTACACTATAATTTTGAGATAAGACCTTTTTAGTTGCTGATTATTTACCTTAATCTTCTTTGTATCACCAGTACAAAGCACAGTGGCACACAGAAGGTTATTAAATACTTACTTAACAAATTGGTGACTTTTTCAAAGTACTTATTTAATAGTTACTATTAAGTTTTAGTGAATATCTTCTATGGGTCAAGTATTGCTTTACATATCTTTTCTAATTTATTGATTGGTAAGTTGGGCCTTGCTTATTTTGCATGTGAGTAAATCCAAAATAATGTAAATAAGATATAATTTGGTTTCTCTCTAACTTAAAAGAAATGTAAAGGTAGACATTCCAGGGCTGGTGTAATGGCCCATGATATACAGGAATCAAGCTCCTTCTGTTTTGTGGAACTACCAGCCTTTAGCATGTGAGTTCTGACTTCTGGCCCAAGAAGAACCAAACATCACATTCTATCTTGGAGGGCACAATTCAGATGCACAAAATATTCCTTTTTTTTTCCCCTTTTTGAGATAGAGTTTCATTCTTGTTGCCCAGGCTGGACTGCAATGATGCAATCTTGGCTCACTGCAACCTCTGCAACTCCCAGCTTCAAGGGATTCTCAAATCTCAGCCTCCCAAATAGCTGGGATTACAGGTATGCACCACCACACCTGGCTAACTTTTTTTTGTTTTTAGTAGAGACAGGGTTTCACCATGTTAGTCAAGCTGGTCTCTCTCAAAATACATTGTCCAGAACTAAATCTTATAGCAATAACTCACTACAAACAGTCTGAGGAAGTAGAGTTTATTCTAAGTATTCAACTAAAAATCAGGGATTTTGTTACTAAATAAAAATAAATAACCAATATGGTGATAATCTGTCACATTTCCAAAAAAAATCAGATAGATACAATTTTTCCTGCAGAGGAGATAAATGAGTGACAGAGAGGTTAACTGTCTTTCACAGGTCCACAATAATGTGTGGGAGCTAAGATACAAACTTATGCTGCCCAATTCCAGGGCAGTGCTACTAAAACCTTAACTCATGAACCAGTACTGGTCTGTAAATACAGCACTACTGTCCCACAGGAGATAATTACAGAAGCTGAAGCAGTTGCATTGCTGTGACACTGAGGCACATGATTTTTTATTTTTAGAAAGCATTAGTCTGTGATTGATGGGAGAAACTTGAATTGGTTTGGAGTTTGCAAACTAATAACTATTCTGACTTGCTGGATATTTTTAATTCTCCACCTTTCCAATTATTCTTTTCTTTAAAATCTAAGTAAAACTGCCTTCATTCCCCTTGCTCAAATGGTGGAAAGTCCAATGCTTCCCTGGACTATGTGGACTCCTAGAATATGACATTTTCATTTTTTCCTCTTTTTTTATAATACTTTAAGGTCTGGGGTACATGTGCAGATTGTGCAGGATTGTTACACAGGTATACACATGCCATGGTGGTTTGCTGCATCTATCCCCCCATCATCTACATTAAGTATTTCTCCTAATGTTATCCTTCCCCAATTCCCCCACACCCTACTATCCCTACCCTAGCTCCCCCACCCGCCAACAGACCCTTTTGTGTGATGTTCCCCGCCCTGTCTCCATGTGTTCTCATTTTCCAACACCCACTTATGAATGAAAACATGCAGTGTTTGGTTTTCTGTTCTTGTTTCAGTTTGCTGAGAATGATGGTTTCCAACTTCATCCATGTCTCTGCAAAGGACATAAACTCAATGTTTTTTATGGCTGCATAGAATTCCATGGTACATATGTGCCACATTTTCTTTATCCAGTCTATCGTTGATGGGCATTTGGGTTGGTTCCAGGTCTTTGCTATTGTCAACAGTGCCACAGTGAACATAGGTGTGCATGTGTCTTTATGGGCACCTTTCTTCCCAATTCCATAATCTCTTACATTTCCTGTTTTACTCCCATAGCTTTCTCTGTTTCTCATCATTGCCAAAATCAAGATCACATCTACCCACCTTCCTCCATTAGTTCTCCTTCCTTCATTCATTCTCTCTAGAAATTCATTTGAAACTACTAATTTTGTTTTTTGTTTTTGTTTTTAATTTTGCGGAGTAATTTTGGTTTTTCTTTCTGTCATGGAGTTCATCACTTTATTCTTCCAAGAAACTCATCAGGGACCATCAGATGTCTTCTGTTACAACACAGTCAAACTTCCTTCAAAGACATAACTATCTGAGAAAAGTTTTCTTGCTGTTATTTGCTTGTTTTAAATAGCATTTTACTTTTGTCTCTGTTCTTGCACTGTTACTTTAGCACAATGTTTTAGACACTCTACAACATACGCCATAGCATAGCTCAAAAACTACATCTCATACTAGGCTCCCTCTCAAATGCCTCTTTCTTTTATAGAACTTTATAAAATAAATCTATTCCACATTAACACTGCTTTAGCATTCTTTAGATATTTATCTATCTCTCCCACTAGAATATAAACTCTCTAGAAGTGGGAATTATTTCATATTTCTCTTTGTCATCCAAGCATTTATCAAGGTGTCTTGCATAATGAGTCATTTAATATATTTGTATTTGAACTGCTTGAAGAGAATCTATTATGCCAACTTTAGGATTTATTTTCAGATCTTTATGTCAAAATTTTGCTATCCATTTATAGGTCTGAATTTGCCAAGAATGTTTCCAGAATCTACATATTTCTATGAAAGAAATGTGCCAACAATTTGGATACAGGATTTGTGCTTGGCTGTATAGCCGAGACTTCCCATATATGTAAATCAATAACTTCAAATTTCAGAAGACTCATACTTTTTATAATGTACTTTTTATTTCCCTTTTATTATTTAGTATTTATAAACATGTGACTTAGCTAATTTTAATAAGTCAATATAACTCCCTATCTAACATGTCCAGGAGAATTAAGAGGAAAGTAATTTTAACAAAAGTAATTAGATTTTCAATTCTGTATAAAATTAAGTGGTCACATGTCTGCAAATATATAATCACCATGAATGTGATCGCTATAAAAATGATATAGTGTGTTGAATTGGTGACCAAAAATGATGACTGGAATCAGTAATATGATTCTATAAAATGGTAAAAAGCTGTTGGCAAACTTTCAGACAAAAAGCATCATCTTCTTTTACTTTAGACAATAGCTGTAATTATAGAGACTTTAATCTGTATTTAAACCACACCAAATGCATGCTGGGTTTACATGTAACATAGAATTTGGGTCTAGGATCAGATAATAAAACACGTTTTCCTGCTGTATGAGTGAGCTCTGAAACATAGGAATTTTTCCTGGAGGCAGAATAATTATTTTGCAGATGTTCTACTATCTCTGCTCACTAAGTACCAATAGCACCCTTCACATTGTAATAACCAAAATTTACCCCACATATAACCAAAATACTCTTAGAGGACAGCATCATTCCTCTGGATAATCAGTATTTGAGTGCTTGTTCACATATGTGTATAAAATAGATGTGACTAATACATACCTGACTCATATTTGGATTTGTATATCCATATGGATTTTATATGGATTAGAACAAACTTGGTAACTTTCCATACACGACATTTAATAAAATAATAAACATAGGTATTTATCATTGCTTAAATAAAAAAATTTTTTAAAGGTGAGTGTTTTCTACTATCGATAAACTATTGACGATCTTTTCTTAGACTAACTGTGATATTTACAACCACAGCCAATAAGAAATTTCATCTTGAACTATAACGTCTTTCTACATCTTGAAGTGCATACGTAGCTTTGACACTGACTGTAGAATTTCAGAGGCCAATGAAAGTTTATTATTGTCTTAAAATGTAAAATGCTCCGCCATTTTTCATAGGTTTTGGTCTGAAATCACATGTTTAGGACCCATCAGGACCTTGATGTTTTTAGTACTGCACCTTTACTTCAGGCTGCAAGCCAGCAGGCTGATGAGGTGTCTAGACCATCATACCTCATTTGTCACTAACATTTCACTCTAATAATGAGAATGCTGGAGTTCAGGGACCTGGAGTCATATTTTTGATAGACTTCCTGAACAACTAATTGAACTACCAAAATCCAAGGTCCTAGTCGTACAGATTTTTATTATCTATACCTCTGCTGGGAAGGTGATACAGCAGGACAAAGACCATCCAATAAGATACTGTAACAAGTTCCTGACAGCATTCTAATACATACAATAGAAAAACCAACTTTGAGACAACCTCTTCCAGACTGCTTCTGCTGGGTAGAAATAAGCTGATTGAAAATGTAATAGCTGAAGGCAGTTGCAAGAAAGAGGTATTATGAAATAGTCAAATTAAATTCCCCTGAGCAACCAGAGGATAGGTATGACAATAAAAGTGGCATTGACCTTTCCTAGTCCAGTTGGTTTTATTTTTATTTCTAATGCTGAATTAAACAAACTCCTATAGAGTATAATTCTGATACTTGAAACTTCAAAAGGAAGCCAACAAATACCAGTTAGGGAAGGGAGTATGCTCCAGAGTGTCAAAAGAGCACATTTTCTGCCTGAATATGTTTATTGAGTGAAGGTCTGTTTTGTCCACTCATATTTCTTAAACACTTTCAATACCTGGAGTGTAGTATGTTCTCAATAAATAAATGTTGAAAGAATAATTATATAAATTTTCTTTATAAGTATGATGATCTGCAAGTACTAATAAAATTAAATAGAATAATAAGTGTCAGAAATAGATTATGTTAGTTATCTGCTTCTTTTCGAGACTACTTGATGTATTTTTTCTTTTGGTTTAGAAAAATAAATTCAGAGTAATATTAAACATAAAATGTTAATTTTATTAGAACATACTCTTACTACAGGTGTATTCTCTTATCTTTCACATAACTGCATAGGACTTCCTGTTTTTCTGAAGAACTTAAAATATAATGCTGTTTGGTAGCATTCATCCAAAGTAAAGAAAAAAAGGAATTATTAAATGACTACCAACTATGTCCAAGTTACTTTCCACTTATTACCTTGAAATGCTCACAAACTTGGATATCATCAGCATTTTATAGAATAATTAAGATAGAAAGAGGTGACACTTAGAATTTAGATAGAAGTGAATCTAAAAACCACTGGTCGTTTCTGTACTTATCACATTACTAATGCATTTGAAGAGGTGGGGAGAAATGCAGGGAGAAAATAACAAACAGAGGGAAAGGGAGTGTAAGACCGGGGCGGGGGAAGAGAAAGAGAGAGAAAGAGAAAGAGAAAGAGAAAGAGAGAGAGAGAGAGAAAGAGGGAGGGGGGAGAGAGAGAGAGAGAGAGAGAGAGAGAGAGACTGGTTGAAGGGGGAGAAAAGAAATCTAGTGTGAACGGTGCTGTGCCCAAGCAATTCTACATGAAAGAAAGGTCTTCATCACGTATATAATCACTGTTATCCACTCATCATTATAATTTTAAATATAAGTATTTTAAAAACATTTCATTTCATCTAGCTGTTCTGTAACATAATGGATAGACTGAGAATGCACTCAATGGAAATATGCGGTTCCCTTGCCTTTTTTCATGCAACAAATACAGAAAACACATTCTCATTTTGAGAAAATAAAACAAAATGACAAATGATTAATGTGGGGGAATAACTCAAAACAATCCATAACAACTAGTGAAGTAATGAATTAAAACTCTTGATACCAAATTCTTCCTTAAACTCATCTATCTCAGATCATGCAAGTCATATAATTCTCTTATTTTTAATTCTGCAAACATCTACAAAGTATTTAATGAGGGTCAGATTCTTAATTTTCAGCCATTGGATGGCAAAGGATCAGAGTATCATTGTCTTTTATTTTTGTTTCCATTTCTCTACAAATAGAGAGATATGCAAAAGTAAAATAAAAGTGCTATAAACCCAGTTTGAGTAAATTATTTGTTTGAAGCAATTAGAAGAATGTAACTAGTTAATATATTCTGTACAAATAGCTCTTAATTATTATTTAATACCATTAGCTATCAATTAATGGAATGCCTCATATGCTAGGCAGTACACAAAGTAATTTACAAACATTATTTAAATTTTACAGGAGTCTCATTTATATATACATATACACACACACACGTACACGTATATATATATATATATATACATACACACATACATATTATATATATATATATATATATATATATATATATATATATATATATATATGTTTTTCCTCATGTTATTAATAAAAAGTCTCAGGGACCTGGAAATACACACAGGGTCACATAGCTAATAAGTGCAGAACTGCTATTTTAAACAGATTCACCGTCTCCAAAGCCCATTCTCTTCTAGAAGGACACAGCACATTAAAAGAGTTATTTAAAGACAGTTCCCTTATAGTAAAGTGAATCTTCTCTAAAGCCCTAATAATTCACTTATCTTTACGTTTCTTTAAAGTCAATATTTTAAAATCATAACTATTTTATGTTCTTTCCCTTTGAACTCTTTCCAATCCCCAATGCCTTGCTTTCAACAGTGGTCCTAAATCTGGGCTTTGATTTGCAGTGGCAGGCTCTATGTCATTGTCACAGGCACTGTTAAGCACAAAATAGATACACTACTTTCTTATATTTAGATTACATTTATTTATTACCATGTATTTCTTATATGTAGCATTTATCATTGAATCTTCATATAATAAATAGTTATTTCCACCTTGATTGTACTATGTGGAAGTCTTCCTTGCTAAACTTAATTCTATTCACATATGAAAATTCTTTCAAACTGGTTAATGCACAGCAATGGCAATTAAAACAGAGACCAAATTGTTGGGGACTACTTAAGCAGGCTTAATGGTTGTAGGTCAGTTGAAAAACCATTTACCTGAGAGTGCTAAAGAACTGGAAGATGAACTTTCACAGCCCTTACTATCTTATAGATAAGCACTTATAGGAGAGTAGTGGAATTTTAGAGGATGAGGAAAGACTCCTTACCAATTTGTAAAAGGCACATAAAATAGTACTTGGGAATTACAAGCTAGTGACCTACCTATAATACCAGAAAAGGTATGATGGTGATACATTTTTAAAAAATCCATTCGTAGTATATACTATATGTAGATTAACAATAATGCAGTGTTAACTAGGAGGAAATGTGGAATTGTCAGGAATTATATGCCACAAGTCTGATTTTTGATTTGATAGAGCTGTATAAATGAGGCAAGAAAATAAATCCTAGCTTTATTAAAGAGGGCTGTTTTTTTATTCTTTAGATGGCATTTCCTAATATATTTACTGACAAACTTGTTTCATTTGTCAATGGAAATGTTAACATCACACACTGTAGATAGAACACTTTTAAAACAAATAAAAGTTCTTCCTTATCAGTGTGGCTAAATACTTGAATTATTCAACTTCTTTGAGTTACCTAGATTTGCCTGTGGTCTGTAATTCATTTATAACCATTGTCAATACCAACACAATATTGGATAGCTGAACACTATGTGTGCTTTGTCTCATTTTAAAATTTTTATTATATTACCATCACTCTGCTTAAACCCATATCACTTGCATACATGATACAAATTAACTGTTTTCCAGTAATTAACTTTGAAACCTTCGGAGTGAAAGTGTCTGGATAATCATGCTAAGAGCTTAGTAGAGTCCTAGAAACAACCTAAGGTTCAAAAATATTAGGTTTTTATTATGCATTAGACACAAAGCTAAAAAGTACTATGAATTATCTCATTTAATCCTCGCAATGCAATGAAATTATCTTCATTTCCCAGATGAGAAAGTCTAAGATAAGGAAGGTGAATTCCCTTCCCCAGTGTTAAATCTGGTAAACGTTAAAGCATTTGTACACAGTGCAGTTGCTCACTACTCAGTTTATTTTGTTCAACTCTTCTATCTGAAATGTATTACTTTGTTAACTATACTATGAAATTCAAATTATACCTTATCAACATCTATAAAATATTGATTAAACCCCTGTATTCCCCCCAGTCTAGACTTCCATAGTATAGTTTACATCTCTCTGGTATAATATTTGCCATGTTATGTAATAAATACGTTTCCATTGCAGTCTGTGTACTAAACTATGGCTTCTTTTATAGAAAGAACTGTTCTTATCAAAATTTGTCCCTAGTAGGTGCTTATTCATTTTAAGTGAATTGGTGAATGAGCAAACAAATGGAAATAAACTAAACTAATGGAAAAAAACTAAAGGAAAGAAGAATTAGGTTTTAAAATGCCTACTATGCACATTTCCCCCAGTGATTTAGGCAATGTTCTAAAGATGAATCTCTCCTGTCCAATGTACTCCTAGGACAGCCTTAGAATGTGTAAGATATTTTAGGTCTCTGGTAGTAGAAGGTTCAATTTGGTTAAAGATGAGAATTGTGGGCAATCAATGATACAAATGTTTCTCAACCTATGACCTAGCCAAATGACAAGGAGAGACCTATGAATACATAGGGTTGCTTCAATATATTATTATCAAAGAAAAGTGTATGAAAATAGAAAATAACAGACCAGAATATTTCCTGAGACAGACCACTTTCCCAAGACTAGTCTATTGAGAGGAAAACTCCCAACCCAGCTCAGGTTGAATTTGTGGGTGCTTCAAATATGTTTTTCCACATATTATTTTTTTTTTACATTGCAAGACCTGATAATCACCAAAAACCTCAGCTCCTGGATTATTACCAACAGAAAACCTGTTGAAAAGTTTAATAATTTTATTTTAATAATCTTAAAGTACACATTAAAGAAATCTATATTTTAATAGATACATTTATATCATGTTTGGTTATAAGTATACTTAAAAAACCATGTGTGTATTGATATAACCCAGAAGTTTTTATGTCAGATTTAAAAGGGCTTTTCTTAATGCAAAAACAATAGAATTGTATAAATCTGAAAATATAAAATGGCAATATAATAATGAGGGTTTTCCAGGGCTTATGGAAGAAGGAGAACACTGAAGTCAGACGTCATTGTCTTATAAAATATGTATAATGATGCATAGAGGTTTCTTAACCACTTGTGCTTCTATCGATAAAACAGATAAAAATTGTGCTTGGTTTTGTGCTTGTGTTATCCAGTTGTTAGTAAACAAGGAAAGTTTACTAATGAAAGCATCTAACTCTATAGTAAAAAATGTGGCCAGTGATAAACCCTCCCTTTGAGAAATATCTGCCATTTAATGATCATTATGCTGTCCTATTTTTCAAATGTACCTCATTTAATAACATCTGAGCAGTAGAGACTTAGAGGTTACAAGAGGCATGCCAAACATCGCTCAGCTATTTAAATGGCAGATGCAAGACTAATAGGCCTATCTGTCCCCAAAATTGAGCTTTTAACTGCCCTTCTGCACTCACTAGGGAAACATACTGGAATATTTTAAATTAATATCATTATAGCATTATCAGTTTATTTCCCTTCCCCGTGAGAAATGAATCCAACTGGCCAGTCTGATCCAGCCACTCACTCAGCATCCTTCGAGCTAAGTAATTTAGAGCAAAGAATACACAGAAATTGGTTTTAACAGTTTGGAAGTACTAATGAAACTGATAACTCTATTTTTTAGATAAAACTTTTTGGAATGTTTAATAACCATGAAATTACTGACTCTGTTTTTTTCTTATTTATAAGGTACTATAAGGCTATAATAAAATAGTCACAGAAAAGTAGTGAATTTCAGTTGGGCAAAAAAAGAAAACAACTGGTTGAGAAGAAAAAAGTATTGGTCCAAATGAACCACAAAACATAAGTGTTTTCAGTACTGAATGAACCATTTTATGATATTAAGTTTTTCTATATTCTGTATATAGTTTTTGTTAATGCAATTTTGCATTGGAACAATATTCACTTTTTGTCTTTCAATAGATACACATGGCTTATGATAAATATAAGAAATACTTCTCTTTTTAATCATATTTTAGTAATTTCTAAATTTCCCCTTGCCACTTCTTCAGAGATATTTTAAAATAGCCAATTGTCTGATTTTTAAAATAATATATTTATGGATTATTTCAAAGAAGCTTATTTGTATTTCTACCTTTATCATTCTTCTTTAAGGAAAAGATCAGCTTCTATACTGAAAATACTAAAATAAGATGGCCATTACTAACAAGTACGAAAATTAGATTACATTAGAAATACATAAAGAGCACAGAATATATACAGTTAAGTCATAATATGTCTCTCCAGCTATAATACAGTATGTAATTTATTATTTTTTTGTTATTTTCTAGTGTGTTATTGATAGTGACATGTCAGTGACTGAAACAGGTAACATCATTACCCCCATTTTAGGTAGGGCAGACAGAGACAGAGAGATGTTATAAACGCTTTTACAATAAATAATTTTTATTTTCAAATTAAGAGAAATAGCCCACTGCTTTAGTGGGCTTTCATTATTTACCATTTCTGTAAAAATGTAAATAATATGTGATTATGAATCGAACCTAAACCACTGCTGAAATCAGAAGATTAACTTCATTTATAATGGTATGGCTCCCATTACTCTGCTTGTCACATATGCCAAGCCAAGGATATTAAGCAGCATTTAGACAGAAAGACCACCAAACTAAGCAAAATTACACAGTTGTATCTCTGTCATGCACGTTAGCTCTGACATAGGCAGCTTATGTTTTTTTGCTATACATTTCTTTACACAGTAACATCTTTTCACAGAATGAGCTGATATATTTAACTGATATTGTACAACTCATTATCACAAATCAAAATGGCAAACAACAAAAAGACTCAATACCCTACCTCTATTTTAATTTTTCCATTTTTTCACCATAGACTTCTCTCATGCTACCTCAGTCTGTATTTTATCTTCTTCCTGATATACTCCACTGATTGTTTTTGCTTCAAATGGTAAAATCTGACATCATCCTTCAACCCAACCTGTTTCTGACTTCTCTGTATCAATCAAGAGTGTGCTGTTTCCCCAGATACTTACTCTCATAATTCACATTATTTTACTTAGTCTTTTTTTTCTTTCCAAATTGCAAGGTTATCCATACCTGTGGCTATTTCTATTGATTTTTCTGTCAAAAAAGCTTACATATATTCCTTTATCTCAAGGTTGCTATGCAATATAGGCTGATATTACTGCAAAAGGCTCCCAGTTAGCATTTGAACCCTGTTGCTTTGGTCATGCCAGTTACCTCTTAATTTTCTTTGGCATCTAAAGGGTAAAATGCAAACGACATAGTTTGCTATACAGTCTTTTACAATTAAGAATCAAAACCAATTTCTGTTATTAACCCTACCCAATTTTCTATGCAAACCCTCAGCTTGGATGAATATGTTACATGTTCAGTGTGAACCCCTTGTACTTTTTACACTGGACTTTTGCTTGCAAGAAGTTACCATCGGGAGTTTACTTATAAATATAAATAAAGTAGAAATAACTTCTACTTTATTTCCTCTGTTACATAGGGGTTTTGCCAACTCCACCTACTCCAGAAAGCCTTCCATGGTCATTAAGATATCACGGCATTTACTCTTAGCCATGATACAGGCAGCCATGATCAGAAACAGGAAAAGTAAGGTTCAGTGAAAGACAAAGCTGAAAACAAACTGGCAAGGAGGATATATGTATTATAAACAAATATTTAAAAGCTTGCTCATTAAGGCTTATCCCACTGTAAGTGTTCAAATATAGAAGGTGTACACAGACACTAAAATTTATTTCACAAGGGTCATTGAGAGAAAGGTACAAGGCTTTAGAGAAAAGGAACATTCCACGTACTGCTGAATAAGCTGTATTAAATTCCTTGTTCATGTTTAAAATTGTGGAGTCCATTAGAAGAGTGTCAAATAAAATCAAAGAATTATTTTTTATTGTTGTACCCTGCTGTGAGGTAACAAGAGGCTCAGCACCACAATAGAATATCCTATCATCTATTATGACACACACATTAATGTCTCCTTCAATTACAGGTCTATTTAATTTTGAATTCTTTTTTTGATTCCTAAGTCATACCCCTCTCTACAGCCATTCTAATCTAAAGTGTCATTGCAAATGGGTAGATTAGATGTATTTTAATTAGTGTTCTGTGCTTGTTCACATCAATGTGGCCATATGATTCTGGTTCCAAGATGGGTGACTTTAACATGAATATAGTTTGTTTAGGATAAAAGATAAACACCTTTCTTCAAAAAGATGTCTTCAGGCAACTATATATTTACTAAGTCAATTAAATGTAATTACAGTAAATGATCAGGGAGTTTAAAAATAAAAGGAAAATTAACACCTATCAAAATTAAAATAGAAATATTTGGGAGCAAGATTATTTGATGCTATTTTCTGTATATAGCGTTAAGCCTATTTAAGCAATAGTATATATTCACTTTTAATCCTTCTAGACATTAACATGTGAATATCAGATTCATGCTTATTTTAAATAATTTGAACAGATTGAAAAGCAAAAATAACGCTCTGTGTCTTATTGTTCCCCATATTATGCTCCAAAGCTCTGAAACATACTGGGGCATTAGCTGGTGCCGTTAACTTAGACTGTAATGGGGTTTATATCAAAAGAAGAACAGGAAAATAGATTTTTTAAAAAATAGGGAAAGAAATACACTTTAAAAACTGTTAGATTTTATGTACTTTCTCCTGAACATATACTATAAGTTAACTAACAAGTCTTAGACTAATAAAGAAAACAATATTATTTAGTAAAATGTGCATACTTCATTTTGGCTAGGAACCTGCCTCATCATGTCTGAGTTTTCATGTGTGTCAGATACAGATTTCAAATTAAAAAGATAAAGTGTATATCATACATTAAATCATCCGAAAAGTAAGACCCATCAAACTTAAAGGTTATGATTTCAGATATTTTGTTTGATTAGTATTCTTTTTTCTTTTTATTTTTTTACTAGCAAGCTATTTGAGTCATCTGTTCTGGGTTAATGGCAGAATATTAACAGCAAGTCAGTTCCCCTAATGTAATATTTTAGGTGAAAGAAAAGTAAGCTAGTGGCATTTGTCATCTTTAAAGAACATAGGAAAAGAGGAGATTACAAAGCAAAAAGTGATAGATACAGTATAGAAAATGACAGTATATGATTCAAATGTTCCTAATATACTACTTTATGTTTTTTTTTATGTTATCACACACTAAATCTCCAATAAGTAGTTAATTGAATTAAGTTAAATTTGGAACTCTTTAACGTTGTTTTGTTAAATTTGTAAGCACTGTAAAAATCAGATAAAGTATGAATTTCCTTCATTTTCATTCTAGTAAGGAATTAATAGTTTTCTTATGGTTTATGGTGTCCCATTCTTTTTAATTTGTTTTGTTTTTATTTTACTTCAATAAAAAAGAATAACACAAAGAGGACAAATTAAAAAAAACTGAAAGTAATTGAGTTATCTGAATCTTATTTTTAAATTTTAAAATTTAAAATATCTGGCCAGGCATGTGGCTCACACCTGCAATCCCAGACTTTGGGAGGCCAAGACAGGTGGGTTGCTTAAGCCCAGGAGTTTGAGACCAGCCTGGGCAACACAGTGAAACCCCATCTTTACAAAAATATAAAAGTTAGCTGGGTGTGGTGGTGTACACCTGTAATCCCAGCTCCTAGGAAGCTATGAGGTGGGAGGATCACTTGAGTCCAGGAAGTGAGGGTTGCAGTGAGCCAAGATTGTGCCACTGCACTCTAGCATGGGTGACAAAGCGAGACTCTATCTCAAAAAAAAAAAAACAACGAAATACGATTGAAATGACTAGAATGCAGAGTATCAAAGCATTTAGTTAGCTATATTAAGCATTAGGTCTGATTATTTGCTAAATTATAGATTAAGCATTAGGTGATTAACTGAATGTTTGCCTGATGTGAGAGACTTTGCTGAATATTCCAGCATCACCGAAACACATCTGAAGAACCTCACTTTTGAATTAAGAAAATAGTAAATTAAAATAAGATATACAGAAGTTTCACTTACTTTGGTAACTATTTGAATTCATGAACAGGAGTGTATCAGTTCCACAATAAGATGCCATCTTGCACTTATGTTTTCATTTTGAAAAAAGTTTAGATGAATAAAACATACACAAAGCAAAAGAAATAGAAAATTATGAAAGTAATTCTCAAACCACCCTTCAAAAATTTACAAAAGTAATACTCCATTTCTAATCTGAATGTAAATCAAAATTATAAGGCTGAGGACACAGGCTGGAGAGGCAGGCTACCAGGGTCCAGTCTCAGTTCTAATAATTGTTTAGCCCTGTGACATTGATCACAGAAGGAAGGACAAGCCTTTAGTCTTCCAGATGGTTCTGGTGGATGTGGCTCTAGGTGGCTTTCTCCCTTCTTTCTTTTGGAGCTTGGAAGGAAGCAGGCTCAGGAGATTTCAATTAGCTCCTTGGAAGAGCTCTAAGCCTGCTGATACTAGCAGAGCGGGTTTGCCTTCTTCCCTAACTTATCTCTGTCACTTCCCTTTTCTAACAAGGCCATTTTCACAAGCACAAGGATTCCAACCAGGTGCTCCCTGCTCCTTTCCTAATCTGATAATAAATGCAAAATGGCTTTTCTTCTTAAGTCTAGCTTTGTCCAACTTAGCATTTTATGGTATTTGAGTTTTACCAAGCCTCCCATAATTAAGTATCCTTTCACATATGTGTTATCTTGTTCACAGGCTGCTATGTGTTGGTAGAAAATTGGGAAGACTATTTACTAACTCCACCAAAAATTATCTGTAATTACTGTTTCCTAGCAATCTTTTTACCCATCTTTTATATAATTTATCACATCCCCCCGATATATTTTTTCCATGCTTCTAAAATAAATACCAAACCAAAGGCAGAAGGGCAGTTCTGTCACTTGCTGAGATGAATGTATTCCAAAATGAAGAAGATCCTCAACTTTTATTCATACTGAAAAACGTTCTGCATTTTCAGTGTTTATTTTCCTTGATTATTTGAGAAATGTTTCTTCCCTTTGCAGGTTGACCCCTTAACTTGTTTACTTAGGATCTCAACCACTGTTAATTCTCAATAATTTCTGCCTTGTTGTTCTTACAGATTTCTCTACAAATGTTTTAGGATAACTCATTCGTATGTTGCTGCTTTGTGTGCTTGTATTCTTTCATTCCCTTTACCACCTCCTCCTCACACAAATCCTCAACCTGTCAAAAGGACAGTCCACATCAGCTGCTTCAGGGATCTTAGCTCTCTCTTCTTTCTTAACCCTTGAATTCTGGTTATTATCACAACTCCCTGTTAAAAAATATTTTCATACAGGTTAGCAATGTCTTTATAACTTGTAATATCATATATTTTATCTTCTTATATATTTTAATCAATCTTACATAACTGTTTTACTTAACAGAGTATTTTAATGTAGTAAGCATTTAATAACTATAATTTAAGTTCCATTAAATTGAATTGAAAAATATGTTAAGTACCATTTTCTTTCTTCTTGTGACTCTGTTAGAGTCCAACAAGTTCCTGCTATAAATACTGGGTTTTAGATGTAATTCCACTCAATTTGTAACTTCAGTCCCTAATTGTCTGTGACACTCAGTATTCTCTAACTTAAGATGGGAATATAATCGTTTCCTGCTCATCTTATCGTACTGTGATAAATTTTAAATGAAAGGGTGAATGGTAATATATGTGACAAACTGCAAAGCAATAACAAGTTATTACATGAGAAAACATTATTGCTCAAAAAGTATTTTTAGTATATAAACCATTTCCCAACAAAATGGAAAACTGGAAAATAGATGCAAAAGTGTACAAATGAAATGCATATAGAGAGTATATAAGAATATGTCTACAGGATTATTAATTTAGAAATCAGTATAGTTCTAAGATTTAGGGTGACAGTTAAGACATTTTTAAAATTTTATTTTCAAGTTGATTTATAAAATCAAGAATGACAGAAATGTAAATCAGGAAAGGTCACTGGATGAACTTTACTACATTCACAGTTGAGATGACTTGAAAGTTGTTTCCATTTTGAAGTACAATAAAAATTATATAAGTATAAAGCAGAAAAGATTTAAATTTAGAAAAGAAGGAAACACATTACTATAGATTATATATATACACACATATATATTTTTACATATATATGTATATGTATATATTTTTACATATATACGTATATATGTATATATTTTATACCACATTCTGATTTTTTTCTTCCTTTGAGGCAGACTCTCAATCTATTGCCCAGGGAGGAGTACAATGGCGCTATCTCAGCTCACTGCCACCTCCACCCCAGGGCTCAAGAAATTCTTTTGCTTCAGCTTCCCAAGTAGCTGGGATTACAGGCATGCACCACCATGCCCCGCTAATTTTTGTATTTTTAGTAGAGATGAGGTTTCATCATGTTGGCCACTCTGGTCTGGAACTCCTGACCTCAAGTGATCCATGCATCTCTGGCTTCCAAAGTGCTAAGATTACAGGCATGAGCCACTGTGTCAGGCTGCATTCTGCATTTCTATATGCTTGCTACATAATCTATTCATAAAACACCAAAATTACATCTTCCAATTTATCTCAACACTTTACCCCAAATCTATTGTAAACATTACAGTATCAACACATTCCCAATATTGGTTTAAAATTGTAATAACATATTAAAAAATCAAAGTTACTATATTTTGACTAAAGTTTTAAAAAAGCATGGAAAAAGCTATATTGTTATTAACTATTAAGTATACTTAGGAGAATCTTAAAGTGGAAAATGATTCTCATAAGTTAATAAATGATACAGAGGATTTAAGTATCTAATTTAAACATAAGAACATTTACTTTCCCACAATCCTACCTTGAAAACATTATGGCTATTTTGTGAAATGGACTATATGAAAGATAAATTAAAATACATTTTATAATGCCTAACTTTTTAATACCAGAGTAAGACATATATTAAAATGACAAGGTACTAAGTTGTAGTATTTGTAGTAGAAATATTCCAAAGTCCAAAAAAATGGAACTTAAATGGAAGTCATTCCTTACACTCAAATCCTTGAACTCATTTGTCTAATTTTTTTCTTACTTATTGTTATTGTTTTAATTTCATTGTGTGGGAGAAAAAGGGATCTTGATTTTGATAGCTTAATTTTATTTCAAAATGTTGATAGGGGGCTCCAATATATTCTAATTGGAATAGTAACCAGTATTTAAAAGTTAAAAAAAATTTGGGGTGGCTTTTTGTTTCCAATTCAGTTTCATAATAATAAAATGAAACCACATTTTTTCCCATCTCACAAAAATTTTAAACTACTAAAACAAAAATCAGTATTTCCACAAAATTCTATATAATAAATGTGTTTGAGGCCTCAATATGTAATATAGTGATTATAAAACCCTTTAAGTACATGAGGGTATTCAACTCAGGAACCTTGGAAAATAATGCTTTTATATCAATAATGACTTATAGCATTGGTATGTGTGATGAGGGAAACCGAAAATATCTTAGGATAAAAAGTTTTCCAGCATGACTGCAGTTATTCCAAACATGGTTTTCTTCTGCAAAAGGCATTTTTGTGGGTTACTAAAGTAAAGGTTTTGGGCCCTAGCCCAGAGACTTTTGAGATACTACGTTTACTTTAAAACGTCAGTGTATCCTCAAACATATTGATATAGGACAGACGAGAGTATCAGTGATTACTGGATGCAGCACAATGAGCACAACCACTTAGCTCTGCTTGTATACATCTGACCAATGCCATGGCTCCTTTCAGATTCAGGTGGCTTCAGCTCCTCAAGTTTATGGACAGTCAAGTGTCTGATTGTGCTCTAGCCCCAGGGTTCCACTTACTCACAAATGTGTAAACAGCCCCTTCATTCAATTCTCACTGACTATCTGCTTGCGTATGATATTTGTTTCCTCTAGAGTCTCTGCCTAATCCAGTAGCAAAAGTCTGCAAAGATACCTAAAAAGAAATTTATGAAAAGTTTCAGAAAAGTACTATAATTTTTGGACATATTATATAAAATAAAAATATCCTATAAAGACTTTATGTAAAACATTATTTCTACTCAATACTAATAAATCAGAACTTGGAAAAATAAGAAGGAAAAATGGTTGAAAGTTCACTTTACTGACACCAATTATCTCCACCCTAATGGGAAGAAATAACGAAGACTAGTTCTTTCTAGCAGAAGAGAATAAGGCCAGGTAAAACTTTATAATCCAATGATTTGGAAATTATTTTTTTTGGAATATATCTTGCTCTCTTGTCATCATTCTAAACTAACTCTCATTCCAACTACTTTTGTTTCCAGACAAGGATAAAACCTAATAAAAATAAAAATAAGCTATATATTATTATCTCCATGATTTGGAAGAATATGACTAAACTGAGTAAAGCAAGTTAAGAACATGTTAAAATGAGGTAATAAGAAATTTAAGATTCATATTTTTTTACTTTCTCATTGATGTATAGCTTAATACAAGAAAACATATCAGTTTTCAGGATATAGATCAATGAATTTTTATATATGGTCATCATTTGTTTAATTGTACTTCACATTACTGCATGCCATAGATACTGTTTTTTACAAACTAAATGTTGTGGCAACCCTGCATCAAGCAAACCTATTGGTACCATTTTTCCGACAGTTTGTGCTCACATAATGACTATGTCACATTTAGGTAAATCTTGCAATATTTCCAAATTTGTATTGCTCTATACATGATATGGTGATCTGTATTCAGTGATCTTGATGTTACTAATTGTTTTAGGGTACCTTGAATGATATTTATATAAGACAACAAACTTAATAAATGTGTGTGTCCTGACAGCTCCACCAACCAGCTGTTCCACTGTCTCTCTACAGGCTACCTCTCCTCAGGCTTCTCTATTACTTACAACACAACAATATGGAAACTAGGTCAATTAATAACCCCACAATGACCTTGAAGAATTCAACTGAATGAAAAAATCATGTTTGTTTTAACTTTCAATCAAAACTTAGAAGTGATTAAGCTTAGAAAGGAAGGCATGTTGCAATTCAGATGCCAAAACTAGGCTTCAGGTGCCTATTAAGCATACTGTGAATGGAAAGGGAAAGTTTTTTTAAAAAATTTTAAAGGTCATTCCAGTAAACATATGAATAATAAGAAAGTAAAAGGGCCTTATTGCTGATGTGGAGAAAGTTTCAATGATCTGGAACATCACTGAAGATCAAACCAGTTACAACAGTCCCTTAAACCAAAGCCTAATCCCAAGTAAGGCCCTAACTCTCTTCAATTATCTGAGGGTTGAATAAGGTAAGGAGGCTATAGAAGAAAAATTGGAAGATAACAGAGATTGCTAAATGAGATTTAGTGAAAGAAGCCACCTCCATAACATGAAAGTGTAAGCTGAAAACAGCACATGCTCCCATAAAAGCTGAAGCAAGTTAACTGTATAGAACAGCCATCTCCAACATTTTTGCACCAGTGACTGGTTTCCTGGAAGACAATGTTTCTAAAGAAGAGGGGTAGGGAGTGGTTTTGAAATGAAACTGTTTTACCTCTGATCATTAGGAATTAGATTCTCATAAGGAGTGTGTAACCTAGATCCCTTGCATGCACAGTTCACATAATAGGTTTCAAACTTTTATGATAATCTAATGCCACTGCTGATGTCACAGGAGGTGGGGCTCAGATGGTGATGCTTTCTTGCCATTCACCTTCTGCTGTATGGCCTAGTTCCTAACTGGCCCCGTGGTTGGGGACTCCTGATCTAGAAGTGCTAGCTTAGATCACAGATGAAGGTGGCTACATTAAATAAAATATTTTAAAATTAGATAAAACAGCCTTATATTGGAGGAATATGCCATATGGAACTTTTATAGCTACAGAGGAGAAGTCAGTGCATTGGCTTCAAAGGACTGGCTGACTTCCTTGTTAGGAGAAAATGGAGCTGGTATCTTTAAGTTGATGTCAAAGCTCATTTAACATTTCAAAAATCCTGAAGCTTTTAAGAATTATGCTAAATTTATTTTACCTGTAAATGGAACCACAGAGTCTTGATGACAGCATGTCTATTTTCAGCAATGGTTTATTGAATATTTTAAGCCCATTGTTGAGATGTAGTGCTCATAAAACAAAATATTAGTGCTCATTGACACTGGGTCCTGGTAACCCTAGAACTCTGATAGAGATGTACAAGGAGATTTGTAAATCTCCTTCTTTTCATACTTTCTAACACAACATCCATTCTGCAGCCCATGAATCAAAGAGTAATTTCAACTTTCAAGTATTATTTAATAAATAGACTTTCTAAGGCTATAACTGCCATAAATGGTGATTTCTTAGATAGATCTTGGTGAAACACACTGAAAAACTTCTGGAAAGATTTCACCATTCTAGATACCATTAAACACATTCATAGTTCATGAGAAGAGATCAAAATATCAACATTAAAATGAGTTTGGAAACAGTTTATTCCAATCACATGGATTACTTTGGGAGGTTTAAGATTTCAGTGGAGGAAGTAACTACAGATGTGGTATAAACAGCAAGATAACTAAAATTAGAAGTGAACCCTAAAGATGTGACTCAGTAGGTTGGTGCAAAAGTAACTGTGATTTTTGCCATTACTTCCAATGGCACAAAAGGGAAAGAAAATGGTTTCTTGGGGTGGAATCTATTTTTGTAAAGATGTTGGAATAGTGTTTAAATGACAACAAATAATTTAGAATATTCCATTGACATAGTTGATAAAGCAGCTGCAGAGTTTAAGAGAATAGACTCTAATTTTGAAAGGTTTACTATGGGTAAAGACCTATCAAACAGCATTACATGCTACAGAGAAAGCTTTTGTGAAAGGAAGAGTCACCAATGTGGCAAACATCATGGCTCTTTCATTGTTAAAAAATAGTCACAGCCTTTGTTCTGTTCCATTGGTCTATATCTCTGTTTTGGTACCAGGACCATACTGTTTTGATTACTGTAAACTTGTAGTGTAGTTTGAAGTCAGGTAGTGTGCTCAGAGGCAATGCCACACATATACAACCATCTGATCTTTGACAAAGCTGACAAAAACAAGCAATGGGGAAAGGATTCCCTGTTTAATAAATGGTGTTGGGAAAACTAGCTAGCCATGTGCAGAAAACAGAAACTGGACATCTCCCTGACACCTTACACTAATATTAATTCCAAATGGATTAAACACTTAAACTTAAGACCTAATGCCATAGAAACCCTAAAAGAAAACCTGAGCAAAACCACTCAGGACATAGGCATAGGCAAGGACTTCATGACTAAAATGCCAAAAGCATTGGCAACAAAAGCCAAAATAGACAAATGGGATATAATTAAACTCCAGAGCTTCTACACAGCAAAAGAAACAATCATTAGAGTGAACCAGCAACCAATAGAATGGGAAAAAAAAATTTGCAATCTACCAATCTGACAAAGGGCTAATATCCAGAATCTACAAGGAACTAAAACAGATTTACAAGAAAAAACAAACCCATTCAAAAGTGGACAAAGGATATGAACAGACACTTCTCAAAAGAAGACATATATGAATCCAACAAACATATGAAAAACACTCATTATCACTGGTCATTAGAGAAATGCAAATCAAAACCACATTGAGATACCATCTCACGCCAGTTAGAATGGCAATTATTAAAAAATATGGAGACAACAGATGCTGGAGAGGATGTGAAGAAATGGAAACACATTTACACTGTTGGTGGGAGTGTAAATTAGTTCAACCATTGTGGAAGACAGTGTGGCAATTCCTCAAGGACCTAGAAATAGAAATTCCACGTGACCCAGCAATCCTATTACTGGGTATATATCCAAAGGATTATAAATTGTTCTATTATAAAGACACATGCACACCTATGTTAATTGTGTCACTGTTTACAAAAGACCTGAAACTAACCCAAATGCCCATCGATGATAGACCGGACAAAGAAAGTATGGCACATATACACCATGGAATACTATGCAGCCATAAAACATGATGAGTTCATGTCCTTTGTAGGGACATGGATGAATCTGGAAATCATCATTCTCAACAAACTGACACAAGAACAGAAAATCAAACACCACATGTTCTCACTCATAGGCAGGTGTTGACCAATGAAAACACATGGACACAAGGATGGGAACATCACACACTGGGGTCTCTTGGGAAGAACTAGGAGAGGGACACTGCAGGGTCGGGAGTTGGGGAGGGATAACATGGGGAGAAATGCCAGATATAGGTGATAGGGATGAAGGCAGCAAACCACATTGCTATGTATGTACCTATGCAACAATCCTGCAAGTTCTTTACCTGTACCCTAGAACCTAAAGGACAATTAAAAAAAAAAAAGAAACAAGCAAAAACAAAAACAAAAAGTAGCCAGAGTCTCCCAACCTTCAGCAACCACCACACTGATGAGTCAGCAGCCACCAACATCAAGGCAAGACCCTCCACCAGCAAAAACATTCTGACTTCTGAAAGTTCACATGATCATTAGCTTTTTTTAAATCAATCATATATTTTTTAATTTTTTAAAATTTATTATTTTTTGAGATGGAGTTTTACTCTGTCACACAGGCTGGAGTGCAGTAGCTCAATCTTGGCTCAATAAAAGCTCTCTCTACGGGTTCAAGTGATTCCCTTGCCTCAGCCTCCCAAGTAGCTGGGATTACAGGCATGTGCTACCATGCCTGGCTAATTTATTGTATTTCTAGTAGAGATGGGGTTTCACCATGTTAGCCAGGATGGTCTTGATCTCCTGACCTCGTATTCCATCTGCCTTGGTCTCTTAAAGTGCTGGAACTACAGGTGTTAGCCACCGCACCCGGCCGCAATAAGGTATTTTTAAATAATGTATCTACATTTTATTTAGACCAAACGCTATTGCACACTTAATAGACTACAGTATAATATAAACATAAGTATTATTTTCACTGGGAAAAAATGTGTGATTTGCTTTATTGCAATATATACTTTATTGTGATGATATGGAATCAAATATGCAATATTTCATACACACACACACACACACACACACACACACACCCCTACAGGTATATCTGTGTATCTTGTGAAAAATCAATGAACATTTGGTTTAATTTTGCTTAAATCTCAAAAGACATGATGACCTCAGGGAGATGGAAGATTGACAAATGATGCTGTAGCGAATTTATGACTTACTTGAAGATTGTGAGGTACCAGTGTTACATGATAAAAATAAAAGGGGAACAAAATCTAATTTATAATAGTGACGAAACAGAGAAGGACATTTCAAATCAAATTCAAATTATTTAAAACCTAGCTTAACAGGTTCAAACTTTATAAAACTGCTGAAACACATCTTTTTTTGGAAAAACTCTAGTTATTAAACTTCTGACCTACTTTTTAATTTAAAATAGTCTACTCGCTTCTGAATATAAAATCTTTTGAAAGACAAGAGGACTATGCATACCACAATTAGGGTACCTTAGAAATAGCATTGCTTTTTTTATATAAATTACTGATTCTTATGAAGTAATCTTAAAGAATAAAATAATATTGTCAAGATTTTTTGACTTGTATCTCAACTGAGTAAGAAGACAAACATTAATGGGTATGTTTATCTCAACTTGATGAATGCTTTAGTGAATGATCAATTGTTTTTACAGCTCTGGGAAAGGTCGCTGATTTGAATCCAGCAAGAGTTTTATTAAAAATTCTCAGAAACGAAGAATTCAGCTTAATAAGAACAAAACCAAGCTTTGTTGTCAAGGCAACACAGCCCAAGAGATTGCCTTTGATACAAGATAGACTTGACACTTGATAACATTGGAGATACATAAAAATGTCTTCTAATTCAAGGATATTTAATATTAGCATCCAAAAAATTAGATAATACTTCCCACATGACAAAAAAAGAAATACCACTTAAATTTTATTATTTATTTTTTGTCACTATCAATTAAGATATATTCCTGAATGTTGATGCCATGTTTAAATAATACTTATGATGATGTGCTTTCACTAAGGGGCCAATTTAATTTAAGTAGTTTGAGGCTTTAAATGCTTGAATTTAAGCAGAAAAGAAATTCCCTCCAGCTAACTAGATGGGTTAGAATGTTAATCTTAGTGCTAAAACTTAATCTTTAAGCAATGAATAAAGGGACTTCATCAAGATGAAAGGAAAACTTTACAGCAAGAGTCATTTAGCTTCTTTTTTTTCTCCAGAATGTAAATTGATTTTTTCATACCTATTTAGCTCTAATTATTTTAAGAGATCATTGATGCAGCATGATGCACTGAAAGTAACATTAAACTGAGAGTAAAGAAAACTTGATTCAAATTTTCTTAAATTTCTGTGGCATATCACGCAAAATAATACTCAGTTTACTGAAAGGGTTGGACTGTTTTGAAAATAGATCAGTTATTTTCAAAATGTGTTGCATAGAGGACTGCCTAAATCAGGATGATAGGAACAAGTAGGGAACCCAGAGAAGAGAGATTCTAAGCTGAGGGAATTCTACATTCTAATTCATGCCATTCTTTAGTGTTGCTAACATCTTGGATATTAAAATTATGTGATCATATATTTGTATATATCCATTTCAAAATATGAGCATACTGTCATTTAATAAAATCAGTGAATTCTAAGGAAATACGTGCATCAAGTTTTACTATGACAATATATCTGTTTAAATTTTTAGGCATATTAAGAGCTCACATGAGATAAGTTTTCTAAAACTTTTGTCTATTTTTTAGCTTATCTGTAATATGCAACTTCCCTTTTTCCTGATAAGTTTTCACGCATCTGTCAGGATTCTAGTACAAATGTCACTTTATCCTTCCCAAATTCTTCCAGGAAGTAAACCCTATTTCTCTACCATACTTTTTATTCTAGCATCTTTCACTTGTATTTACCTGTCTCCCTCACTTGGGTACAGTCAGTTCCCAAGAGCATCAAGACTATCTTACGCGTCTTTACTACTGATTTCTGAATCCCTCTCCACTCAAGCTACTATCTAGTTCAGAACAATGTTTACACAGAGTAGACACATGACAAAAGTAGAACCTTTCTATAATGATAAAATATTTAGATTTGAAAAGTTAAATTTTATAATTGTTATTATTTAATAGCTACCTCAGGTAAGCTTTAATAAAATAAATGTACCACTTAACAAAGGAAATAAGGAAGCCTTATATGATATTTCTGTAAGCAGATATATAACGGGGTTTAACTACATTCACTTTGATCATGTTAGTAGTGATTATAAAGCTGAAGGCATTCATGTCAGAAACTGTCATCCTAAAGAAAATATTGTAGGACTCAAGATAAATTAGGACAGAAGATAAATCCACGAACTTTATTCTGATATCTATTAAAATTATAAAACATTTGATTTGGGATATTTCATAAATCTAAAATTCTTCTGATAACCACAAACATTATGTTATCATTATATTTCTCTGGCTTCACTATATGTCACCTACTTTAGAGTAGATAAAACTTCCTTAAAATACTTTCAGGGATGTGTGACAATATATATGTCTTGTTCACAGACATTTGTAGTTACATCTTGGCTCACAATTTTAACTCTGTTCATGAAAAAGTTTTATATAAATAAAAATAATTGTAATTACTATCTGCTTGTTCATAATACAATTTGATCATTATAATTCATAAATACAGACCCATTAAACTTGAGACATTCCTAACACAGAGTTCTTGTTATGAAAGGCAGAGCAAGAAATGGGGGTGTAGAAGAAACAGAATGTCACATTCTCATTTACAGAAATACATACTCATTGGAAATAGCTGTAGGTATATTGAAGTAATAAAACTACACAGTGCAATCTTATTTCCATAACAGTAAAATTATGTTTAATAGTAAAAAATGTCCAAGAATCAAATGTGAATTTTACCTCTATTATTCCCACTGACCCCTGTGTAATCAAGGATAATTACTCTGTACTTCAGACATACCCCATCTCTGAACTTAAATATTAAAATTTTCATTCCCACACAAAATATACTTTTATATATGATAGTATAAATGATATACATGATTGTTTTTTGTTTGTTTAAAATTTACATAGTGGTATCCTACTTCATTTACTTACTAGTACATCAAATTTTCTAAACCTTTATATTTATTTTAAAAGAATTTATTTTTTCTACTGATTGCATTGTACTCTACAAATCTCTTTGAGATAACTTTTTTGGCTTAATCACAACCTAATTGTGTGTTCAATCATTTTTTAAAGAAAGATAGGTTAAAAATCTTCCAATGATGCAAATTTCTTGATTTCTCCTTGTAATCACATCAGCATTTTTCTGTATATTTTAATTATTGTTTCTATATGTATATACATTATTTTATAATTCTGATAAATTATTCATTTTATTATGTAATTAAAATTTTTTTTGCTTTAAATGACATTTGTCTTATAATAAAATAGCTAAATTTGTTTTCATGTGTTGGTATTTTCCATCCTTTTATTTTTAATAAAACATATTTTATTTTGAAGCATATATATATACATACATATATATGTATACATACATATATGTATACATGTATGTATATATATATGTATGTATATATATATGTATGTATGTATGTGTATATATATATTTTTTTTTGAGACGGAGTTTCACTTTTGTTACCCAGGCTGGAGTGCAATGGTGCGATCTCGGCTCACCGAAACCTCCGCCTCCTGGGTTCAGGCAATTCTCCTGCCTCAGCCTCCCAAGTTGCTGGGATTACAGGCACGCACCACCAATCCCAGCTAATTTTTTGTATCTTTAGTGGAGACGGGGTTTCACCATTTTGACCAGGATGGTCTCGTGGATCTTGACCTCGTGATCCACCCGCCTCCGCCTCCCAAAGTGCTGGGATTACAGGCTTGAGCCACCGCACCCGGCCTTTTGAAGCATATTTTTAAAAAATTTCAATATATTTTAAATATACGAAAAGATAAAATGAAATTCATGTATTCATCATTATTTAAGGATTATAAAAATTTAAGTACATTTCCTTCATCATCCTCATTGGCTTTCATTTTTTATTGCTTTAGTATTCCAGGCAAAGTAAATTCTAATGGTAATACACTTGTGCAACTCAGCTGCTCATGTTTGCCAAAGACACCACTGTTCTTGATAATAAAGACTTGATAAATATCTTGATATCTGATTTTGGAATGTGCACTTCTGTCTAGCCAAAGATGATGCTGATACTCTATTTGTTTATTAAAACATTTGTTGATAAAAGCATACAAAATGTATACTATTAACTATGATATTTTTATAGAAAGGAAGATGCTGGAGAATGTAAGAGAACCAATTTATTATTTTTCATATCAGCTTTGATGCCTGTGGCTGCAAGCATGAGATGCTACAATTAATAGTGACTTAAATAATGAGATTACTTATTAACTTACTAGTAAGTTACCAGATATAGGCAGTTTCAATTTACTTAATTTAGTGATATAAGGATGTTATCAAGAACTCAGGTGCCTTCCAAGTTTTCATTCTACCATACGCAACATATTGGCTTTTACATTTATGTTTCTTCCCCAAGGTGAGTTTTCTGCCACAGTTCTAATATCCCATCCTCATACAATCAATCCCCAAAGAAGAAAAGGCTGATTACTCCTGGGCATCTCTTATCAGAAATAAATCATTGACCAAAAACAAACAGCAATCTTTCCAGTTTGTTTCCTTGGCTGGGTTTGAATGATACGCTCATGTGTAATCACAAAGACATGAAATGGGGTACCCTTTTAGGCTAAGACCAGTGATTCTCAAAGCATGCTGTAGATCAAAATCACATCAAAGTCTTTAAAAAAACACAAATCTCAGGGCTTACCAAATCCCCAGGTGATGGCACTGTTGCTGGTCTAGGGACCATACATTGAGAGCCACTGATTTAGACCAATCAATACTTGCAGTTTGGGAGTCATAAGAGGGCAGAGCATTTGGGAGGTTAGAAAACCTGAATATGTGGACTCTGTTAATAAGAAAGGCACATTGAAGCTGGCTAAACAACATTTTGCCATAGTTCCATCTCAAATTACAGTGAACAATATTTTAACAAGATTCATGTTGAAGTGATGATCCCTTAAAATGATTCCATCTACACTGATTCTCTACTCTCTTTGCCCTCTTCTAAGTATATTAAAAAAAAAAGACTCTAGCTCTCTTTCTATTACCTCCATTGGCCTCAAAGATTTTCTGTATTAATTATTTAATCTCCTTTGAATATTTATGTTCTTTTTTAACCTCTATGAAAGACGTCTCCAAGTTTCCTGTCTTTAAACAACCTTCCTTTAATCAACCAAGATATGTCCTGAAGCTACCTTCTTTTCTTCTTAACTGGGAAACTTTTTAAAAAGAGAGTTCATATGGCTTCAATTTCTTTACCATATATCCTTTATCGTCCACATTTTAAATATACTTTTTTAAATCAACAAACCAATGACTCTACTGTTTCTCTTTTTCTGTTACTTTTTTTTTAAATTTACAATTGGTAAAAATCACTCTGTTGTGTACAGTTCTATGGGTTTTAAACAATGCATAGGTTCACAGTCTGCAGTCACAATCTTGATAAAGAATAGTTTCATCAATTAAAAAAATTACCTTATGCTTTCCCTTTGTCTTCAGTAATTACTCTCACCCCCAGTCCCTGGCAATTACTGATCTGTTCTCTGTACCTGTAGTTTTATCTTTTCTGTAGCCTCATATAAATCCACATATAGTATATGCAGATTTTGTAAGCTGTGACCAATCTTAAGGTATAGTATCAATATTTCTTTTATTTGAAATTATTTTCAAAAGTTTCTATGGTGCTATTCTCTCCAGGATAGTTTCCAGTTTCTCTCCATTCTCTAGCTTCTTTTATTCTTTAAATATAGATATTTCTTGGGAAAACTACTTTAATCTTCTTTTACGTTTATATTGTTTTCTAAACAAAATTAGTAACTCTTGAGTCTTGGACAACTACCTTCAGATTTGAGCACATGCTTTACATTTCCAATCACCTAAGTAATTTTGGCACAGAAATTGCCACCAAAGTACCTCTGGGACAGAAATCTCCTTTTTCTCTTGTGATTGATATGCCTTGCATACCTGCCATTCCTCACGTCTGCAGTACTGGGATTAAATCCTGCATTTTTATTAGCGACTTTACCTAAGGGTTTTCCCCTGTCATGTATTCTTCCATGAATACAGCTCTAACCCTGTGATTATTGTTCCAAAATACTAAACCTGTTGTTTTCATTTTTCTTTATGTTGTTCATCTACTTAGTTGCCTTTATTAATAGAAATGTAATATTCCCCATTCTATTGTTCAGGATTCAGTTTAGTTGCTACTTCTCCCTAACGCTTCTTCTAATCACACCAACTGAGAAAAATTACCCCCTTTCTTTTACTGCTTGTTTTTGGGGGAGACTTCTTTTAAAAATATATCATTTTCTACTTTGTGTTTAAATATTTGAACACACTTAACATGTGATCACAACTCAATTTTCAGGGCTCAATCCTTAACTAATATGATTCACATTTGCATTCCTACAGCTCACTGAAGAGTACATTTCTGATTATATAATGATTGAATGTGTGAATGGTAAAATGAACTTGTTAGATTCTTTAATATAAGTTATAGCTATATATTTAAGTTAAATGTTGGATTAGAATTTATATTCTGTCTGTTCTTTCATATTGCATTCACCATGGTAGAAAAACTTACACTAATAATTTCCCTAAAACACCCTCTATTTACATTCGCAATTTGCTGGACTCATAGCTGCATCCTTCATTATTCTATAACCTTCTAAATATCCAGTAAAAAGCTCTTCCTGACCTCATATCATTGGGACTCAAAGGTCAGGCCAAGTCTTAATCCTTTCCCCTAAGCCAGGAAAGTTAAAGGGAGTCATTCACAGAGCTATATACATAGCAAATACAGTGAACCCTCCACCCCTGCAACATATATCTGCTTCTGTAATATGCTTTTTTAATTTTCAGTCGATTTAACATTAGGAAGCTTTAGCACTTGCAATTAAGTATCAGAAGAAAGAAATCAATTATGTGTTTAACCTTTGCCATTCAAATTTAATTATTTTCTATTAGTGGCACTAATGACACTAATGACAGACATAGCTGTAAATAACTTCATTATGAGGCTATTTTTCCTAAGTTGAATGATGACAGTTTTCACATACTATTCAAAGGCAATTAACAGATCTAAATAAATTGAGTATAGTATAAAATGAAAAGTGCTAGTTTATAAAAATGAACTCATTCAGTTGTGAAAGATTTATATTAATGAAGATACCTTACTTCCTTAATGATATGCTTTTTTAAGAAATCAAGTATTAAAAAATAAATAATTGAGATGTTAAAAATAGGTTGAACATAAGAGAATAATTATATTTTAATACCTGATTTCTTGAAAGAGGTATAGTGAAAAAGATCTGAAAATTAAGATAAAAAATTTCAGGGTCATAGAAGCAGACAAAGGAAAAGCTTCTGTATGCAGAAAGAAATGTTTACTAAGAAAAAAATACTGCTCTGCTATTAACAGCAACAAGGAATAGACTTCTAGGAAACAGTGGGGCATGCCTGATATATCTTTACAAGCTAGAAAGATGTTCTATGTGCAGAGATTAAAACTGCAAAAAATAAAAGAACAAAAGACAAACAAAAATCCAATAAAACTTAAAAAGACCATGCTGGTTGAATCAGTACGTTGATTTAAATTTTCAAGAGTTGACCAAAGACTTATGAAAAGAAGGAAATAGGTCTTTCCATGGTTTAATAGAGAAGAGTTCTGAGAACAGATGTTCAGGAATTGATGCTACATTTAAAACTGACCCCATTTATTTCTGCTAATATTTAATTAATTTCCAGGGGACACATGTTCTCCACTATAAGATACTCAGAGGATCAAAAAAAGCCATTTACGGTCAGAGAGATGACAAAAGGTATGTCAACTCTACCAGTTACTCATTTTATGGGATTTGACAAGTGATTTTTATTCTATGATCCTCAATTTTCACATGTGAATATATGCTAATAGAAATACACACTCTGTAGTGCTCTGATTAGAACTGAATAAAATAACATGTGAAAATGATGACTAAAGGGTCCAAGATGGTATCTTATGCATCGCAAATGCTTCCTAAATGCTTGCACTGTCTGAGAACTCATTCATTTGTAATACTGTCATCAAAATATACTCTATCAGTATTAGTCCCTGAATTTAAATATTTTTTTAAAAAGGTACCCATCAATTTATTTTTTAAAAATACACACCAACTACAAGGGATCTTGCAGAGCTAATTCCAAATGGAATAGACTGTGCTACATGACCCACGTTAATCTTTTTTCCATACCCAATTAGCAGACACCAGTGACTAATGTACTGAATTACTTCAGACTTGAAGTGAGATTCCTTGCTTCCACAATAGTAATTTTACCCATTAGGCTATACTACTTAGTCATAACGTAAAGATACAATACTATTCATTTAATTTAAAAAATGTTGGCTGTTTTACTACATGCTATGAATTGTTCTAGACATCAAACAGACAAAATCTTCTGCCTTTATAGAATGTATAATTGAGTACAGGAGTACCAATAAATAAAACAGAGAAGTAACATGGTATATGAGATGCTGCTACATGTCACTGAGAAAAATACAGCAGAGAAGGCTTATAGATATGCAGGGCAAGGAAATTGCAATAAAGAAAATATTCAGTGAAGATCTCATTAAAAAGGTAAAATTTGAGTGAAGATCTAAAGTAAGCAAATTAATCATGAAGCTTATGTTTGAGGGCAAACAATTTTAGGACAGAAAAGAGTGACTGAAAAGCTCATAAGGTGGTAATGTACTTGATTTATTTGAATAAAATGAGATCAATGTGGCATGGATGGAGTGACCAAGGAGAAGAGTAGCAGCAAATACAGAAAAGTGAGATAATATAAGGACACGTGGAGCATTAGAATGACTGGCTTTTATTCAAAGCAGAAAGAGAAGCAACTGGATTTTCAGTAGTAAAGGAACATGGTCTGATTTATGTAACATAACTTCCAGGGATGATGTAGTGAAAATAACCTTTCACTAAGGAAGAAAATAATGAAATCAGGTAAAAATCTTTAAACAAACAAACAAAAGCTTGCCACCTAGAAAGGAAGTCATTTTGTAACAGGGGAGAAGTGATTGAATCCTGGCTAATTTTGAAAATAGAACCTTTAAATTTTCTTGTACAACTGGACATATGATATGAGAGAAAGAGGGAAACTGAGATGCCACCAACATTTTGGTATGATCAATTGAAATTATGGAGTTGTCACTGAGATGGAAGGTACTGAGGCAAGAACAGCTTTTTGTGGTGTTTTACAAAGAAGATCAAGAGTTCATTTTCAGGCATGGATTAGAGAACCTTTTTTTAACTTGCAAGGAGAAATGAGAAAGGCCAGTGGATATACCAGTAATAAGAATTAATACATAAACAGACACAGGGTCATTTTCTTACTATCTAAGAATTATTAAATTTAAGTAACCTTTTCAGAAGCAGAATTATTTTCATAATTTTCCTACCATGTTGTCTTGTTCTTCTGATCTTTTGCCTAACTTATTAGCTAAGAGCTTATTGAACTGTATGTTTTTACATATCTTACGTGGTAAAATATATATAACTTAAAATTTACTCATTAATTCATTAATGAGTACAGTGTTGTGGAATTAAGTATATTCACACTGTATTTAAGTGTACAGTATTATGGGTTTATATTCACACGTGTGTAATCACCCTCACCATCCATCTTTAGAACTATTGCATCTTCCCTACTGAAACTCTGTACCCATTCAACATTACTCCCCAACCTCCTCTCTAGCAACCATCACTCTTTTTTCTCTCTATGAATTTCAATACTACACTTTAGGTACCTCATATAAGTAGAAATATACAATATTTGTCTTTTTATGATTGGTTTATTTAGCATGTCTTCAAGATTAACTTGTACCATGTGTCAGAATTTCCTTACTTTTTAAGCTGGATAATATCGCATTATATGCATAAACCACATTTTGTTTGTCATCTGTTGATTGACTTTGGGGTTGCTTCCACATTTTGGTTATTAAAAATAATGCTGCTCTGAACACAGGTATATAAGCATCTATTTGAGGCCATGATTTTACTAATTTTGTCTGTATTGCTAGATGTGAAATTGATGAATCACATTGTTTCTTTTTTTAAGGAATTGCTTTTTTGTTAAGAAAATGTAGCATCTCTTTAAACATACAAGTATAATGAAAATTTTGTGAAAAATATTTAGGGAATATGGCGATTTTACATGTCTTGCAGATGACTTGAGAATGTCTTGGAGTTTAAATTAATTCCATGCTCCATATGAATTAACAATGAACTTCAAGAACATGCAAAGAAACAAAACCAACAAATAAAAAAACCAAGAAACATACAAAACTTACAGGGTAAAAGAAGCTTGACATAACAAGGCATCATAACATATGAACTTATTTGAATCCTGATTCAAACAAAAGAAAACTATTTTAAAAAGTGCTAGTTATATTTATTACAAAGTATTAAGTATCAAACTCACTCTTCTTTCATAAATAATTAGGAAAATGGACAATCAATAAAAGAAAACCCTTCTTATGCATTGAATAATATATAGCAGAGTACTGCAATTTTTTTCAATAAGTGAAACATATTACATAACCTCCACTACAGCTTGGCTTTCTACCAGAGGATACTTCCAAATCACACTTAAAAAATGGTAGCCCAAACACAAAACAGTGGTTCTCAGTGGGCAAAGAGAATAAGGATTGGAGTTTGGAGTCCCTGGATGGAAGCTGAAATTTAATATGCAAGGTATTAGAGAGGAGGAAACTAGTCACAGAAAAAATCCAAAATTCTGAAGAGAAACTTTTGGATAGTGATTAGTTTTGAATTTTGAATCACTGGCCACTTTCATTCGGAAACCATAGGGATGGTAGACAACAGCTACTGGAAGCTGTGAGCCAAGTAGCTATTCCAAATGCCAAAGTGCTGAAAATCAGTGGAGTCCTGAGTTCCTAACCTGAGTCAGGAATCTCTGTTGAATACCCCAGGCGTTGACGCCCTACAAATGCCATACTTAGAAGCAGAGTTACACTAGCCTCATTATATGCAAAAAAAAAACAAGCCTCAAAGATCAAGTTGGTGGACCAGTAAGGTAACTACTTGTCAGAACAAAACTCAACTATAAACAAAATCAAATACCACATGTTCTCACTCAGAGGCGGCTGTTGAACAATGAGAACACATGGACACAGGGAGGGGAGCATCACACACTGAGGTCTGTGGAGGGGAACAAGGGGAGAGACAGCGGGGTGGGTGGGAGTTGGTGAGGGATAACATGGGGAGAAATTAAAGATATAGGTGACAGGGAGGAAGGCAGAAAACCACATTGCCATGTATGTACCTATGCAACAATCCTGCATGTTCTTCACATGTACCCCAAAACCTAAAACGCAATAATATATTTATATGTGTGTAAAATAAACATTTAAAAAATTTAAAAAAAAACTCAACTATTTTAAAAGAAGGAAATAAGTCTGGCTGCTCACCAACATAGTCCCAAAAATGTGTGACATAAATTATATATAAAAAATACATATGAAGAAGCAAAAATAGTCAACAAAAACAGATATACAGAGTACCAGACATTTTGAAATTAATAGGAAAACATCATTACAACAGCTATTACATGTATGTTTGAGAATTTGCAATAAAAAATAAACACATGCCGGTGTGGTGGTTCATGTCTGCAATCCCAGCATTTTGAGAGGCTGAGGCGGTTGGATCACAAGATCAGGAGTTCAAGACCAGCCTGGCCAAGATGGTAAAACCCCGTGTCTACTAAAAATACAAAAAGTTAGCTGTTCATGATAGTAGGTGACTATAATTTCAGCTACTTGGGAGGCTTAGGTAGAGAATTGCTTGAACCCAGGAGATGGAGGTTACAGTGAGCCAGGATCATGCCACTGCACTCCAGCCTGGGCAACACAGTGAGACTCTGTCTCAAAAATAAATAAATGAATTTTTAAGAATAGACACCATGGGAGAACAGATATAAATTTCATTAGATAAAATAAAAACCATATAAGATGGAAATTATAATTTATCTGAAATTAAGAAAATTATAGGGTGGACTTAACAGCTATTAAATACTAGAGAATAAAGAATTAGTGAACTTGAAGACACGCCAACCTATTAAACTGAAGGACAGAAAGGAAAAAAAAAACTAAACATAAATGAACAGAGAGGTTGAAATCCATGGGAAAATAAAGCAATCATACATACTCGTACTGAAAATCATAGAGAAAGGAGAGAGAAAATAAATATTTGAACAGTTAATGCTAAATTTTATTTTACTGAGTTTGATGCAAAACACCAACTGAAGACCTAAGACACTCACCTCATTTTAAAAAGGATAAATCCAATGAAAAAGCACTTAGTACAACAGAATAAGATTGCTAAAAATCAAATATAAAAATATTTTTTAAATGACTAGTAATAAAAGTTGTATTATATACAGAAGAGAAATAAGAGGAATGTCTGCTGTCTTCTCATCAGAAACAATGCCAGCCAGAATTCATTAGATCAAAACTTTAAGATGCTGAAATAACAAAGAAATATAAATATGTCCTGGATTTCATACACAGAAAAAGTATCTTTAAAAAAAATGAAAATAAAAGCAGTTCCACATTTAAGAAAACAAAAAAACCACAACAGAATTTGTCATTAACAGACACACACCACAAGAATGTATTTTTTTTTTTAGCCTAGAGGGAAATGGGAAATGATAAAGAAACATAGATCTTCATGAGGGTACAGCATGGATGATGTTAAATATGTTATTAAATTTAAAAAATTTTGTGTTCTCATTTATCTAGACTACAACTTAATTTTTTAAACACACAATGTATTTTAAAAATAGTCCATGTAGAATAAAGTGTATGTTCACAAAAGTATATAAGGGTATAAATGGGAGTACACAGCTACAGTAGTCTTGCAGTATAGATGAGGTAGTATATTAATCCAAAAGAGTGAATAGTTAGAAATAAATTTTGTACACTCTAGAGTTACCATCAAAAACATATATATAAAATAAAGATATACACATCTTTCTATCTACGTCATTTAAAGTCAAATAGTTAAAAAAAAAAAGATTAAAAAAAAAAAACTTGGTTAATTTAAATAAGCCAAGCCCACAAAGACACATATTGCATACTCTCACTTACTTTTGGGAGCTAAAATGTAAATCTTACGAAGATAGAGAGTAAACTGGTGGTCCCAGAAACCAGGAAGGGTAAGGGTAATTGGGGATAAAGTGTAGTTGATTAATGTGCATAAATACACACTTAGCAGAAGAACTGAGAACTGGTGGTTGATAAATTGGTAGGATGACTATCATTCATATTAATCCATTGTACATTTCAAAATAGTTAAAAGAACAATGTAAATGTTCCTACAACAAAGAAATGATAAATATTTAAGGTGATAGATATTCTAATTACCCTGACTTGATTATATCAATGTATCATATAACCACATGCCCCTAAATATGTACATCTATTATGTATCAATAAATAAATAAAAGAAAAAATGTAATGAACAGATAAGAAAATGGAAAACAAATGGCTACATATTAGACTAAATACATCCATACCAATAATTATATTAAATGTAAATGGACTAAACAAACACTGTAATTAAGTCAGAAACTGTCAGACTGAGTAAAAGGCAAGACCCCATTACTTGCTATATACCAAAAATTCACTTTAAATGCAAATGTACAAATAAATGGAAAGTAAAAGAATGGAAAAAGTTAAGCTGTAAAAATATTAATCATACAATATTACTAGACTATTCTATACATTTTAACATTGGGTATTCCTGATATAAGGTATGATTGTAAATTCAGAAGTAGTAATGGTATAAGAGCTGAAATTTTTAAAGTTCATGTCTGATAGAGATACATGCTAAAACATTTATTGAAAACAAGAAGTCTGGAATTTACTTCAAAATAATCTCGTGGAGAAGAAAGGAACATGTGTGAAATGAATAAGGATATAGGTGAAACGAGATCAGACATGCAATAATAATTTTTGAAGGTAGGTGATGGACACATAGAAATGTACTATACAACTCTGTCATTTGTATGTTTGAAATTTCATAAATTAAAAACAAGATCAATAAAAAATTCAATCTTTTATGACATACAATATTAAACTGATTAAATAATAAAAATCTCACTGCATTTCAAACTGTTGGTTAAGCTATTTTTTTATAGTTAATCTAATTCTAAGTCTCAATTTAACAACTAGTTTTAAGCAATCACTATGTAAGGGTATCCTGAAACCATGTGATCTGACAACAGTCGATACATTCAAGGAAAGGGACAGTTCAGGAAAGATATTACAGTTATTAGTTTTTTCAAATATCTGGGAAATGATAAGACTCATGAAAGATCTACATCAAAAAGATTAAAGGTGGCCGGGCGCCGTGGCTCAAGCCTGTAATCCCAGCACTTTGGGAGGCCGAGACGGGTGGATCACGAGGTCGAGAGATCCAGACCAACATGGTCAACATGGTGAAACCCTGTCTCTACTAAAAATACAAAAAATTAGCTGGGCATGGTGGCGCGTGCCTGGAATCCCGGCTGCTCGGGAGGCTGAGGCTGGGGAATTGCCTGAACCCAAGAAGCGGAGGTTGCGGTGAGCCTAGATCGCGCCATTGCACTCCAGCCTGGGTAACAAGAGCGAAACTCTGTCTCAAAAAAAAAAAAAAATTAAAGGTAAAGGTAAAAGGAATATATTATCTCCCAATTTGCACGTTTTCTCTCTTATAACCCTCCTTCTCACTATCCAGTACATTGTACATTTCCCTCTCATCTTGCTTGCTCCAATCCCTACACTACTTTTATGCAACTCTTCCAACAACTAATTCCTCTGCTTCCACAGTGGACAAAAACCTATTCCTTACTTCTTATACTTCACTCCCGAAGCCTCTATCAAAGGACACAAGAGGAAAAGCTGCTTGGATCTTGGAAGCAAGGATTTGGAGATGGTCAGTATTTCAACTACCTGCTCAATAATGATTTTTTAAAAATGAGAGCTGAAAATGGGAATCTGAATGTAGTTTCCTATATAAAATGATGTTCGATACAATATGAATCTAACAAGGGTTGAATCTTGAGCAGGCACTGGCTAGAGATATGGTTTGGCTCTGTGTCCCCACCAAAATCTCATGTTGAATTGTGATACCGAGTGTTGGCAGTAGGGATTGGTGGGAGGTGATATGATCATGGGATTTCCCCCTTGCTGTTCTCATGATAGTGAGTGAGTTCTGACGAGATCTGGTTAAGCGTACAGTACTTCCCCATTAGTTCCTTTTATCCTGTATGCCATGGTGAGATGTGTTTGCTTTCCTTTCACCTTCTGCTATCATTGTTAGTTTCCCAAGGCCTTCAAGCCATGCTTCCTGTAGTCTGTGGAACTATGAGTCAATTAAACCTCTTTTCTTATACATTATACAGCCTCAGGTAGTTCTTTACAGCAGTGTGAGAACAAACTAATACAGCCAGTATGTATTATTTCTAATTGATACATACATGTTAGGTTCCAAACACCAGTGTCACAAATGAGTATTTTATAACATCATATTTTGTACTATACTGCTGGCATAGAGTTTTAAAGTACAATAATTGACAGAACAGATTATGAAGTTGAGCAGTTTCAAGTTCAAACCTCAAGTTGACCATGGGCCAACTACTTACACACTTTAAGTCCCAGGTTTCTTATTTGTAAGGTAGAAATAACAATACCAACTACCTGAAAGAATAACTGTATTATGCAAGTCAAACAATTAAGATGTGAAAAGCATTTAGAACATTTCCTGCCGCCTTGTAATTACTATATGTTACATATTAAATTACTATTTTTAATATTTACTGAAGTTTTACCCTACATTTATTTATTGTTAGTAATAAAATAACTAAGATTAATTGAAATCTTACTCTGTATTAATAATTTATACAAAACCTTATGAAGTAGTATCATTAAACCAATGTTTACTTAATGTTCATAAGCATAAACATGAACTCAAAATAGTAAACACCTTGCCAAGCATTCAACAATTAGGAAAAATGAGATAAAAATCTGTAAAGAAAAAAACCATTAGAAGATGATGGAATCTTAGCATTAAATTGATTTTTAAAAAGTTCCAAAAGCCACTGCAAGCTCCAAGAAGTGGTAATTCTGTGGCCCCCATTTGCTGCTTTAATAATCAGTTTGCTAAATGCTACATGATGACAACATAATAGTATGAAGAACATTTAATAAATGTAAAATGAATTGTGTTTCAAATAATATTCTAATTGAAAATTCCATTAACAAAGAATATTGTAATAGTGGTAGATTATAGATTAATCAAAGGCTATTAAAACTCTCTCCTGTTGTGCTAATGATTTATTGTTCTTTCAGTATATAGCCTAGTAAAGTCCCTTATGTTATCCACATTATTTTACAGCAGTCAGAATGAAGAAAACACTTTTGCAAGTTTTGGTGCAACCATCCTTCTCATCAACTGTGAAGATGTTTCAACACCTTTGCAAATCAAGGCAGGCATAATGAGGAATATCTCAATTACTTATAGTACAGAATATATCCAGAAGTTGATTAGAATGCAAGAAATCATGATAGTCAATTGAAGCTCAGATATTTAATAATTGATATTGGAAGGTGGCTTGGCTTGGGATAAGATTTTGAATACAAAATGGAAAGGATAATAGATTAATGAAATCTCCAAATGGTATATAATTTCTCTATCATAAGTAAAATTATATTCCTTATTGTCTGGTCACTAGTTGATAGCTGCCTTTATTCCAGAAAATCTAAAGGAAAGGGCATTATTACTTTCCACAGTTGTCCCCACATGGAATAGATGTATAATGGCTTTTGATATACAACTCAGGCAGCTGTTCACAAGCTTCATTTGGTTTATGGTCCTATATATGCACCCTTCAAACCAATTGTTACACGTTCCTTTGCTCTGTCAGCTGCTGTTTCCCAGCACGTCAAAGATATGTCATGCTGTTGAAGCTTTTTATCAGTAAGTTTGTTTAAAAAGGTATCTTCTGTCAGCAGTTACTCTGTTTCAGTTCTTCATGGGATCACTGCTCAGGTAACCCACCATGCTAATATAATTTTTATTATATACAAAGCTTTCCAGTTGATATGTTGGTTATATTTTAGGGTTGTTAGTAGTTACCTACGATATCTGGCAGAAATTAGTATAAGGCATAGAGTAGCAACATAGAAGAGGTATTCACTGTCTGTAAGTTTCTATGTTTAATTAAATGTACCAATCTCCTACAGTAATACAAAAATGAATAGAAATTTAATTCCTATTTTTTCATTCTTGTATATATTAACATTTTTCAATAACTTTTTCAAAGACAGAAAATGTTTGAGGGATCAATTTTAATTTTTTAAGAACTGTATCAATATATGCAACAAATGACATCAAAAGAGTAAAGGAAAATCTCATGAAAGGAATTTTTAACCTCTTAACTTATGCCCAAATACTATCAAGCTATATTACCATGCTAAAATCTTTTCCCAAGTAATAAGGCCCAATATATTCCTTTTTCAGTCACCACCATGTCTACCTCTTTACACTTAATGTTGCCAATCTAGTAAATATTTTACTAACAAATACTGACTACTTGGCAAGGGGAGTATAATATTTATGCATAAGTAAGCAGAGTGGAGGAAGCAAAAATGTGAGCTATTTAACTTTCTGGAGTCATAAAAATAATTTTATAAGGATAACAACATTTCCCAATGACAGAGAAGTCAGTCACGCTAAAGGTGTACTGTGCCAGTCTCTACTACATTTAATCAGTTATATGTCAATTCTGCTGATTTGCATAAACTGTTTTCTGACAGAAACAGGAATCTAGATTGCTGAACTAAAATCTACCTAGTTGGCTCACACAAGTTTTTCAGCAGGATTACATTAAACTTTAAGGTAAGGGTATGGGATTTAAACGAAGCAATAATAGAGGCCTCAGTATGTGATTACTTCTCAGCTTAAAGTCTATAGAATTAACTAAACCCACTATAGATATGAGGTACATAAAGAGAATTTTTAAAAAATCCAACCGCAGTGTACAGTAGATTAAATTACCTCATGGGTCTTTTATATCTCTAACTTCTATAAACCATTATTATTTATTAAAACTATTGATTATAAGAAAAGATTGAGGAAGACAACCTTAAAAAGTATGGAAATTAGTTTCACCTTAAGCCAAAAAAAAAGCTGGAAATAACTCTACATCAATCTCATACTTAAGAGACAGAATTATTCTCAATTAATTTTAATTAAATTGCTCCATTAGCTTGATTTTCCTTGACACTGTGAAATCTGACCTCCTGTATTCGACAGAGGAGTACCAAGAGCCTCCATGATAACAAACTGCTTCACTTAAGCTTCATCACTGATTACATTTAATGATCTGGAAAGGATAAGGACAGCGTTTCTGCCTTTTCAGTTTGCTGATACCTGTATGCTGAAAGTTCTCAATTTCTGGTGATATGGGGAGTACATTTAGAGAAGGTCATAATCCTTGAAGAAGACTACATTAATTATTGAAGTTTGGAAACTAGAAGTAAATATATTTTATTGTCTGTTTTAGAAACCCAAACAACTTATTTAAGTTGAACATCAATTGATCAAATGTCAAACCAAACAAGAAAATTAGGTTTACTTAATAAGGAATTTAAAAAGTTTATTCCAACACTGCCATACAATTTTTCCCGCCAGGCTATAGTCTTTCTTATTTTCTAGATTTGTCTTAAATGCATTCTCATATACTGGGGTGACTGTCTAGTTAACAAAACTTTATGAATATATTCAGCGTAGGCAAAAATAAGAAGTATGCATTAAGTAGGACGTAGAGAGGACCTCTCTAGAGTCTATGTTGCTATGGATATTTATTTGTTCTTGGATTGTAAATGAACAGAAAATAGTACATGTAGTCATTGTCTGTAACTGAAAAACAATGTGTACCTTCTAATAATAAATAAAACAAATATTTCAGAGAAGGGATTAAACAATCTAAATTCATGATCTTAAAATAGACCATAAAAGAATAGAAAATTTTAATACAGATTTTCTATCTATAAATATCAATTTTTGATTGCTATAACACTCTTAAATTTTCATATTATGGGACTTATGAAAGTATAATTACAAAAAAATTCTGTTGACACACTTTACTTTTACTCAATGCTGTATCCGTTGTAATGATTAAGAAGTTCTTGGAAGTCAAATATTATTGAAAACCCAAAATAAGAGAGAATTCTGGAAGACAGGGGAGTAGGAAGCACCAATGATAAGTCTACTCACCCAGACAGTAATTACACAAAAATCTATCTCATGTAACTTATTTAGAACTCTGGAGTATACTGAAGGCTTATATCTTGTAGGAGAAGGCTTTAGTGATAAACTGCAGTGGATTTTGGTCAGTATCACTTATTAACTCAACAGCAGCCACCCATGACACTAACAAACTCTATGGCAGGCAAGTGTGCACATACACTTGCCTGTTTTCATACAACTCATGGAAAACAAGGTGAGCAGTAAGGCAGTAACAACACTGTTCTCTAACATTGGGCTGCAAGTTCAGATCATTAATTGCTGTTTTCAATCGTGGAGTTGCAAACACAGATGAAGGCAGCTATTGTTGCTGCATCTCCCTCTTATTGTTCCAAGTTACATCTCTTTGGCAGAAGGAATTTTCAGGACATATAAAGCTCAGGTGAGTTTTTTAATCTTAATTTTTTTTCTTTTTCCTTGCTTTGTGAGCTAAAGATTAAAACATTCACAATAAGAGAAAATAGGGGAAAATTAGAAAAGTATCAGAAATGCCCAGGGGAAGATGCAGACTCAGAAAAGACCTGAAAAGACCATATGTTTACACATCAACCTAATCATTGGCATAGAGACAGCCTACAGCATTCTAAGCAAAACAAATGAAATCAAAATAAAAAGAGCAAATCCAGGTGAAGGGGTCAAATATGAGTCCCAAATTTACTGTATTACTGGATTAAAATAAGCAACTTTCAAAACAAAAATCACAAGGCAAGCAGAGAAAGAGTAAACTGTGTTCCATTCAATGGATGAAAATAAACAACAGAAATTGTTCTTGAGAAAGTCCTTATGGTAGATCTACTAGACAATGACTTTAAAACAACTGTTTTCAAGATACTCAAAGAACTAAAGGAAGGCACAGAGGAAGTAAGAAATATATATGTATAAACAATGAAAATATAAATAAAGAGTACTTTAAACTAAAAGTAAAGTCTGGAGCTGGGAATTATAATCAAATAAAAAATTCATTATTGTTTGAAAGGTAGTTTTGAATAGAGGGAGAAAGAATCAATGCATTTGAATATAGGCTAATGGAATTTATTGATTCTGAGGGATGGAAATAAAAAATGATTGAAGAAAGTGAAAACTAAAGGTATAAAACAATCATGAAGACCAATATACACATTATGGTAGTCTCTGAAGGAGAAGAAAATGAAAGAGGCAAAGGGATTATTTGAAGAAATAGTTTCTGAAAAATTCCAAAATTTGATGAAAGACAAGAATATAAACATTGAAACAACTATAAAGAACTCCAGGTTGGGCACGGTGGCTCACGCCTGTAATCCCAGCACTTTAGGAGGCCAAGGTGAGCAGATCATGAAGTCAGGAGATCTAGACCAGCCTGAACAACATGATGAAACAAGTTCTCTACTAAAAATACAATAATAAAAAAAAATTAGCCAAGAGTGGTGGTGCACAGCTGTGGTCCCAGCTACTTGGGAGGCTGAGGCAAGAGAATCACTTGAACCTGAAAGGTGGAGGTTGCAGTGAGCCAAGATCTTGCCACTGCACTCCAGCCTGGGTGACAGAGCAAGACTCTGTCTCAAAAAAGAAAAAAAAAAAAAGAACTCCAAATATTGTGAACTCAAAGAAACCTACACTGAGACACATTTTAATCAAACTGTGGAAAGCCAAGGCCAAAGAAAGCATCTTAAAATTATAAACAGAAAAGCAATTCATAATATGCAACCTCAGTAAGGTTATTAGTAGATTCCTCATCAGAAACTTTGGAGTCTAGAAGGCAAGGGACTACTGTACTTAAAGAACTATAAGTACAACAACAACAACAAACTTATCAACCAAGAATCCTGTACCTGGTAAAAACTGCCTTTCAAAACATAGGGAGAAATCAAAGCATTCTAAAATAAACAAAAGCTGAGTTTACTACCACTAGATCTGCCCTGAAAGAATTGCTAAAAAAAAACTCCTGCAGTTTACATTGAAAGAATGCTAGATAGTAACTCAAAGGTATATGAGGAAATAAAGACTGAAGTAAAAATAAATCCATGGAAAATTTAATGTTAGTATTATTTTAAGTTTGGTTTATAACTACACATATTGTTTTCCACATAATTTAAGGGACTAATGCATGAGTACAAATTATTACTTGTCATTTTTGGACAGATAATATATAAACTATACTTCTGTTACATCAATGACTTAACAACTGAATGGGGTGGAAACTAAGCTGTCAAGGAGCAGCGGATTTCTTTTATGTTATTGAAGTTAAAATGGCTTAATTTCAAATTAGAGTGTTACAACTTGAGGATGTTAAATGTAATTCCCATGGTAACCACACAAAAACGCTATAGAATACCCAGAAAAGGAAATATGAAGGGAATTCAAATATTTTTTCCATAAAAAATCAATTTAACAGTATTACAGAAAATAACAAACAAAAAAATGTATAATACTTGTTGACAAAAAGTGGCAAAATGACAGAAGTCTTTCCTTATCAGTAATTTTTTTAAACATAAGTAAACTATGAAATTAAAAAAAAGACTGGCAGAATAGATTTGTAAAATTATCCAACAATACAGCTGTTTACTGAAGACTCACTTTGGATCCAAAGAAAGAAATAGGTTGAAAATGACAGATTTAAAAATGATATTCCATACAAATAGTAACCAAATGAGAGCAGGAATAACTATACTAAAATCAGAAAATATGGACATTAAATTAAAAAATTTATAAGTGACAAAGAAGGATATATTTTTTTAATAACAGAATCAGCACTGCATGAAGATCCATAAACATTGATCTACCTAATAACCAACATCAAAATATATAAAGCAAATATTAACAAAATGTAAGGGAGAATTCAAAAATAGTTACAGCTGTACAAAAGGAGTTAGAATTTAAAAATTCTAAAAACACTTGGAATTTTTAAAAATAAAGATCTGAAATCAATAGTCTCTACATACAACTTAAGGACCTATAAAAAGACAAACAGACATAACCCAGAGGTAGTAGGAAGGAAGGAATAATAAAGGTTAGAGTAAAGATAATTAAAATGAAAAACATTATTCTATCTTAAAAAGAACAAATATTCTGACTTGTGCTACAATATGGATGAATCTTGATCACATTAAATGAAGTGAAATACACAAACCACAACAGGACAAATAATGCATGATTCCGCTTATATGAGGTACCTAAACTAGCCAAAATTATAATATCAGAAAGAAGACTGTCAGTTATCAGGTGCTGTGGAGACAGGAGAATAGAGATTTAGTTTACTGGTATAGAGCTTCCGTTTTCCAAGATGAAAAGAGTTCTGCATATAGATGGTAGTGATGCTTGCATAACATTAATGTGTTTACTACTACTGAACTGTATACTTTAAAATGGTTAAGATTTATGCTATGTTTATTTACCACAATAAGAATAAATTGGAAACTAAATAAATAAACCTGTGGAAAATAAGCAAACAAAAAAGACATGTTTCTGAAATTGATGCTTCCACAAAAGACAAAATATTAGGCAACAACTTTGCCTATATACTAGACGACTGATTTGAGTAACTGATGTGATAATTCACTTACAGTGTATGCATATTCCTACCGAAAGAATGACCCTAAAACACAAAGGATGTTTCATGAATTTCCCAGTTACCTCCTTTTAATATTTAAAGTATATTAAACTTTTAAAACATTATTGCTAACCTTTTATAATTTCTTGTGACCTTCATCTATTTATATAGTTAATATGAATACTAAAGCGCAATTTTCCCAGTGTTTATTAATGACCTAATTCTTATTAGCAAAGATGATGCTATTAGTAAATATTATGGTTAATTTGCTTGGAGCTACTTGAAATTACTCTTGTCATTTTATATTTTTGTCCATCAAGAGACTTTTTTTTTTTTTGGAGCATCAAGTCACTTCACTAGTGTTAAGTCTGAGTAGTTGGGTTTTTATATGGGTAGTGGCCTGAAGACATAGGTCCCAGCCTCTAGCATATTAATTGCATGATGATAATCTCACTATATTTGACCGGTTTATACTGATCACTTTTAATGAGCTCAAAAGCACAGTATCATTCTTTAGCAAACTTAAAATAACAAGAAACTTCGTTAGTAGTTTTGACTTCACAATAGAAGGATATTTTCAAGTTTCAGGATTTTGTATTTAAATACATTGATAAATTACATAATTTATTAAACAATATTGCATACATCCTTTTATAATCATAAACTTAATATAATAAGCACTCCAGAAAATTCCAAATATTGTTCATTGATTTAAAACTATTTACAAAACCATTTCAGGAAATAACATAGAAAACCATTGATTTGGCATATATGTTCAAGATAATCCATAAATTCATATTGCCTCTATCTTCCCAGTTTGTACACTCCTGTGTTTCATGCCATGCTGCTTGCAGCAAAAACAATTCACAATGAGCCGGGCGTGGTGGTTCACGCCTGTAATCCCAGCACTTTGGGAGGCTGAGGCAGGTGGATCACGAGGTCAAGAGATCGAGACCATCCTGGTCAAAATGGTGAAACCCCGTCTCTACTAAAAATACAAAAAAATTAGCTGGGCACAGTGGCACGTGCCTGTAATCCCAGCTACTCGGGAGGCTGAGGCAGGAGAATTGCTTGAACCCAGGAGGCGGAGGTTTTGGTGAGCAGAGATTGCGCCATTGCACTCCAGCCTGGGTAACAAGAGCGAAACTCCGTCTCAAAAAAAGAAAAGAAAAGAAAAGAAAAATTCACAATCATATCCCAATAATTCACTTTTTTGCCATTCTTTTTCCTTGGATTTGCAAAGTAGTATCTGGAGAAGTTAGGAATACCATACAGCAGACACGTACGTGTTTTACTTAGATGTGATTATCATATATCCATTTTTATTGAAATACTTTATGTATGTATATGTTAAAAATACATTTCTTGAATTTTTCTTATTTTATTCAACCTCGAGTTACAAGATAACTTTTATTGTTGTTGTTGTTGTTATCTAAGTATTTGACAGTTACTGTGATCGTAAAACTTCTTTTGGTCATTTTGGAGAGTCGTCATAATAAAATTATGAAGCAGTAAATATACTGCTTAGAGATTCTACTTAGAGATCCATTAATTTCAATGCATAAGATTCGATATTTACCCCTTGTGGAAGTTTCCTTTGAAAATATGTAATGAGAAAATTGGTTTTAATAGCTCCTGTCTGATTTGGCTATCTCTTGCATTACTTAATAATTTGTGTACTTTTTCATACATAGAAGGGAAACCTGTGAGAGGATGAGATGGGCTTAGGGCTTCACTGAGATTTACATGGCAGAATAAAATACGATAATGTCTATCCATTATCAACTAAGAGAAAGATAAACTGTGGATATCCTCAGCTTAAAGTAACTTCAAACCCTTTTTGTTTTCTTGAAAACAGATGAAAACAGATACCATATAAAGAATGAAAGCAGATACTATATAAAGAAATATGATGAAACAGATACTATATAAAGAATAGTATGAAAACAGATACTATATAAAGAAAACAGATACCATATAAAGAAAGAAATATGATGCTATAGTAACTAGCATTTTTACATATTCAAAATTAAGCTCATCGATAAACCTATTAAGATGAGAAATATGCATTTAGCCTTGGTAATGAGCTAAAGGTAACTACATTTAAAATGCTTTCACTAACTGTATTTCCACCCTTTCACTTGACACAATAATTTATTGTATAATTTCCACATTATTTCAGATCAGAAATTAAACATACATATCATCAAGACAACAGAAAAATTATCTAGTTATCAATAACAATAAAAGTTAAATGGCTAGTATTAAATTTAAAATATTCCAAAGTTGAGTAATCAATCAGGTATGATTTGAGAACTGAAGGGGCAAATATATTTGGGTATTTAATTTAATAAATATTCCTTTTACCATTTCAAAATATTTACATAATTTTTATTGACATCAGTAAATGATCATTAAGAAATGAGGCACATAGCTCATTCTCATCCCCAAACCCACACAGAAAATGACATTAATAGGAATCATTCCATATTAAAAGTTATGTTAAAGCTGTTGCATTTAAAGATATTTTAAAAGTTATTGGCTACAAAATATATAGGCTCTTATAAATGTAGGGAGTTTAAAATTAGGAAAATAGAATCATACATTAGACATAAGATTTTTGCAAGTCCATTGACACTTTTAAACAGGGTGATTTTTAAAATGTTATCATTTGTCATAATTATAATTAGATATATCTTTTATCACATTTCAAAATTTCCTTAGAATGCTTGTCAGTTTTTTAATGCTCTAACATCAAGAGAATGAAAAGAATTTTTTTAAAAAATGCTCCATTCTCCCTTTCTGCTTACGTTGTTAGTAAAGTGAATAATGCCTCCATACTGTTACGTTAGCTGATAATGATGTGCTCTTACCCCAGTTATTTTAAAGATTTATCCACTTGACAAAGTCCTACAACAGTGGAAATAGAAATATTTTTATCCCAGAAGTTATAAATGAAAATAATTAGTAACCTTCAAAAAGGTCAAAATGGCCTGATAATAGCTATTATTTCTAATAATAAAATGACTAACTTGAAGGCATAAGTTTGTCTTAATGAATAAAATATTCAAATTATTTTCTTGGCACAAATGCAACAATGAAACCATCCCTTGTTTTACGCAACATACATTTTAATTTAAATCAAGTTCAATGGAAGAAATCACACTTTTCATAGGAAGGCAAAGAAGATATATTGGGTATATGCAAGGGAAAGGAATGTATTTATATATAAATATCATGTGATATAATGTTGAAGCAAAAAATAGAATAAAAGAGTAGGTGTTTATGGGCAAATAAGGAATTACTAACTAAAGTAGCTGGTAAACTCTTCTTGTGCCTATGGTTCCTTCTTTGTTCTAAAAGTACCAAATCCAGAAGACTCTTCTAAGCACTACACTGACTGCCAAATTTTGGTTAACCCTTGGTAAGTAACTAAGGAAATATGAAAAACCCATGTATACATGATTATCATTTATTTGCACCAATTCTTGACTCGATTTTGTAAACGCAAGCAAAAGAAAACTTTAGTCATCGTTTTGGACAATTTGTAAACTGGAACCAGCCTTTCGTAAACTGACCAAGCTAAAAGACTCATAATTAATATAAGATGAATATATTAGGCACAGCATCTTGAAAAAATCTATCTTTATTATTTGTATCTTTCTATAATAATAGGTAATTATCGATTCTTAGCACATCTTTATTAATAAAACATCACTTTTTAAAGCTTGGCCCAACTCAGGCCTCTTCCACATAAACTTTCATGATTAGCACATAAAAAAATGAATATTGCATGCATGATATCCACACTAAGGCACCTTTGATTTTCAGCATGAATTAGGGAAGAATGACATTTTTAAGGTATTTTCTACCATCAGAAAGAATAACAAACTAGTTTTCATGAAAATATGCTATTGCAAAATTTGGGAAAACGGAAGAGGTGCACAGAAAATGATAACGATCAGTGTTAGAATTGTTTATAAGGTGCCGGGCGCGGTGGCTCACGCCTGTAATCCCAGCACTTTGGGAGGCCGAGGCAGGTGGATCACGAGGTCACGAGATCGAGACCATCCTGGTCAACAAGGTGAAACCTCATCTCTACTAAAAATACAAAAAATTAGCTGGGCATGGTGGCGCGTGCCTGTAATCCCAGATACTCAGGAGGCTGAGGCAGGAGAATTGCCTGAATCCAGGAGGCGGAGGTTGCAGTGAGTTGAGATGGCGCCATTGCACTCCAGCCTGGGTAACAAGAGCTAAACTCCGTCTCAATGAAAAAAAAAAAAAAAAGAATTGTTTATAAGGCATTTCTCTTAATACCTAATGTAAATGACGGGTGACGTATGCAGCAAACTGCTACCATGGCATGTGTATATCTATGTAACAACATGATCTGCATGTGTACCCCAGAACTTAGAAGTTTAACAAATTTTTAAAAATCCAGAAATAATAAGAGAAAAAATTTAAAAATTGTTTACAAGAAATCATGTGCATCTAATGGATTTTATTGTATGTTATCTGAGGAAAGAATGCACTAACTAAAGAAAAATTGGCTTTCTACATGCTGTTTACAGAAATGGAAATGTAAAGGTAGGGAATTCAACAGTATCAGCAAACATTTTCCAGGAGTGTTCACGAATCTGCATAATGTGGCATACCAGAGAGCATTGGATGTGGCACAGGAATGGATTTATTCTTTCACACTTCAATCTCAGTGGACTATTCTTTAGTATAACTTCCTCGCCCCCCACCCCTTTGCCCTCAAATATTTTCTATTTTTCATTATATTTTCTAATGTATTAATCAGGAAGAGTACATCTTAGAAAACATAAAAGTATGGTAAATGCATAAGAATAATGTATTATGTTTTTTATCATCTCATGCAACATTCTTAAAGTGAGTGCACATAAATGAAATTATCTTTGAGTACTCTCTTTGAAACCCTCTAAAGTCTAGATATGAAAAATAGGAGACCAGTTTGTGTTGATTCCCCATCAAAGTGATATGTACTACTACATGATGCTCTAAGCAATCAACTGAATTTCCTGTATCTTTACCCAGGATTCCCTTCTCTAATTCCTCCCCTTTTAAATGCAGGTTCTCAGTGTTACTGTCTAGTGTTGTTTGTAGAAAACATGTAAATGGCAATAACCAAATCAAAACTACTTTAAGATTGTGGCTTTGAAGGTACTAACACTTATTTGGCTGTGTAAGATTTAAATGCTATATTTTTTTATATTTAGAAGATATAATTATGTCTTATACATAGCTTTATTTTCTTCACACTCTATGTTCTTTATAATATAACTCTATTTCTGCATCTACACGAGATTGTAATCTGTTGGAGCAGAGAAAGTGGTATAGAAACAACTAGACTGCAGAAAATAACACTACAGTATTCCTTTATTATTTTTTTTCTGAACAAAGAGTCCTTTCTGGTGGAATTTTCTGGAAAGAAAATGTACATACACACAAACATGTATATATGTAAATGCATGTGTTTATACTTACACAATGAATATAACTGTACACATATATGTAAACACACATTCATACATGCAAACACAATCATTGTAGTTTAAAATTAAACATTCTAACAAAAGGAACAGTGCAAATAAGCAAGCATTGTTTTTGCTTTGAGGTTAAATTGTGATTATTTTTGCTTCAGTTCCTTTAGCTTTCTTTCTAATGTCCCAGGGACCTTGGTGGGCTTGTATAATGTAAAGATGAGAAAGAAAACGTCTGTCCTTCTGACATCAGGACCTTTCACCAGAGAAAACTGTGAACATTAATTAATGTGATTTGCTCAGCTCATCCAAACACAAATGCTGTCTGGGCCAGACCGAATGGGGCTTCAGCTATGCCTTTACCAGAGTGGCTAATCTAATTCCCTGAGTAATCCTTTTCTCTTGCTTCACTGTTTGCCCAGCAGAAACACTCACTTTCTCTGAACATTTCTTTCTGTAGTTACATAGAGTGTGAAGTCACATTTTAATGAGATAAAATATTTTAATAGTTTAATAATTAGAATAATTCATCACTATTCAGCTACCAGTGTAACTGGAATAAGGGTACTCTATATAAAACTGTTTGAAATAATGAGTAAATCTACTTTGAATGGATCCTTTAGTTTATTATATTCCCATAGGCATGGGACATAATATGCCTTATCAATATATTTTATAACAATTTTGACCATAGTAAAATATACTTAATTCTGGCTTTAATATTTCCTACTTATAAGGGCTGAAGCTCAATTTCACGTAAAAATGTGTAGAAAAGTAAATAATTACTCTAATAATTAAATGACATCACAGTCGCAATATATTAGCATAATCCATAGTCATTTGGAGATGAAACTTACAGAAATTGGATTTTTTTTTTCTTTGAGACGGAGTTTCGCTCTCTTTACACAGGCTGGAGTGCAACGGCGCGCTCTCGGCTCACTGCAACCTCCACCTCCTGGGTTCAGGCAATTCTCCTGCCTCAGCCTCCCGAGTAGCTGGGATTACAGGCGTGCGCCACCATGCCCAGCTAATTTTTTGTATTTTGAGTAGAGACGGGGTTTCACCATGTTGACCAGGATGGTCTCGATCTGTTGACCTCATGATCCACCTGCCTCGGCCTCCCAAAGTGCTAGGATTACAGGCTTGAGCCACCGCGCCCGGCCAGAAATTGGATCTTATTTTTCTTTCTCCTACCACTCTAGTTCACGTGTCTGAACAAAGATACACATGTACAAGTTATTTTCATTTGTCACAACATGTACAGATATTCAGATACAGATTTCTACTAACTATATTCTGAACAAAAGGACAATGCTCTGAATGACAAGGGAAACTCCATTACCAAAAGCTGTATTATGAAAAGAAAATTTCTAAGGAGTTTTTCAATGAAAAATAAAAACAAATTAAAATAAACTAATCCCACATAACTAGACTGAGGAAAACAAATAGAGCATCTGTTAGGGAATTTGTTTGTTTGTTTGCTTTTTCCCCCTCAGATACTGATAAAGTTAACTCTGGGATTGAAAAGACACATGCTTAATTTTAAATGTTTTATTCTAAAAAACAAATCCATTGGTATAATCTAAGTTTGTCCCATGTGAACCGAAAATACGTATTTTTAAAACAATCTAGGAGTCTATTTGCTTGAATAATTTTATGGCACAAGTATATGCATACTTAGTATCACTGGAAAATATTAATTAGGAAAACATTAAAATCAGCTTGTGTTTCAGAAACAACAAGAATAAATATAAGTGTAGAGGCTGACAAAACTAAAGAAAGTAAAGTGACAGTTCAGACACTATGAATTTATAAATAAATACATTAAGAATCTAAGTAGGCTGGGCATGGTGGCTCACACCTGTAATCCCAACATTTTGGGAGGCGGGGGCAGGTGGATCATGAGGTCAGGAGTTTGAGACCAGCCTGGCTAATATAGTGAAAACCCATCTCTACTAAAAATAAAAAAAATTATCCAGTGTGGTGGTTCGTGCCCATAATCCTAGCTACTTGGGAGGCTAGACAGGAGAATAGCTTGAACTCAGAAGGCAGAGACTGCAGTGAGTGGAGACCCTGCCGCTGCACTCCAGACTGGGTGACAGAACAAGACTCTGTCTTGAAAAAAAAAAAGAGAATTGAAGTACATGATTCACACAGATTATGTGACGGTGTATTGATAAAACAAGTAAGTAATGTCCTGGAGCTGTCTTTTACCACTAACTTTTCAAATGCCCCTGAATAATCACTCTTTCTTCCCCAAAATATAGATCTTAACTAAAAGAAAGCCTTTTCTTGTTATACTATTTGAAAGAAACAGTACAAGTATTAGGATATTGCAGCTCATTTCCTGACATTCTTTTCATGATAGGAAATTCAGTACTGTAAACTGACAAACTGGTGGTTTACAGGAAAAATTAATGCAATATGGGCCTTTCTGTTTTAACATCCTCTATAGTCTCTTACTTCAGAACATATTTTGACATAATATTTTCCTTTCTAAAATTTGTATATACCAACTTTATTCTGTTTTCCTACCTTATTTATATCATCTTGTAAAATTAATTAATGGCTTTAAAAAAGTTCTTTAAAACACAAGTTAAGTTCTCCTGTTAATACTCTTTCAAGAAGCAGCACGTTTCTCAGGGATTTAGCATGAGATTTATTAATTTTTATTGTATGGGAGAGCTCACAGGAGATTGTCTTCCATAGAGGGTGACAGTAATTCTATGTTTAGAGTAATACGTGATATTAGAACTACGCTCTATGATTAGATTGTGATGACTTACAAATTTTAGTACATTTTGAAACATTTGTGTAATTGTTAACAATGTGACATTGTGTAGACCAATTTCACAAACTTTTCACGGTCTGTGTGAAATAATTAGAAAAGTGTTTTTTCTTTTTTCTTTCATGATAGCTAGGTAAGAAAGTTTCTAAAATGTACTATTTTCAGCATTGTTATAAACTTTGTGATTTAGTCATACTTTTATACTTACAAAAAGTATATGGATAATGGTAATGACATCAAAAAGATGTTTATTATCATCAGATAATTGCAAATTAAAGTCCTAATAAGATATCACCTTATACCTGTTACAAGTGGCTATTAACAAAATTTTAAAAATATAAAAGATAATAAGTGTTTGTGAAGACGTACAGATAAGGAATCCCTTGTATACTCTTGGTAGGCATATCAAGTAGTACAACAATTATAAAAAATAGTGTGGAAGTTCCTCAAAAAATAAAAATAGAACTACTACTCTTCAAGATAAAAATGCTCAACAAACTAGGTATAGAAGGGCAACATTTCAAAATAATAAAAATTATGAGAAACCCACAGCTAACATAATACCAAACAGGGAAACGTTGAAAGCCTTTCCTCAAAGACCTTGAGCAAGACAAGAATGCTCATTTTCAACATTTCTATTCAATACAGTACTGGAAATCTTAGCTAGTGCTATCAGGGAAGAAAAATAAAGAAAACCACTCAACAATTGGTGTCCAAACTGGAAAAGAGGGAGCCAAATATCCCTGTTTGCAGACAACATGATCTTGTGTGAGGACTTCGGATTGATAAATCTGGGAAACTTGCAGGATACAAAATCAACGCACAAAACTCAGTAATATTTCTAGATATCAATAATGAAGTAGATGAATAAAAAATCAAGAAGTCAATCCCCTTTACAATGGTTACGAAAAAGAACAGCAGAAAAGAAAATACTTAGAAAAGAATGTAACCAAGTAAGTTAAAGATCTCTGCAAGGAAAACTATCAAACATCAGTAAGATAAATTAAAAGGGACACAAGCAAATGGAAAGACAACTCATGCTCACAGATAAAAATAATTTAAATGATCACACTACTCACAATAATCTGGAAATCCAAGCCAATCCTTATAAAAACATAAGTTATTTTTCATAAAAATAGAAAAAAAGGCAATCTAAAAATCTGCATAGAACACCACCACAAAAGGCTCAAAAAGCAAAAGCAACTCTGAAGTAAAAAGGACACAGCTAGGACATCATACTACGTAACTCCGAAGTATAAGACAAGGCTATAGTAACCAAAACAGAACATATTGGCATAAAATTTGACATATGGGACAGAATAGAGAACCCAGAAATAAATCCACATATTTACAGCCAACTGATCTTTGACAATGTCACCAAGAACAAACGTTGGGAAAAGGACACCTTCTTCAATAAATGATGTTTGGAAAACTGCATAACCACATGCAGAAGAATGAGACTGGACCCGTATATCTCACCACATACAATGTCAACTCAAGATGGGTTAAAGACTTTACATAAAACCTGAATTTACAAAACTACTATAAGAAACTATAGAAAAAATCTTTTCAGGACATCAGTCTGGGCAAAGATTTTATGGCTAAGACCTCAAAAGCACAGGCAAAATATTAATGAAACATATTCAACTAAAAACCTTCTGCACAGCAGAAGAAAAAATCAACAGCGAGAAGAGACAACATCTACAATGGAAGAAAATATGTGGAAATTATTCATCTGACAAGGGACTAACATCCAGAATATATAAGGTGTTCAAGCACTTCAACAATCTTTTTTAAAAAAATTCCATTTGAAAATAAGCAAAGGACATAAATAGACATTTTTCAATTGAAAACGGACAAAGGACATAAATAGACATTTCTCAATAGAAGACATACAACAGAGATATGAAAAAAATGCTTAATATCATTAATCAACAGAGAAATGCAAATCAAAACCACAATGAAATATTGTTTCACCCAAGTCAGAATAGTTATTATTAGAAAACAAACAATAACAGATACTGGCAAGGATGCAAGGAAAAGGAAACTCTTATACATTGTTAGACAATGTAAATTAATGCAACCTCCATGGAAAATGCTATGGAGATTTCTCAAGAAACTAAAAATAGATCTACTATATGCTCCAGGAAACTCACTATTGAATATCTATCCAATGAAAAAGAAATTAATATATCCATGGGATGCCTGCACTCATATGTTTATTCAGCACTATGCAGAAGAGCGAAGATAGAGTATCAACCTAAGTGTCTATCAATAGATGAATGAATAAAGAAAATGTGGCATATATACACAACAGCATATAATTTGTCATAATAATAAATCATGTTATTTGAACAACATGGATGAAATTGGATGTCATTATAAGTTAAATAAGGCAGGCACAGAAAGACAAATACCATGTAGTTCTAACTCATGTGGGAACTAAAAACTTTGAACTTATACACATGAAGACCAGAAAAATCTATGCCAGAGACTGGGAAGAGAGGGGCATAGAGGGGATGAAGAGAGTTAGTTTATGGGTAAAACACACAGTTAGACAGAAATAAGCTCTAATGTTGGATAGCAGACTAGGGTGACTATATTAGTAACAACGTTATGCATATTTTAAAGTAATTAGAAGAGGGGGCTTGAAATGATACCAACACATAAATATGATAAAAACCTAAGGTGAAAAATACTACAAATACCCTGAGACTTGACTATTACACCTTTTAAGCATATAACAAACATTTAAGTGCACTCCATAATTATGCAAAATACTATGTATCAATAAAAGAGAGTAAACTAGAACTACCATATGACCCAGCAATTCCACTTACAGTATAAATACAAGGAAATGAAATCAGTGTTTTGAAGAGATCTGTATTTCCATGTTGATTGCAACATTATTCAGAATAGCCGAGATATGAAAACAACTTATCAATGGATGAATGGATGAAGAAAATGTGTTATATAGTATATACAGAATGGAATACTATTCAGTGTTAAGAAACAAGAAAATCAGCCGGGTGTGGTGGCTCACACCTGTAATCCTAGCACTTTGGGAGGCCGAGGCGGGTGAATCACGAGGTCAAGAGATAGAGATCTTCTTGGTCAACTTGGTGAAACCCCGTCTCTACTAAAAATACACACACACACACACACACACACACACACACACACATACACAATAAAAAGAATTAGCTGGGCATGGTGGCACGTGCCTGTAATCCCAGCTACTTAGGAGGCTGAGGCAGGAGAATTGCCTGAACCCAGGAGGTGGAGGTTGCAGTGAGCCGAGATCACACCATTGCACTCCAGCCTGGGTAACAAGAGGGAAACTCCATCTCAAAAAAAAAAAAAAAAAAAGAAACAAGAAAAACTTATCATTTGCAACAACATGAATAAACTTGGAGTGCATATGCTAATGAAGTAAGTTAGACACAGGAAGACAAATATTACATGACCTCACTTAGATGTGGAATCTAAAAAGTATAATTCATGGAAGTAAAGAGTAGAATGTTGGTTAGCAGGGCCTGGGGTGGGTATGTGGGGGAATAAGGCAGGTAGAGAAATATTGGTCAAAGTGTACAAAGTTTCATTTAGACAGTAGGAATAATTTATGGAAATTTATTATACAGAATGGTGACTTTGCTAACACTGTACACTTGAAAATTTCTGAGAGAAAATGTTGAATATTCTTATAAAAATGACACTTATGTGAGATAACTATGTAAATTCACTTGATTTAACCATTCTTATATATATATATATATATATATATATATATATATATGTGTGTGTGTGTGTATATATGAAAACATCATAGTGTATACCATAAATATACACAATTTTTATTTTTCAAATTAACAGTTTTTAAAACACGTTTGTTTTTACTATAATTGTTTCTATTTTTAAAATATCAAAATTTTCTATAAAAAATATACACACCCATATAGATGATCAATATAAATAATCTTTTCTTTTCCCCAAAAATTGTTTCTGTCCTAAAATGTAAATTGATCATCTGGGGCATATGCTTACAATTTCAACTGAGAATTCCAGAGTCTCCTTTTTGTCAGCAAAAGACACTTTTATAAAGCTTAAAAATACATGCGTTCAGACTTGTATATAGCAGTCAATCTCTTATTGAAGTCAGTCCAATAAAAATGCACAAAGTAGGATTTTTTTTTATAATGGCACATATGGGTGTAATATGACATAGCCCAGGAATCACACTTAACTATGATAATTCTTCCTCTATATAACTTCTCCAGTTATTCAGTTGTAAGATGTATAAAGTGGCCACCTGACAACTAAACTCTGATAATCGACTCCTACGTAGAAATGGACTCAAACTGCTCCTCTACATAACTACTTGTCACCTTCTTCAATGTTTTATAATGCCATTCATGTGTTTATAATCTTCAGTGCATAGACAGTGTTATGGATTTAATATTTGTTTCTTCTTGAAATTTATATGTTGATGGCCTGACTGCCAATATGATGTTATTAGAAGGTGTGGCTTTGGGGTGGTAATTTGGTTAAATGACCTCATGAGAATAAAGCCCTGTGATGAGATTAGCACCTTCTTAAGGGAGGAAGAGATACCAGAGATTGTTCTTCCTACTACATGAGGATAGGAAAGTCAGGAAGGGGGCCCTCACCAAGACTGAATATGCCACTTCCTTGACCGTGGATTTCCTGGTTGGCAGAACTGTGAAAAATAAATTGTTCAAGCCACTCAGTCTAGGGTTTTGTTATAGCTGTTGAAGATCACTAAAACATACAGCATTTACCTTTGAGAGTAATGGTCCAGCATTATTACAAACTATATAAGCTTTCTGGGTAGTTCTGTCCCTAAGAATATCAGCAATCCTGTTTCCACATCTGAAGTGTATTTTTACTATTCCTTAAAATGAATTATCATGTATGTTTGTGACATAAGATATTTAAGCAAGAGATATTAACCATCCTAAGATCCAAAACGTATGCAAGAATTTGTGATCACATAAGAGGTCACAAATATATTACGAAGGGCATCTTTGATAATATGCTTGGGAAGGAGCCCACATCAAAAATGTTAGGAATTGTGAGAATGGAAGCTATGCCCACAGGGACTTGTCTGAAAAAGTGAAGACATTGTTCCAAAAAATAAATCTGCTGGTTCATTATTGTTTAATAGCTATGGAACATTTAGCAAGTACAGCATAAAATAGGTTGTCATTAAAATCAGTGAACAGGCAAATGCAATTTTTAGTTTCACTAAAATATATTTGATAGAAAAGGACATACTTTCACACAGTAACAGATAGTATGTTTTCAACGGCTTAACAGAAATGTGTCCAAGATAATAGGAAAAAACCAGATGAACTAAAGTAGCAATTAGTGGTACAGAAGTTTACCATGTTTTACAATATATTCATTGCAGTTACTCAGAACAAAAATATGTGAATGTTTGTGTGTATGTATCCAAAATGTCTCTAGTTTCTGAAAAATGTTACATATTTTTAAGCCTGGGTTTCACTCTGTCACACAGTTCGGAGGGAATCACCGCTCACTGCAGCCTCAAATTTCCAGGCTCAGGTAATCCTCTTGCCTCAGCCTCCTGGGTAGCTGAGATTACAGGCCTGGCTAATTTTTAAATTTTTTGTAGAGACAGGGTCACACTATGTTGTCCAGGCAGGTCTCAAACATCTGGGCTCTAGCAATCCGCCAGTCTCATCCTCCCAAATTGCTTGGAATATTTATATGTGAGCTATCATGCCTGGCTATATTTGATTTTTAAGTAGAGACTGTGATGGTTAATTTTATGTGTTATCTTGACTAGGCTAACGGAGGCCCAGGTGGCTGGTAAAACATTATTTCTCTCTGTGGATGTACAGGAGTTTCTGAAAGAGATTAACATATGAATCAGTAAACTGAGTAAAGAAGATCTGCCCTTACCAACGTGGGCAGGCATCATCCAATCCATTGACAATATGAACAGAACAAAAAGGCAGAGGAAAGAAAAATATCCTCTCATCTTGATCTGGGACATCATCTTGATCTGCCCATAATAAACTGAGTATTATCTGACTCACCACACCATAAAGTTGTGTGTGCACCACATTATCAAATAGAAGTGGTACATATGTGATTGATCCTGAGGAGGCCCTGAGTGGTACATGATTGATCCTGAGTAGGCCCTGAAGAGTGGTCCAAATGTCCGTGGTCCCCACTCCTGTCACAATGCCTTCTTTTTCCCAGCCTGTACCTCTAGCCTCTTGGGGAGTGTTCTGTGAAAGTTGACAGAGAAAAAGAAAACTTGGTCCTGTTTTACAGAGGGTTCTGCACAATATTCAGGCACCACCTGAAAACAGACAGCTGCAGTACTACAAGTCCCCTCTGGGACATAGCTGAATGACAGGTATGTAACAGGAAATCCTCTCAACAGGAGCAACTTCAGGCAGTGCACCTGTTTTAAATTTGCATGGAAGGATAAATGGCCAGATGTGTGACTATATATCAATTCATGGACTGTAGTCAATGATTTGGCTGGATATTCAGAGACTTGGAAGAAACATGATTGGAAAATTGGTGAAAAAGAAATTTGGGGAAGCAGTATGTGAACTGACCTCTTAGAATGAAAAATAATAATATTTGGGTCCTGTGTGAATGCTTATCAAAGGGTGACCTTGGTAGATGAGAATTTTAATAATCAAGTGGAGAGTATGATCTATTGTATAGACACCAGTCAGCCTCTTTCCCCATAGACCCCTATCATCATCCAATGGGTTTATAAACAAAGTGGCCACAGAGTCAAAGTCTGAGGTTATGCACGGTATGAGCACCATAGACTTCCACTCATCAAGGCCGACCTGGTTATGATCACTGTTGTATGTCCAATCTGCCAGCAGGAGAAACTCACACTGAGCCCCTGATATGGCACCATTCCCCAGGGTGATCAGCCAGCTACCTGGAGGCAAGTTGATTACATCAAACTGTTTTCATCATGGAAGGGAGAGTGTTTCATCTCTATTGCAATAGACACTTATTCCAGATACAGGTTTTCCTTTCATGCATACTATGTTTCTGTCAAAACTACCATCTATGCACTTATAGAATTCCTTGTTTGCTGCTATGATATTCTACACAGCACTGCTTCTCATCAAGGAACTGCTCTGACAGTCAAATAAATACAATCATGGGCCTATGCTCATGGAATTCACTGGTACAACTATGTTTTCTATCACTGTGAGGCAGCTAGCTTGACAGAACAGTGAAATGACCTTTTTAAGACTTTAGTTCCAATGCCATCAAGGTGATAATACTTGTAGGGCTGGGAAAAGACTGTATAGGCTCTTTACAGAAGACTGTATAGGCTCTGAATCAGCATCTGATGTGTGGTTCTGTTTCTCTGATAGCCAGGATTTATGGGTCCAGGAGCCAAGCAGAAGATGGGAGTGGTGCCACTCATCATTAACCCTATTGACTCACTATTGAAATTTGTGCTTCCTGTTACTATAACTTTATACTCTGCTGGCCTAGAGGTCTCAGTTCTGGAGAAAGTAGTGCTTCCACCAAGAGACACAATAATTCCACTGAACTGAGAGTCAAGACTGCCACCCACCTTGGACTTCTCATGTCTCTGAATCAACAGGTAGATAATGGAGTTATTGTGCTGGCTAGGGTGATTAATCCTTATTACCAACAGGAAATTGGACTACTATTCCTCAATGTAGATAAAGATGAGTATGTCTGGAATACAGAAGATATCTTACTTCATCTCTTAGAAATATCATGCCCTGTAATTAAGGTGATTGAAAACTACAACAATCCAAACTAAGCAGGCCTACCAATAGCCCAGGCTATTCAGATATGAAGATTTGTTTCACCCTACCAAGTACAGAATCATGACCAGCTGAAGTGATTGCTTAAGGCAAAGGGAATACAGAATAGTTAATAGAAGAAGGTAGTTATAAATATCAGCTATAACTGAATGGCCAAAGTGATGAGACAATAACTATCATAAATATTTTCTCCTTATTTTGTTATGTTTGTATGCATATATACATATGTTAAGCAAATATATTGTTTTCTCTCCTCTACTACTCTTTTTTCACAAAATGTAATAGATACTGACTTTATATCAGTACACACAGTCCCTTGCTTACGATGGTTCAACTTAACAATTTTTCAGATTTACAATGGTGCAAAAGTGATATGTCTTCAATACCCCCCTCAACTTATGATAGAGTTGTATCTGGATAAACGCATTGTAAGCTAAAAATATTAAGTCAAATATGAACTTTTGACTTAACAATATTTTTGACTTATGATGAGTTTATAGAGACATAAGACAACCAGTCAAAGGGTATCTGTATTTAGTTATTGTTAATTTTACATCATAGTTTCTAAGTTATGAAATATAAAGAGTAAAAATTACCCAAAGATATTACCTCCACTTCTGGGGAAGGAATTAGTACCATTTTGGCTGTAGGCAGGATAGTTGTTTAATGTTAAGCAGAAATATGACCTTGTTATTGTCTTTATTTGGTTATTAAGTATGGTACAAGGAAACGCCTATGGGTACCCAGTAATGAACTTTGATGGTTACTTTTATATGTCAACTTGACTGGGCCAAGCAATGCCCAGATAACTTGTAAAACATTACTTGTAGATATGTCTGTGAGAATGTTTCTGGAAGTGATCAATATAGGTAGGAATCCTCAGATAAGGTAAAGACTTGCCCTCACCAGTGTGGGTGAGCATCATCCAATCAGTTGAGAGTATGAAAAGTACAAAAAGGCAGAAGGGCAAATCCTTTCATTTCTCCTGGTATTAGACATCAGAGCTCATGGTTCTTGTGCCTTCAGACTCAGACTTGGAATTACAACATTTTCTCATCTGGTTCTCAAACCTTCCAGCTTTGAATTTCACCACCAGCTTTCTTGGTTTTACAGTTTATAGATGGAAGACTGATGGGAATTCTCTACCTGCATAGTCATATGGCAAATTTTCTTAATCTTTCTCTCTCCCCTTACCTCTTCCTCATATATAAATATATACTTGTACATCATATCTATACATATACATCACACACACACACACACACATTTTACTATAAGGCGACCATAGTAACTACTTAACTACAGGAGGTAGCTACTACTTCACTACTTAACTACAATGCATCCTTTACATAATTTAATACAGAATAGATGAGTATTTCACAACTCTGAGGTCAGATCTCCAGGTTTTTGGAATCTGACATATCTGACCACCTCCTGGAACTGAGTCTTTTTTACCTTCATAATATGTTCTTCATATTAATATCTTTTTATTACATTAATAAGATATTATATTAATATCTTACTGTTTCCTTCTTCCAACACTTACATACCCACTTATGCTTTTCCCACCCTTGTTTTCATGGGACTCCTTAAATCTCTGTTCCATTAAAACCAGAAGTTACACAAAACATTTCGTTTATTGAATCATGACAATAATTACTGACATTTTGCCTTAAAGTTGGAATTTTAAGGAGGGGTACCCCAGATGTATCAAAATATTACCTCCTCTGTGACTCTATAACTCTATAAAATGGAAGTTGCCAAATTTCCCTAGACCCTCAAGGAAGTCAACATTAGATGCTTCTACACATGGGTACCCAACACTATCTCTGCTTTTACACCAATACTGTTCCCCTCCAATATTAAAACATAGATTTTAAAGCAACCACGATTCTATTTCTCTGTATTTGTTATTATCATCAAATGTAATATGCAATCATTGAGGACTACAGCATATGGAGAAATTTCCATGTAGAAGCAACTAGTGGAAACTCCTAGTACCACCATTTTTGTTCTCAGGTTTTCATAAAAAAGAGCACTGCCTTACAGGTTTATGAAATACTGAAATATAATTACAGCTCATTCCATTCTTGTGGTTAAACCTTGATCCTTGCCAGGACTCAGAACACCACTATCTAATGTTAGTTATTGCATTGTAGAACTAGAATGGAAATGCAGTATTGCTCTACCATATCAAGCTACCAGGTTCAAAATACAGACATAAAATCTCATAAAGGACCTCCCCTTTTGCTTCTTCAATCCAGAATCAATATGTGTAATGTTAAATCAAGACACTCAGTCTAAACACTTGCAATTTCTGCCATTCTGTGATATTTCCTAATATACTGTTCTTTATTCTCCATCAGTCCTGTGGGCTGTGCTCTGTTCTCCAACTAAGTCAATCTATCCCATGGACTGCAATTTCCCATAATTTTCCCACTTACATAGATATGTCTATTATTCTACACCATGCTACATTATAACTATTTTTTAGCCATCTATTTTTTGAAAGACTCTATACTCCTTTAAGACATATTTGGATCTGCAGCATTTAGCAAGGTCTCTGACCGATACTTGGTACTCAATTAATGCCAGTTGAATAAATTATTTAATAAATAATAAAAGCTGAGGTTTGCTGATATAAATAGAAAGCTTGCAATAGCACACAACACTGAGTTCATCGGTTTCATTTGTGTTAATTAAGCATAGCTAATGAACTAATATTTATTAACATCCAGGCAATTTTCATTGCCAGATCAGTGAACAGTTAATAAAGACACAAAATCACAAAGTTTCACCATGGAATCCGGCGGGGAAAGAGGAATTATACTTTTAATAAATATGTTCTACACACACACCAAATACACTATTCTTAACAGAGCAGTAGAAACACACTGTGTAGTAACACAACTGATACTGAAGGTTATATAAACTGCTTTCATCTCTAGTTGGCCTTTTGTTTCTCTAAACAGGTATTTGGTTAGTGATAGGAAGATAATGCTTTTTAAAAACACATACATGAAAATGAGGCAGGTAGTAAGAGCTCTGACTGCAAAGAGAATATAGGACCAAGATCTTTCACAATAATTTGTTCTTTGTCATACATCTGTACATGGCAAAGCATTAAGATTACTGCAGGCAAATTCTCCACCACTCAGAGATCAAATTATGTAACAGAAGATAAAACCAGGGAGATACATTCACTATAACTCACAAACCACCAATTCATCCAGCAACAAAATATCAATTCTTAGACTTAATGAAGTTTTAAGACAAAACATATAGTTCCTCTCTGAGTGTTTATTCTATTTCCCACATTTTATATCACTTCTACTGTAGCCCCAATGATATCATACAAGGTTATGAAATACATTAAATTGAACTTGTTCAATCGTACACTTACAAACACCAAAATAATTTCCACATATTCTATAGCAGCTAGATCTACTCATAAATGTCTCTAGAGAAATAATAAAATATATTCATTATGTTTGTCTCTGGTAATATATATTTTATTTTTTTAAATCAATTTGATCACTTAATTTTTATCTGTGTACTCACGCATTATCATTTCTCATGGAATAAATGTGAACTGATATAGTAAATGAATCAAGTGCAATAATCAGATGGAAACAAAAGGTTTAACTCTAAATAATGCTACAATAGTTGTGGTATATTTTTATAGTTCATTTCTAGCAATGTCCTTGCTTTACTGGGCACACTTTCCTTCATCATCTGCTTTGTTTATACATGGCAATTTATATAGTCTTATTAATTACCCTTAACATGACATTTTTATTATTTTAAAATTTTCTACCCAGACAGAATATAACTTCAGTGAAGAGAGAAACTATGCTGTATTAGTTCTTTCACCCCCAACATTAATAGCCATGCTTGGCACATGCTAGGTGTTTATAAATATATGTTGATTCTTAAACTACTTCAAATATGTGTCCCATTGTGAAATAATGTGGAGAGGTGACAAAATATTCTAAGAAATATACCAAATTTTACATAAGATACTGAAATCAATATTATAATTAAAGTGAGGATGCTCATACTGCTGAAAATTTTTGGTGATTTATTTGGGGAGGCACCCAAATGCTGACCCATATTTACCCACCTAATTTCTTTAAATGTATTCAAAATCAAATCAAATCTATAAAGATTCATAGCTCTTTTGCTAAGATAAAAGCACTAAATTACACATTGCTTCAACTTTCATGGCTGGTACTATTGAATCAAGGCACTGAATGCTACCCACCTCAAAAAGAGAGTTCTATCGTTATTATACAAAGTAACACTTGAATATTTCATTAAAAAGTTTCAAGATAGAAAAATATCCACAATGGGTGAAAACTCATTTTGTGAAATTATTTTTAAGAGGGTACAAAGGGGATCTGTTATTTACTATAGAGAGTATCATTCCATTTTCATCACACTTCCTAAATCTCTAAGAAAAAGAGAATATTGCATTTCAAATCAAACACATAACACAAGAGAATTTTCACATAAGTGAAACTAGGCCATTCTGCCTAATTCAACTATTCTAATTTCCATTTATAGATGAGGAACATTCCAAAGTATTGACTCCAGAGTGAAACTGGATTCAGATATACATATTAAATTTGTTAAATAAAATGAAATTCCAAACTTGTGTATGGTTATGAATGTAACCAATTTTTTTAAGAAAATAAGATTTCTTTTTATTTTCCTTAGTCACATTTTTCTCTTAAAGATCAATCAATTAAGGAAAATTTCATAACATATTTCTACAGTGATCTCAAATTGTTGGTATGCTATAGAAATTCTTAAGAAGTTGTTCTGCAGAAAATATCCATTTTATCTTTTATGTTATTTTACCTAAATAATGAGAAGCCATTATGGAGCCACAGTTTTATAAATGCTTCTCTTATAAACAGTGGTTTTATAATTTCCTTATTTAAAACAAAGAAAAACAAAAAACCATAATTCAAGCTGTGGTTATTTTGCAACAATTCATGGTCCTATAGTTGGATAAAATTGACTCGTATATCTAATTAGACTGATGTTCATACTGTATTATTTTTTGGTTAGAATTTCTTACTGTTTTCTTTTTGTTCAAAAAACAAAATTATTTTATGTCACCATATAAAATATATCTTCCAATACTAATAGTAATTATATAATTCTTACCGTGTGGTCGGCATCATTCCAAACACTTTACAAATGTTAACATTAATTTAATCCCCTTAACCCTATAAGCAAACACTATCATTTTTTTAATCATGGTTTTATCTTACAGATAAGCCAGGATATATACAAGGAAATAAAGTAACTCATGCAATATTACACCATTATTAAATGTTTCTGAATCCGTCTTCTACATATTGGGAAACATTGCATCTCAGGCCTACTCTGACCAATTATTGTACATTTGTTGTGGCTATTTACCTTTTTTAGGAAACAAGTTGTACTGCTACTACAAAATTACAAAAAACTAGGATACTTTCCAAAATGTACATATCCAAACAAACGACCTGATATTTGATTGAGGCTTGAGGAAAAAGTAAAAAAATTTCAAAGACAGACTATGATTGTATAAATTTGACTATAAATAGCATTTACTAATTCAGAAGTGATAACTATAATGATAAACGAAAATACAAATAGAATATAAAATACCTTCACAAAATGTGTGCAATTTTAAATTTTTCTCAAGGATACTTATGCTTATGAAGATACTGAATAGATACAATGAAAATAGTTTTGCCTCAATAACCTCTTTGACATTTGTTTATATTTTAATAGTCATAATTAAAAAATCAAAAGTATTGAACTGTTACCTCCAGCAGCCACCTAGACAAAAATTAATTCAGGATGGGTTATAAATCTGAATTTAAAAGCTAAAGCTATAAAAGCTAAACCTATAGCATTTCTAGATAAAAACATAAATATTCATGATTTCAGAGTGAACAACTTTTTTTAGTCAAAATTTAAATGTTAAGAACAATACAAGAGAAAAGATTAATATGTTAAAATTTATCAATATTCAAAACTATTGCTCAATACAGACAGGCTAAGAATGTAATATATTTGACAACACACAAACTGAACCAAGAAACTATATCTAGAGAATACTTTTAAAAACATCTACAAATTATTACGAGAGAAAAATAACTCAATTTTTAAAAATTGAGCTAAATATTTCAACAGGCATTTTATAAAATAAGATAGCTAAGTAGCACATAAGAAAATATCTGCATTGCACATTACTTATAGGTGAATTGCAAGTTGAAACTTCAATAAGCTGGCCCACCAATCCAAATGTTCCAACACAAAGACTGACAATAACAAGTGGTATCAAGAGTCTGGTAGGACAGGAACTCTTCATCCAAAGCAGGTGGGAGTTTAAAACGGCTCAACCAAGATGGAAAATTCTTTTGCAGTTGTCATCCTATGACCCACCAATTCTACTCCTAGGTCATCTGACTGCAAGAAAAGTGAATGCGTTTTTCACACAGGATGACTTCTCTAAAGATATTTGCAGCAGCTTATTCATAAGAGCCCAAAATTTTTAAAAAAAATCACATTAATGTTCATCAACAGGAGATAGGAAAAACAACCTGTAATCTAATTCTTACAGGGAAATACTTTGATTAAATACATACTATCAATACATTTGAAAACATGGTTAAGTCTCAAAAACCTGAGGGAAGAAAGAAGTCAGTTGGAAAAGAATACATGTCAAATTGTCCATGGTGATAGAAAAAATCATAGAGTTCACTCATGGGTATAGTGGGTAGGAAGATGGGGGCTTGTCCAGATAGGAGCATGAAGAAATTTCATGGAGTAATAGAAATCTATATCCTAATTTGAATATTACTTATTGGGTATATAGATGTATCACAGCTCATGGGACTATATGCTTAATATTTATGATCAATTTATGCTCAATATGTAAAGTATATATCAATAAAGTACAATTAAGAAAAATGGAGAGACAAGAAAACAAGTTCTTCCTATAACATAATTGTGTCAAAAATGAAACCAAAATAAAAGTCATTTAACTGGCCATCATTCATTTCTTGAGTGATATATATTGGTAATATAGGCAGAAAAGGGGAACATTCCATTAGGAACACCTAATGGTGTTTAACATTACCCAAGTTTGAGATATAATTGCAATTATGTTTTTGTCAGAAACTATATCTCAAATAGTTATAGAAATATATTTTTAAAAATATTTATTAGTAAAAGTAAAGTTGCAATCAAAATGTTTGGATGAAAGTTGTTCTATGACAAAAGAAAAAGAGATAAAAGGAAATAATTACGTAACATATTAAACATAAATCATAAATATTTTAATATGTAAAATTTGATGTATTTTGACTTATATGAATATAAAACATTTATTTGTCGTCTAATAAATTTGAAAAAGTTTATTTTAACTATAGAAATCTTATTTTAAGAATGACCTAGCAAAAAGGGTAAATGGATTTTTTTCAGTTTCAAAAAGTATTTGAAATATTCTTAATTTTAAAAACCAATCATAAAATGACAAACAGGAAAAAACCTTTTAAAGATGTTGAAGGCATGTGGTAATTTGCTCATATAATTTGTTCAAGGAACAGAAGTCTAGCTACTCACCAGATAAAAAGCTGAATGATTAACATAAAAATGTATGACATCTATAAAAGTTAACAGCCATAATACCGAAAGCTGGAAATATAAGAGCTGCATAAACATGAGAGCTCCTGCCTGACAACTATTAACTTCACAATCCAGAAACAATTTCTTGAGAATCTTTGAGGTTTTATTCCAAATTCTTCATCCTGTTTATTTTAGTGAGACTTAATTTATTACTTTGAAGAAGCATATTAATATCAAATAGAAAAATTAATTGGAATATATATACATAGAGAAGCTATAAATGAAATACATTTTACTTATTTATATGTTGGGTCCATTTAAATAATATATACTATATTTACTTAATTGTATGTTGTATCCATTTACATCATGGCTACAATACTTAGAGAATGTTAAATCCATTTTTCAATGAAAAAGACATTAGGAAGTATCAAGCATTGTTGCAGGTTATTCTGCCAACACTACCTTCCTTTATAAGCAATTAATTCGATTTTATTTTAATCATGGAAGGGCTCAATCAAAATATATTTCTAGATTTCTGCCTCTCGGTATAACTAATCTCTACTTGCAATGTAAACATAATCTTAATAATGTATTCATAAGACAATGAGTTAAATAAATATGTGTATAGTAATTTACTATTATAACATGTGATCCCTGAGAAAATTATACTTTGCACTTGAAAAAGACAATTCTCAGTAGATTGAATTTCTCATCAGATGAAGAGCTCAAATTTGCTCATGGAATACAAAATATTTCCTGAAATCAAGGCACATATTACAGGCACATATTACAAGGCACATATTGTTGATTGATATTCAACAATCAAAGATTTTTTAAAAATTTTGGGCCAGATGCAGTGGCCCATATGTGTAATTCCTAGCACTTTTGGAGGCTAAGGTAGGAGGATCACTTGAGGCCAGGGATTTGAGACCAGCCTGGGCAACATAAGGAGACCCAGTCTCTAGAACTTTTTGATTTAATTAGCTGGTTAACTGTACTCCTAAATATTTCATTGTTTTGTGGCTACTGTAAATGGGCTGTGTTCTTGATTTGACTCTCAGCCTAAATGTTATTGGTATATAAAAATGTTACTGATATTTTGTGCATTTATTTTATATTCTAAAACCTTTCCTAAGTTGTTTATAAGTTGTAGTAGCCTTTTGGCAGAGTCTTCAGGGTTTTCTAACTATAAAATCAGAGATAATAGATAGTTTGGCATTTTTTTTTTCTATTTTGATCCCTTTTATTTTCTCTTGTTGCCTGACTGCTCTGGCTAAGACTTCCAGTACTATGTTGAAAGATTTTTACAGTAAGAACTACAAAAAACTGTTGAAAGAAATCAGAGATAACAAAATACATGAAAAAACGTTTCATGTTCATGGTTTGGAAGAATCAATATCATTAAAACAGCCATAGTGCCCAAAGCAATGTATATGTTCAATGTTATACTTATCAAACTACCAATGTAATTCTTCACAGAACTAAAAAATGAAAAATCTAAAGTTCACATGGAACCACAAAAGAGCACAAATAACCAAAACAATCCCAAGCAAGAAGAATAAACCTAGAGGCATCGCATTACTGAACGTCAAACTATACTATCAGGCTACAGTAACCAAATAGCATGGTACTGGGACAAGAACAGACAGATGAATAGATCAGAATAAGAAACTCAGAAATAAAGCCACACATCCTACAACCATCTGATCTTCAACAAGGCTGAGATGAACAAATATGGAGATGAATAAAAGTGAACTCTTACAGTTTACCATATAAAACATAACCCGATATTTATGTTTCTACCATTGATGATTATCACCTCTGTGGCAAGTTACTTACCTTTTTAGTGGCATTTTCCTAAGCTGGAAAATAAGAATTATGGTGCCTACCTCAAAAGAAAAAAAATAACCCAATATAGATTTAAATATTTAAATGGAAGACCTCGAACTATAAAAACCCTAGAAGAAAACCTAGGAAATACCATTATCAACATTGGCCTTGACATGGAACTTTTTGCCAAGTTCCCAAAAGCAATTGCAACAAAACCAAAAATTGACAAGTGGAATCTAGTTAAACTAAAGAGCTTCTGCACAAAAACAAAACAAAACAAACAAAAAAATCTTATCAACAGAGTAAACAGACAACCTAAGAAAAAAGAGAACATGTTCACAAACCATGCATCCGACAAAGTTCTGATATCCAGAATCAATAAAGAACACAAGTGAACATGCAAAAAACAAATAACCCCATTAAAAATGGAAAAAGGACATAAACACTTTTCAAAAGAAGACATACAAGTAGCTCACAAACATATGAGAAAATGCTTATCATCATGAATTAGAGAAACGCACATCAAAACCACACTGAGATACCATCTCACACTAGTCAGAATGGCTACTATGAAGTAAAATATAGCAGATGTTGATGAGGCTGTGGAGAAACCTGAATAATTATACACTGTTGGTGGGAATATAAATTAGTTCAGCCACTGTAGATGGCAATTTGAGGATTTATCGAAGAACTTAAAACAGAGCTACCATTCTACCTAGCATTTCCATTACTAAGCATATACTCAAAGGAAAACATATCCTTATACATAAAGATACATGCACCCAAATGTTCATATCCAGAGCAATGAACATGAAACATCACAAGAGCAAAGACATGAAATCAACCTAGGTTCCTGTCAACAGTAGACTGGATAAAGAAAATGTGGTACATATGTACCATGTAATACTACACAATGATAAATGAAGGAGACAATGTCATTTGCAGCAAAATAGATGGAGCTGGGATCCATCGTTACAAAGCAAATTAATTAAGGAACAGAAAACTAAATATTACATGTTCTCAATTATAAGTGGATGAAAAATCACTGAATATACATAGGCCTAAAAATAAGAACAATAGGCACTCAAGACTACTTGGGGGGAGAGGAAAAGAGGACATGGATTATACAGTACCTATTGGGTACTATACTCACTACCTGGGTGCAATATACCCATGTAATAAACCTGCGCATGTACCTTCTGTATTGAAAATAAAAGTTGACACATTTAAAGAGAAAAAAACTATATTCTTAGGACATTTCAAGCATACATGATTATTAACTATGTTATGTCAAAATGTTGTACATTTTATTTCCAGTACTTACTCGTTTTATACCTGCAAGTTTTGTGCCCTTTGATCAGTATCTCCCTCTTCCTATCACCCTCCTCCTGAATTCTGATTATTTCTTTTTCAAAGTTTTTATATTAAAATATATAAAGTCTATTTCTTAAAAAAACAAAACAGTATTACCCAGGAACAGTGGCATGTGTCTGTAGTACCAAAGACACAGAGTATTACTTGAGTCTAGGATTTTGAGGCTTCAGTGAGCCATGATTCAGCCATTGCACTCCAGCCTGTGCAAAAGGGCAAGATCCTGTCCTAAAAAAATTAACTAAATTTAATAAAGTAACAGAAAAACAATGTTCCTTTTAATATAAAATGAAATTTTCATAATACATAGTATTATATATTTAGGACATCTATATGTTTCGAAAAAATGAAATGTCTTTAAAATTGAGGAGTTCAAGTATGTTCATCTCCATACCAGGCACTGGCTTCACATCTCTTGATCCACCAAAGAAACTTCTGGGAATAAATGTGGTACAGATAAAAGAGCCCAGAATTAGAACTCAGGTAACAAATTTACAGCTATGAAATATTTGACAAGTTTTTCTTTCCCTCTCTTCTTTTGTCCTCCTTATTCTTCCGTTCTACTTTCCTTCCTATCACTAGATGCATATCAAACTTATATTAAAACAGGTAACTTAGTAGCATTTATAACATTCAAATTTAATAGTATGTATTAAAGTTGTTTACAAATGTAAAGTGTATCATGTAACAGGTACATTTTTTTTTTTTGAGTCTGAGTTTCGCTCTCGTTACCCAGACTGGAGTGCAATGGCGCGATCTCGGCTCACCACAACCTCCGCCTTCTGGGTTCAAGCAATTCTCCTTCCTCAGCCTCCCGAGTAGCTGGGACTACAGGCGCGCACCACTATGCCCAGCTAATTTTTGTATTTTTAGTAGAGACGGGGTTTCACCTTGTTGACCAGGATGGTCTCAATCTCTAGACCTCGTGATCCACCCGCCTCAGCCTCCCAAAGTGCTGGGATTATAGGCGTGAGCCACCACGCCTGGCCAATAGGTAAATATTTAAGAAAAATATTGGAAGACTATTTTTTGTTACTTTATATGAGAATTCTAAGTTTAAGTGCTTGCAATACTCTGGTAGAGGCCATAATGTCTAATCCCTTATTTTACATATATTACAGGACTTAGGTTCAAAAAGTGCTAGGACAGAAATATCTGAACTCTTTTTATTCTCAAAAGAGTATTTGCAGCCGGGCGCGGTGGCTTAAGCCTGTAATCCCAGCACTTTGGGAGGCTGAGGCAGGTGGATCACAGGTCAACAGATCGAGACCATCCTGCTCAACATGGTGAAACCCCGTCTCTACTAAAAATACAAAAAATTAGCTGGGCATGGTGGCGCATGCCTGTAATCCCAGCTACTCTGGAGGCTGAGGCAGGAGAATAGCCTGAACTCAGGAGGCGGAGGTTGCAGTGAGCCGAGGTCGCGCCGTTGCACTCTAGCCTGGGTAACAAGAGCGAAACTCCATCTCAAAAAACAGTACTTGCTGTGCTTCATTCTTACTTCTTTCATATTTTATTTTTAGTTGTCTTTTTTATCCCTAGTTGCCAAACATAATTACCAAATTATCAGAATTTATATTTTTCCATTCTGTAATCTAAGCCGAGATATTTCCTCTTCAGTCATATCTTGGGCTTTGACTGTTAATTATTGCCAAACTAGATCTACAGTGTTACATTTCTGTTTGACCTATGTGATTTTATGTTAATTTTTCATGCATTCTACCATTACCATTTAATACAGTTTGCTCAGTGGAACATTTCTTCAGTAGAATGTTGATAAATACATCTAGAAATGACTCAACTAAAAATCATCTTAGTAGCTTCATGTTTGAAGTAAGTGTGTAAGGGTTTTTTAAATATATTTTTATTGTACTTTAGATTCTGGGGTACATGTGCAGATCATGTAGAATTGTTGAATAGGTACATACATGGCAATGTGGTTTGCTGTCTCCATCCCCCTGTCACCTATATCTGGCATTTCTCCCCATGTTATCCCTCCCCAACCTCCCCACCCCGCACTGTCCCTCCCCTACACTCCCCAACCAACCCCAGTAAAGTTCTTTTAAAAAAGAATTCTTAGATCATTTTATATAAGACTAAATCTCTATAAAGGTAACATACCACAAGCAGCACTCTTTTCTTTCATGAATCTCTCTCAACTAACTCCTTTAGTTTTTAAATAAATATGCAATCTACTATTCTAATACCCCATTTTGTGTAACAGAGTTTTAAAGAAAAACAATATTCTAAAAGTAGCTAATTTTATTTGAGGATTACACACTCTATGCACTTAAATACATGTGATTTATATTACATATGCTTTTGCCAGATACTTTTGCAAAATATCTATCTCTAAGTGTGTGATATTGCATGTCAGCAGAAGTATTATAAATCATAAGATTCAAAAAGGCCTCAATAATACACATATGAACATGTCTTTAATAGTTAAATGTCAAATATTTATATAATTATTATCACAAAAACAATTATCAAATACTGTTCCAGGTGCTTTATATATGTAATCTAATTTTATTTCATATTTTGTTAGAGTGATATCTTATTTATTTTAAAATTTTATTTGTATAACTTTATAAGGTACAAGTGTAATTTTTTTTTGCATTGCATAGTGGTGAAGTCAGGGATTTTAGCGTATTTATCACCGAAATAATGCACGTTGTATCCGTGAGGTACTTTCTCATCATCCAGCCTTCCCTTATCCCCCCATTTCATTTTATAACATCTTTATGTGATCGTTGTTATCACAACTCCATGTGATTATCTCCACTTTGTCTAGGAGAAAACAAAGCTTCGCAGATACTAAACTGCTTATTCAAAACCTCTCAGGTTACAAGTGGTAGAACAGAAGTTGAAGCTAGATCTTTTTAAGTCTAAGATTTATAGAATTTTTCATTAGGCTCTTTTAATGACATATGAGAAAAACAATCAGTTACTTAAAGAACATAGAAATATTAAACTTAGCCAACTAATCTTCATTTGTTTTTATACTAACTATAGCAAATGTTAGATATAAGATCTAATGTACAATGTAGACATACATAAGATCTATATATAAGATAAAAAATAAGATATTAAGAGAAATCTTAAATATGTTCATGAAAAACAGTAACTCTATCCATATTTTAGATACGCTATTTTGGTTAGGCAATGGAAATATAGATAGATTCCACTTTGAAAGTATAACAAAGTCTCTCTAGAGAGCACCAATTATTGACACAGTCTAAAGTTAAGTGATTTCTAAGCAATTATGAGGGAAGAATTTCATTATGGTCAGGTTCACAAACTAAAAATACAATTTAAAAACACTAATACAAAGCATGGGAAGTGAAAACAATTATGCATACTTATCAAATATGGCTGCAAATTTCATTGTAAGGATACTAAACAAATTTAATGCTAAAGTTATATTTGAAAATCAAAAAATTATTTTGTAAGAAATATTCTATTTATAAAAACCAAACAATAGAACAAAAACTATCATGAAGTATTGAGAATTTGTTATTTATGTAGGAGTTTGGATGTTTCAAAGACAAATATTAAACTTGAATACTAAAATAACAAATATCCCTTTCGATAGATTCTAAATTTCATTAATCTTTTATTTACAAGAGTTCTCATCTGCTTTTCCTTGTATCACATATTTCAATTGATTTTTATTATCACTT
>CM052650.1:81758319-81769442 GCA_028533165.1 Leontopithecus rosalia | reverse complement strand
AACCTCTGCCTCCTGGGTTCAGGCAATTCTCCTGCCTCAGCCTCCCGAGTAGCTGGGATTACAGGTGTGCGCCACCATGCCCAGCTAATTTTTTGTATTTTTAGTAGAGACGGGGTTTCACCATGGCGACCAGGATGGTCCCGATCTCTTGACCTCCTGATCCACCCGTCTCGGCCTCCCAAAGTGCTGGGATTACAGGCTTGAGCCACCACGCCCGGCCTTTTTTTTTTTTTTTTTTTTTTGAGTCAGAATTTCACTCTTTTTACCCAGGCTGGAGTGCAGTGGTGCTCGGCTCACTGCAACCTCTGCCTCTTGGGTTCAAGGGATTCTCCCGCTTCAGCCTCCAGAGTAGCTGGGATTATGGCGCCCAGCACCATAAATTTTATCCCTTATAAGTACTAGTATTAGTCTTATTTAAGAAATGAGGGAACTGAGGTGCTGATGGCACCGTAAGCCCATGGTGACACAGCATGTAGATACTAAAGAAGGCAATGGAAGCTGGGTTTCTGGTTACAGAGTTTGTTCTCCGATGCTTCTACACTGAATTAGCATGGTCAAATCTAATATGTGAGCAAGAGCAACCGTCTCAGATTTTACACTCATGCATTTATTTTAAGAGATTTTAAATAAATAATCCACCTATTCTATAAATTTTTAACAAAGAAAAATTAAAGTAGTCACTGCAAAAAATCTAGAAATGGATGACACTAGGTGTTAAATAGAACATGACGTGAGCTATACATGTCAGGAGATTATAGCAAAAATAAAACTGAAGACTTTTCATTTAATGTCACTGAAACTTGCTTTGAAATGAAGAGTAGTAATGTCTATTTTGAGTTTTCTAAATTGCTAATTTGCATTCACATGTTTCTAACAAGTTCTATTCCCCACATTACCCTAGCTGGCACAGAATAATAATATTAGCAGATACTGTTCTCTTTTGAAAACATGGACTCTTGTCCATGACAAATAATTGCAACATTTATTAGGAAGGGAAAAAAATCTGAACTAGCATCATTACACAATTCTTTCTAACAATGTTAGAATAAAAGCTGGTATCTCAGTTGGAAGCCATCTGGAAGACTAATTTACCTCCAAAGAACAAGCAAAAAACTTCAATGATTACGGATTTAAAGGTGTATGGGAGTTCAATATCCTTGCTCTCTCTACCTTGTTTTCTTCAGTCACTAATCAGTAATCCATTAAGGTTTAAGAAATCCAACTGAATCAATCTTCTTCATATTAGAAATTCACATTCCTTTAAACACATATCTCCACAAAAAAAAAGTTCTCAGATACAAGTGATGTGGTCCTTTCTAGGGACATGAATATATCCACAATACAACTCCAAGTATTTAATTTAAAAAGTTAAATTAGAAAAAGACCAAGCATTGTGTTTCATTAAAGCCAAAAATAGACGTTGTTCTATTTTGAGTTAATAAGCCACACTTTTAGTTAACTTATTCTATATACTGCTTATAACTTCTTTCAACCATGCCTTTAATTTATGTGATTAACCCTGTTAACACAGTCACAGCATGCTTCTTAAAAATGATGTTTTAAAGGCTAATAAAATGAAGCAAATATAAATTTTTTAAAAATCAATAGTAAATTTTTATTGCGGATATCTTCCTCTTAAGGCAAGCATTTTGAAAGGCAGTTATTCAAAAACATAGGAGAACAAACGAACGACAAAATAATTCCTTGTGTAATATTAAAAAATTATTTTAAAATTATATTTAAATTTACCTGAAAGCTTAATACATATTATGTAATTTTTATAAGAAATAAAAATATTAGGCTGATTATTTTGATGAGGGCATTTTTCAGAAAAGGTTGACAAATGAGAAATTGTGGAAGTTTGAACTCTGGCTTATAAACTACCAAATTTCCCTTACTTTTAAAAATAAACCAAAAACAATTCTAAGAGGTGATAAGAAAGCAGATCGCAAAAGAAGTGAAAAGTTAAGCACAGTCAGGTTATATTCAGGCTTAGCTTGTGCAATTGTGATGTGTGAAGTTAAATTTGCACCCGTCCTGGGATCTGTCAGTGTTGGCAGGGGACACTGGGAGCTGAGCTTACACACTTTACAGAGCTGCATTATCAACCAATAATGCAACCTTTGACATGTCACCATTTCACAGTATGCTGTAGTCTGACGAAATGGAAACCATTAGAATGTACAACTGAATAATTTACAAGGCTCAAAGGCCAAAGTCTTTCTCTTTCCCACACTGTCCCCTACCACCATGCGACTGTGAAATATATCACCAAGTGATGGATGGATAGGCTTAGAACAAAGGATTTTGAGCAAAAAATTGGAACTTTTTTATTTTTGAATTTATGTGATTCTAAACAAAAAGCATATGTATTCAGCTAATCTCAAAAAACATATCAGAGGACTTTTTTTCCTGAACATCCTCTAACTTTAAACTTGGTGATAATGTACACATTTTAGAGGCAGTTATGTTCTTTTGCAAAGAAGCCAAAAAGGCTTCTATACTATATCACCCTGGGACAGAGGAATGAACAGAGGAGTCCTCAGAGTGCTGCCTTGGAACCCTGCCACTGCATGATGGCAGCTGGTGATTAATAATCTTCAACGAAATCGTAATTCAAGCAAGACTAGGCAGGCCCACAAACTCTAGGGTTCTAAGAGTCAAAATCAGTATCAACTAATTTTCAATAGTCTTTAAAATGTGCAGTCACCCTACAATCAGTTATTTATATAATATGTGATAAAAGAGCTATGAAAGGCAGCATGTCCAATTTATGATTTATCAGGCACCAATTTTTAACGTAATTCTCCAATCATGAATTCATTCTTATCAACCCTTTTTTTCCCCCAGAAAACAGAAGGTGCTCATCACTTACTCTACTATGATGTACTCAAAATTTCTTTTGGAAATATAATATTGTTAAATGGATATTTGCATGACAAAACCAGATGCAATAAACTCTTCTTTAGTAAATGAATTTCTAAGAATTAACTGATAGCAACATGACGTACTTAAAATCACTGAAATACTGAAGATCTTTTTTAAAAAAAATATTTCAAAAATGTTTATTGCATTGAATTGTTCTGTAATAAAAATCAGCTTAAAATTGTATATTTTTAAGAATTTTTACACATGACATTTGAAAGTTTTCGATGTATTTTCTTCCCTAAAGGTACACAGTGAATTGTACAAGAATTTGAAAAAAAAATTACATAGTGTCCCATAGCTCAATTAAAATACAAACAACCCAAATTAAAACCCCAAATCCTTAAGGAAAAAAATTAAAATAAAACAAATTTCTGAATAACACCTAAAATACTTTCTAAGAAACTTATGAGAAATAACAAACAGATGTTTCTATACTTAAATTTGATTAAGAGACAATAAATAGAACCTCAGTGGAGAAGATACAGCAAATATTGGGAGTCTAAGGTCAAGTGAGAACATACCTTTAATCTCAAGAATACACATAAACACATAAAAAAAACTTCCTTTAACTATCCCCTTCTTTCTCTCTTTCTCATGTGGAGGTTCTCTCTCTTCTTTCTTTTCTTTCTCTACCTAAATAAAATCACTTCTCTGCAAAAAAAAAAAAAAAAAAAAAAACCCAAAAACAACACCCTATCACTATTTAAAAACAAGGGGCTGCAACCAACCTCAAAGTGCTGCTTGCTCAAAGGTCCTGCTTACTTTGAGGCAGTGGATACAAAGTATGTTAGTATCCACAGAATTTTACCACTGTTATTTATGTCTGGAAACTTTGGCTCAGATACCAACTAAACACTGTAGTTAAGACAATTAAGTATTCTCATCCAGATCCCGATTTCTCCACATCACAAAATCACCATGCACTTGGCATTCCTGGCAGCTTTTGGCACAGTGACTGTGGGTCAGAACGGAGAAGATCTAGCAATGCAGTTTGGGGAAAGCTTCTTTATTGCAGCTGCCAACACTTCTGTCTGACCCAGTGAATCACTTAAATCTCTCAATTTCTCTGCCTCTGTCTCTTTCTTTCTCTGTCTCTCTGCAAGTGAGACAAATTAAAATTCAATTTTAGATACTAACTATACTGAAATACAAAATCAGTGACTTTTCAGTATGGTCTGCAATGACTAAAAAAATTCCTAAGATATTCTGTCAATTAATTTCTTCCATTGTATTACAAATGAATTAACATATGTTTCTCAAACAGTGCTTTGAATGCCTTGATTTTGTCTGTATCTTCACAAATAGGTAATTATATATGTAATGATGTATAATGTTAATCAGTGTTAGTAATTTGCCTCTTAGTATTTTTTCTGGAAATTTGTGTTTCTACACCTTTCTCTGTCTTTCCAGCATTACAAAGAGATATCTTGGTTGTACTTGAATAAAATACAGATTTTGTTCAAGTGCAAAAGGGCACATGTGCCAATAACCTTGAGTGTTAAGCAAATGCAGTACTTTGTGGCAGCCATAGCTTTGGAAGTTTTAAGAGTGCCCTAGGAACAATAAAGTTACAATATTTGGCTCTGCCATGATTCTGTTATATCTCACCATGGAAAACATTAAAAGTTCAAATTTTTAAATTTGTAGAGCATAAATAAAATATAAGACTCATGTGCTCTTTTATAATACTGTAGGCCCACGGGTCTCATGTGGCCCAGGATGGCTTTGAATTCAGCCCAACATAAATTTGTAAATTTTTTTAAAACATTGACTTTTTTTTGTAATTTTTTTTTTCTAGCTCATCAGCTATCATTAGTGTTAGTTGCATTTTATGTGTGGCCCAAGACAATTCTTCTTCCAATGTGGCTGTAGATGATGGTAAAAACAGAGAGATGAGAGGTAAGCTTGTGTTTATCTATTTCAGTTCTGCAGATTTCTTTTTTTGTGAAAGTAATCATCTTGATAGTGATTCATATAGTGACAATGCCAAATTCTCCAGCATTAGAAAAAAAAATAGTTGACTTGGCAAAATGACGATTTCTGTGTATTTAGAGCACCTTTAGCTAGGTGTAGGATGAACTGGTAGTTTTGTTTTTAGCTTTTTAATAAATATAGCCATTATGCCATAATCTATGGATATTCTGGTCATTTGAAAATGTAAATGCATTCATACATATGCTACACCCAAAAATCATTACTCTATCTCTTCAAAACATCAAACTGCAGATAATTAGAAATCCTTATCTCATTTATTTTCAGTGACATCATAAATAATGGTTGACTCAACAATAGTGGAAAATGGATGAAAGACAGAAGGTACAAATACTTATTACTTATATAAACCAGGCTGTTAGGATTTAGGAATTCGTTATATGCAGTTGAATGCAAAATTTGTTGATATCTAACATAAAATGAAAATCTCCTCCTTTCCAACCTCTTCAACTCACTCTTTTGTTTGTTCCTTTTGTTGTGTCTCTCAGGAGTTCTGACATGCATCACTTGCTCTTTTAGAGGCAGTCTAATTTTCTGAATTTAAGTTATATTTTCATAAAGCTACAACTGAAAGGCAAAGCTTTTTTTTCTGTTCACATTATAGGGCTGAGTACTTAATGAGATGTGTCTACATATTCAATATGTGATGCTCTTGGCAACAAACATCAAGCCAGAAAAATATAGATATAATTGAACAGATATTAACACTTATTATATGCTCAAAATGTGTGTAGTGCACCAGAAAGCGCTTAATAGTCTTGAGTTCAAACTCCAAACCTGTCACTTAATGTCTGTGGGACTTGGGTGCTGCATGTTCACTGGCAAAGATTTAACTGTCTTTACTTATGTAGGGGTCTTGATGCTACATCTGTCTCACCAACTCAGTTGTCCTTCTAAGTTACTATTAATATTTTCCCATTGTATCTTGGCAGTAAATGATTTTACATTATTATAGAACTAGGGGATAAACTAAACTAAATTATGAAATGAAAATAATGAAATCTGTAATTATTTTGCCATGGAATAAAGGAGAGGCACTGTAAACATTGTTAATCAGCCATATCTACTTTCAATCTACTTTCAAGGCACTGTAAACATTGTTAATCAACCAAAGCTACTTTATAATTTGTAGTCATGGTCTTTGAATTCCTCCCCTTCCCTTCTTCCTTTCTTCCTTCACTTCCTTCCTTCCTTTTTTCCTTCCTTTCCTTTCTTCCCCTGCTTCCTTCCTCTCCTCTCCTTTCCCTTCCTTCCCCTCCTTCTTTCCCTCCTTTCCCTTTCTTCCCCTCTTTCTTTCCCCTCTGTTCCCTTCCTTCCCCTTCTTCTTTCCCTTTTCTCCCTTCTTCCTTCCTGTCTTCCTTTCTCCCTTCCTGCTGTCCCTTCCCTCCCTTTTCCCTTTCCTTCCCTCCCTTTTTCCTTTCCTTTCCTTCCCTCCTTTTTTTCTTTCCTTCTCTCCTGTTTTCCTTACTTTCCTTTGAGACAGAATCTCACTCTATGACTCAGGCTAGAATAGAGTGGCGCAATCTCCGCTCACTACAACCTCTGTCTGTAGGGTGCAAAGCCATTCGCATATTTCAGCCTCTTGAGTGGCTGGGATTACATGGTCTTTGAATTTCCTTCCTTCCCCCTTTCTGCTCTTCCCCCTCCCCCCTCCCTTCCTTTCAATCTCCCTCTGTGGCTCAGGCTGAAGTGCAGTGGCGCAATCTCCTCTCACTGAAAACGCCATATGCAGGTGCAATTAATTCTCATGTCTCAGCCTCTCTGGAGGGGCTGAGATTACAAGTGTGTATCACTATGCCCAGCTAATTTTCATATTTTAGTAGAGACAGGGTTTTACCATGTTGACCAGGCTGGTCTCAAACTCCTGGCCTCAAGAGATCCAGTCACCTCAGCCTTTAAATAGCTGGGATTACATGTGTGAGTCACCATGCCTGGACTGGTCTTTGAATTTCTAAGAGTATAAAAATCTTAAAAAGAACCGAAATGTGAAATTAAAAACTATTTCAGTGGAAAAATAGGTAAATTGATGCCCTTTTAAAGAAATATTTCTCATATCTGATAATAATCTAATTCCAAAAAACAGTTAATTGTACTTACTAAGGATGACATAAGGTGTAAATTTTAAGGCCATATTGAGATTTAAAAATGCAAAGTCCTCAAATTTAAATGACCTCCGAAATAGTGAATACACAGAAAATATTTGAAATTCTGAATATCAAGGAAATTTATCTTAGACAGAACAAAGCATTCATTACTTCTAATTATTATTAAAAACTGGGAACCTTTCAACCTTTTAAATGTCAAGGCATATTATTTGTGGATGATTAAAGTAACATGAAGTGTTTCCTTGGGCTGAAAAAAATGAACACAAAATCAAGCATATCCAATACCCTTGAAAAGCTATAAAAACATTCATTTAAGAAAGTGTTCTTTTATTATCCCTTTCTTTTGCAACTAAATGAAATCCCCTATATCAATATAAATATCAGAGTTTTGGCTTTGATACAAGATTTGACAATATCCTAAAAAATGTATTAACTATCTTTTCATTCAGAGTTGAAGATAGGCAGACAGATATGAAAGTAAACTTGTTTAACTTTAAAATTTTTGCTTAGCTGCAACCCAAGTCAAATAAAAACTCTACTTAAAAGTTATAACACTTATGAACAAATGATACTTCTCTATCACAATTACAGGATTTTGAATTAAAAATATAATTTTTAAATATAGAAACAAAATTTAAAAATAACTTTAAATTATTTTCTTAATTAGCAATCCTGTGATTATGAGAAGTATCATTTGTACATAAAAGTTTTAAATTTTTTTTTTTTTTGAGATGGAGTTTCGCTCGTTACCCAGGCTGGAGTGCAATGGTGCGATCTCGGCTTACCGCAACCTCTGCCTCCTGGGTTCAGGTAATTCTCCTGCCTCAGCCTCCCGAGTAGCTGGGATTACAGGCACGCGCCACCATGCCCAGCTAATTTTTTGTATCTTTAGTAGATACGGGGTTTCACCATTTCAACCAGGATGGTCTCGATCTCTTGACCTCGTGATCTACCCGCCTCGGCCTCCCAAAGTGCTGGGATTACAGGCTTGAGCCACCGCGCCCGGCCTAAAATTTTAAAAAAGATTTAAATTTAAAATTTGAAAAGCATATAATAGAACCTAACCTGTTATTTACAGGTAAAATAACTCAAGTGTTTCATTCAAGTCCTTACTAATGATAGATAATCCTAAAGTTCAGTAAACCAACGCTAAACAATGGACCACCTTTGCTTTACATCACACTCTAAATTATGGCTTATCTATCTATCCTCTCAAACCAGAGTTTACATTCTACCCTTGCTTCTGGTGTTGTATTGACTCTGATCTGAACTCTACGGTCTCTGGAAGATAAATTTTGTTATTTAAAGTATGATTTTTATTATGTTGATTTCTAGAGCCTTTAACAGGTATCTGAAATTTGGAGGCTTTAGGAAAGACTGCAAAACTAATTACTTCACAAAGAGAAATAAGAAAAAGAGAAAAAAAAACAGAAGGAGAGATAGCTCTCTTCTTTTTTCTCATTAATACTCATTATAAAAATGAGGGAAATAGTTTCTTCCTGAAATATGATAACCTTTCACACATAAGCTATTTATTTTAGTTCACAATTTCAATGAACAGCATACATTAATTAATCCCACATGGATGTTGCGTTCTACTGGATTATAGTTTCAAACCATCTAATTTAGTAAACTTTTATAGTAAAACTTACTAATTTTCTCAACCTTTATAATGCATTTTCTTCCTACCTCATGCTTATCAATGCCTAATTTCATCAGAATCAAATGCCTCATTAGAGGAAACTGCCAAACTATTAATGTTACAAATACCTACTTTTGGTTAAGAATAAAAAGAAAACATAATCTGTGCTCTAGTTTTAAAAAGTAGTTTAGGATTTAGCCAGCTAAAACCAAAAAATATATATATACAAAAACTGATTACAGTACAGGAAAATATTTCCAGCATTAAGCATAGGATAGTGTGGAAGAACTGAAGAAAGGACTCCTTAGGACAACATATCAGGTTAAGGAAAGCTTTCATATGGAGCAAAGGCTAAGCCCCTAAAGAAAATCACACTTGAGCAGTTACTAAAGAGCCAGAAGGTTTCTGTGGGGCAGAAAAGAAGAAACTTGTTCTTTCAGTGGAAACTACAAGTCCACTTATGAGTACAAATAATTGAAGTATAAGATGTTGAATTTAAGTATTGTCACTCATATGTGCAAAACAGAATGCACACAGAGTTTGTAATGTAGTACAAGGATGGAAAAATAAGGTATGCAGACATCAGGGTAGCCATTTTTTATATTCTACTCACTCAAAACACATAAACATAGCAGTAAATAATGGCTACATAATGTTCAACAGTAATTTCCTTATAGCCTATTTTGTAAAATGACAGATGTCTATACCAAGATTTCACAGTATGAACATGGACAATATTGAGTGTAGAAATGTTTCCAACATGAATAAAACACTATTTTATCACAGTATTATAATCATCTAAGCTCAGGAATTATTCTAACACTCATTTCCAAATGGATTTCTATAAGCATTACATTTAAGTTTTGGAAATGTTTAAGTAATTATATAATTATATAACATGTAATTATATAATTTACAATTTCATTATGTATTATTTTGTGTTACTGTGAATAAAACCTACCCTACACTTTTCTCTTCCCTGTTCTTCACAGTAAAGAACACAAAAAAGTTATTTTAGTGATCTAGCATTCAGCTATTAAAATTTTAAAAATCTAATTTTTATATGTGTGTAGAACATTTTGCCATATAAACACTAACAGTCTTATGTCTTGTTTTATTAATCACTTCTTTATATATTGTTACAAACCCTTAACACGTTTTCTGGCTATTTGAGGAAAAGAAATTGTGTCTGACAGCAAGAAGCATGTTATATCCAATTCCATTTTCCACCTCTTTCCCCTTCACTTTTGATACCTTTCTGCAAACCCTAGTGCTTAACTGAATACCTAGGGGTGTTCCCCGTGAAACATTTTGAAGTAGTTCAATGGGGAAAACTTATAGCAACATATAAAATGAAAGATGTACTGAGAAGTATTGAAATAATTTTATACAGTGTACATACTAAAATGGAGCACCTGACACCACCGTACTATTTATTAACATTCCAAGAGATTTGACCTTATTAAGATTCCCAGACTAGGACCCCTATAAATGTTTATATCTGAGAATGTAGAACTAACCTTTTTCTCAGCATACCTATGAGAAAAAAATAAAATTCAATGGGTTGATAAAGTACACTTTAAAACAACAAATTATTTCTACTGTTTAATTTTATCTGAGGTAACATATACAAAGACAGGATGGAATATTTCCCATCCCATATTTTGTACAGTTTTTTGTCACTACTAACTATATCTGGTGAGCCCTGGGATTATAAATAAATCCTTTAAAGAAACATCAAATGATATTTCTGCTTAAATATTGAAAGACTGATACCAGGAATTATTGCTTTTACCTCTCCAGCGGCCACCTGCCACCCCAAAATTACTAGAACAAAATGAAGAAAATTCTAACATACAAAGAAAAAGTGAAAGGAAAATGATTTCAAGAAAATAAAAGATTTCAATTGTTTTGAAGACGTCTGGAACACTAGCAACCAATTTAGGTGAAGGGACACAGTTTCATATTAAATGGCCTCAATGGGAGGAATAAGAATAAGAGATCCAATTTGCCCTCAGAGAACCCCTGCTGGGAGGCAGGAGTTCCAAAGTGAGTTAAGGGTGCAGACAAATCTGAAAACAAAAGTATTTGCTGAAAGTATGTAACCAGAACAGTGGAGCCTGGCGCGGTGGCTGGAGCCTATAATCCTAGCACTTTGAGAGGCTGAGGCGGGTGGATTTCCTGAGCTCAGGAGTTTGAGAGCAGCCTGGACAGCACGGGTGAAACCCGGTCTCTACTAAAATACAAAAATTGGCCAGGCACGGTGGCTCAAGCCTGTAATCCCAGCACTTTGGGAGGCCGAGGCGGGTGGATCACGAGGTCATGAGATCGAGACCATCCTGGTCAAAATGGTGAAACCCCGTCTCTACTAAAGATACAAAAAATTAGCTGGGCATGGTGGCGCGTGCCTGTAATCCCAGCTACTTGGGAGGCTGAGGCAGGAGAATTGCCTGAAC
>CM052650.1:81697189-81757819 GCA_028533165.1 Leontopithecus rosalia | reverse complement strand
TTAGAAATATGGTAAGCAACTGTCAAACATGAACATTATTAAAAATTAAATTATATAAACTCTCAAGCAAATTATATAAAGAATAAAGGTAATAAAGTAAAATTTTTAATGTGCCACTGCACATCTTTTCTTAAAACTCTGCACTCAGTGAAATCACACTGATAGCTTGAAATTGGCCCCAGTGTCAATATTTATACCCTTATGGAATCAGCAAACTACAAATCAGAGCTTGATTTATTGTTTTGTTGTTTGTCTAGGTTTAAGAAAGTAATAGTGAAAATATAAATAATGCAGGTAAACCTAAAAGTATATTGTACCTACTGTTGAAGGTGATATTTTAGTTCAGTAAATACATTTTTTAGAAAGATGGGAAATAGTTTAACAGTAAAAAATATATAAGAAAAAAATTTTTTAATGGTTTTATTGTATAAAGAGTTAGTGGGGCTGGGATGCATCACCAATTACCAAATTATAATTAAATTGCACAAACTGGTTAGGTATGTATATAAGACGTTAGCAAAAATCAAGAAAGCACTTTGTGAGTATCAATTTGCTATAGAAAACGTACCCATTCTAATAAATATTTTACTGTTATTAGTAAATTATATGTTACACATCTTTTATATTAGTAAAATTTAGAATAAACACATGCATATAAACATATACACACATTTTAATTTTTGTTTTTGTTCGGAGAACCAACATTTATTATATTATCACCAGATAAAAGGAACAAGTAGATAAAAACAGAGGAATTTAAGTTAAAAATAGAGAATGTAGCATAAGTCTACCACTAAATTGGACCCTCAGCTTCCTTCATTCTCCCTGCTACCAGATGCTAACATCCACTGCCTCCTAAACTATTGTTTGTTGCCCATTCCACACACATACTGTACCTCTCTGGCTCCTTGATAATCTCTGTCTTTTAACCTGTATCTAATTTTTAAAGCATGTTTAATGCTCTATTACTTCTTCTACAAAGTGTCTTTACCTCAGTCTTCTGGTCACTAAGGGTCTCTTCACCTGTGCTTATTCTGCTAACTTTCCAATGAGTTTTTATCTTAGTGTATTTCCTATTTCCAGTAGTTCTCTGTTTTCTTCATGTATTTCATTTTTTTGTTTCCCTTTTTTCTGATTTTTTTGAATGATCGTTTTTGAATGTCTTTTGCTTTTATTTATGATTTGACTCTGTCTTGTTTCTTTAAACATTTTAACCATACTGATTTTACATTTTGCTTCTCATTTTTGTCTGCTATCACTTGACCATGGTCCCTTCATCCCTTGTGTATTCTATAATTGTGTTTTGTAATTTTGCTTATGTTGTGGTATCTTCTCTGTGAGAATCATAAAAAGCCTGGATTGAAGCTGTAACACTGAAGGAAATTTTACATATGCTTTTGTAAAATACTTGGGAAAACCCTGAGTCCATTTTAAATTTAATCTGGGTTTATTTCCTCTGAACTATGCAAATAACATGGGCTGAGGCTCCACTTCCACATGAAAGCCTTCTTATAACCATAAATTCTCAGAAGAGATTTTTCTGCACATTCCACCTAAAGTCAAGGCTGAAACTAATTTTATCCCCCTTTCCTGTTTAATCACCATGTTGTTTGGTGTTTTATAATTTTTGTTTTAAATTTACTCTTACCCATTTTCATTTGTGCATTCAGGATTACACAACCTTAGAACAAACAACAATCATTCAATAGGCCCAAATCTGTTTTCCATATGCATTGCAAAGATCCATGAAAAGCTTATCATTTACAATATTAGACTTAACAATTAAAACCTTGTTATAAGTTACATTTTGTGTTGTGCTATTACCACAATTTTTAAAAATGTCTAAGCCACTCAGGTTCTAATTATAGATATCCCCAGGCTAACTGACATCTTCAGGATTAATATTATCTTCATTTGCCATATAGCTTGTTGTTGGACTCGAATGATTGAGTTACTTATTCTCCTGAAAACTCATCAACTCATTAAAAAATATTATTTTTGTATTTTATGCAGTATTTTTAGGTATTTTGTAGCAAGTGAAGTTTAGCATATCTGGATTCTCCTGAGGAAAAGTCAGATATCTAATTCTGTAAAATAGAATTTTAAAATATAAGTAAAAAAAACAAAATGTAAATAGAATGAAAGATTAAAATGACAAAAAATCTTGAAGTACATGGCTAATAGTTTTAGGTATTATCAATTATTTTATTTCTGAATTTTTGTATTTTTCAAACATTCCTCCAATAGATATATATTTCACTGGAGATGAAAAACAGTTGCGATTTTAAAATAATGTAGGCTAGCCTAAGAATCACTTTATACCAGACATCGCTATAAATGCTTTACATTTATTAGCCCACTTGATCCTCACAATAGACCCCCAAGAAAAGTAATATTGTTATTTTTATTTTACAGATATGAAATCCAGGGCTGAAAAATGTTGTCAAGTTCATAAAGTTAAAGAGTGATTGGCTGGTTTATTGTTTTGTTTTTAATGCAGGCATTCTTGCCATAAAGCCTGTGCCCTAACCATTGTGTATTGCTATATTGTAGTGTAAATCGAAACACAATTTCCTTGGGTCCAATTTAAATATCCCTTATGTAGAGGCAATAGTCTGAAGGTTCCCATTCTAGTCCCAGCTTATACGTCTAATTATCTACTTGATCTTCAGAGATTCACATATATTCTCAGACCTCATTTTCCTCAGGTGTAAAATTAGTGATTTAAACTAGATTAATCTCCGAGGATCTTCTAGCTCTAAGATTTTGTGATAGCACAATTCTATTAGATAAGTATTTCTTGAGTATCATGAAATTAGAAATCAATCATTTAATTGAAAAATTAATGTGAAAAACTTTTAAATTAAAGAAAAAAATCAAAATATTCAAGAATTCTAAGATTTAATAATGTAAGATCTCAGGAATCAAGACAACTTTCAGTATATAAAAATACTGAATATTTCTCTCCTAAATAACTTTCAGTACATAAAAAGTATTGAATATATCTCTCCTAAATAACCTTCAGTACATAAAATGTATTGAATATTTCTCTCCTAAATATTGGTGCCAACATTAAACTAAAATACTTTTAGGCATTTTAGTATAGAAAGTTATTATCCAGTGAGAAAACTAATTAGTCTACAAAGGTATACCACCAAACCTTTAAGGTAACTTGAAAAATTTAGTGGCTTTCTTGGTCTGAACTACTAAGGCGAAAAAGCAAGCACAGGGAATCACAATATGCCTTTTTCAAACTGAATTCTTAGTATTACCTCTTTTTTAACCTTTCAGCCTGTATTCATACTCTTCAAATGTATCTTTTTTTAAATAAAATAATCTCAAAGTAGGTTTTTGTATGTGTAAACCAATATTTATTCTGTACTTGCAAGGTGAAAATATTCTTTATCATTGCTGAATACAAAGGAGTATTGGGATATTTTAACCTTTTTTTTTCCTTTGGTTGAAGATTCACAAGTGGGTCACAGTTGCCTTGTTTTCAAATAAACATTCAAATTTACTGAGAGAAACTCTGAAAGGAAAAGTTTAAATGTAATGTTACCTCATATGACTTTCTGATGGCTAATCTATATCCCAAAACTAATTCTGTAAACAGTATTTTGATGAGAAATTCAATACGAGCATTTCATCAAGAGATATTTGGTTGTTATAGCTTTTCCAATCAAAAGACACAACATGCTAACCACAATCACAGCCAGTGATCAAAACAAAATCTTATTATATTTTGGCATTTGACAAAACACCATGGATCAATAACTGTAAATGCTATGAACTAAAAATAGATAATAAAGCTATGATAAATCACTGATAGCAATGTTGTTTTGAGTGCAGCTGTAGAGGCCGACTGCCTGAGTTCCTCTCTTGCACTTAATAACATACTGTTTGGCCGGGAGCGGTGGCTCAAGCCTGTAATCCCAGCACTTTGGGAGGCCAAAGCGGGTGGATCACGAGATCAAGAGATCGAGACCATCCTGGTCAACATGGTGAAACCCTGTCTCTACTCAAAATACAAAAAATTAGCTGGGCATGGTGGCATGTGCCTGTAATCCCAGCTACTCGGGAGGCTGAGGCAGGAGAATTTCCTGAACCCAGGAGGCGGAGGTTGCGGTGAGCCGAGATCGCGGCATTGCACTCCAGCCTGGATAACAGGAGCGAACCTCAGTCTCAAAAAAAAAAAAAAAAAAAACCATATTGTTTTTGCCACTTTACATCTGTGTGCCTTAAGCTTCTTGTGCATACTTCGGGTAATTAAAACACGACTTCATAGGACTACAAGGATCGAATGAGTTAATCTGTATAAATAATATAGAATAAGACATGGAACATAATCAGATTTTATTTAATTAATCCTCAATATTATGATGATGTTGCTACTATTGCTGCTAACTTATTGAGTTGGAAGTAGAAAAGAGTAATTATCTACAGTATGTTCTGCAGTTCATAATACCACAATCAATAATGCTTAACACAGTAAATTCTAGAAAGTAGCTTTACCAGATATGTTTATGTCATTGTGTGTATATGCATGTGTTAGGTGTAGGGATTATAGACAAACCTTTTATATAGCATGTTTTTAACCAACTGACCAAAATTATAATCTTAAACAATATGGTATAAAATATCAGTTACATTCATAGATAAAGCATTTTTGAATAATACATTCATGGAAAACCTAGAGTTCCAACTCAATGGTTCTACCTTTCACATAAGCACAAGGAACATAACTATGAGTGTTAGAGGTGCCACAGCTTATACTATGGTCATTTCTCCCGGATAATCATAGCAGAAAATTTTTTAAAAAATTGCTTCCATAAGAATTGACTTTTTCTTCAAGCTAGCCATGAACACGTCACCACTGTCTCTGACTACCAAGATGCACACATTTTATTCCACTCTAATAAAATCTTCTCATTGCACTGATGAACACAGATGAAGATCCTTCTATTTTCAGAAATTAGCTCTCTGCTTACATATGGTTTTCTTAAGTTAATAACTAATTAAATATTATGGCTTTGTTTCATGTATATTGGATGAATCACTTTTACTAGCCAGTCCAGAGAGTGATTTTTTTTGATGGTATAAATCTTTCTTCTTTATACTTACTTATCCTTGTGTTGTATAGTTACATTGAGGATAAGCAGGTCATATATATTTTATTGAATACAATACTAATTAAACATATTGCATCAATGTACATAAACTAACGCATGAATTTTATAAAATATTGTAAATATTTTTCTCATGAAAGAAAATCAGACTGAAATCTTCAAAATTTTATTCGTTTTTTACAGACCTCTCTAAAGTTGATTTAAATATTACCTCTAGAAAACAAATTTTTCATCTTCAAAAGATTTCAGTAGTGCTAAACCTTATTTATTTGAACTAACAAAGTCTTTTTGGAAGACACAGAAGCTTCAGTTTCAGGCTAGCAGGGGCCTGTTGCTGATAAATACAGCACTTAAAAGCAAATGCCATTGCTTAATAATTCACATAGACTTTCTGGTATATCATCTACTGGATATCACAATAAACCTGTAACATCATTTAGGTATTTTTAACTCCATTTAACAGCTTAGGAATATTTCTTCAGATAAATTTCCTAAGAGTCAGAGGAAGGAATGAAGCTAATTCTTTATACTCAAAATCTGATGCACTCTCCAGTTTACCCCTTAAGATGAGGAGGGCAACTGGTCATGACCAAGTGCTAAATAACATATTCTATCAATGCTGTGGGATAAATAAAACTTCGTAAATATCCTCAGGAGTAGGGACATGGATGAATCTGGAGAACATCATTCTCAGCAAATTGACACAAGAACAGAAAAGGAAACACCGTATATACTCACTCATAGGCGGGTGATGAACAATGAGAACACATGGACACAGGGAAGGGAGCACCACACACTGAGGTCTATTGGGGGAAATAGGGGAGGGTCAGCGGGTGGGGGGAGCGGGGGAGGGATGGCATGGGGAGAAAGGCCAAATGTGGGTGAGGGGGCAGAAGGCAGCAAAGCACACTGCCACGTGTGTACCTATGCAACTATCTTGCATGTTCTGCACATGTACCCCAAAACCTAAAATGCAATAAAAATTAAAAAAAAAAAGAAAGACAGCATAAATGTCAAGAATCTAGAAATAGAAATATTTTTGACTCAGCAATCCCATTACTGGGTATATAACCAAAGTATTATAAATCATTCTATTATAAAGACACATGCATGTATATGTTTATTGAGGCACTGTTCACAATAGCAAAGACTTGGAACCAACCCAAATGCCCATCAATGATAGACTGGATAAAGAAAATGTGACACATATACACCATGGAATACTATATAGCCATAAAAAAGGATGAGTTCATGTCCTTTGCAGGAACGTGGATGACACTAGAAGCCATCATTCTCAGCAAACTGACACAGGAAGGGAAAATAAAACACTACATATTCTCACTCATAAGTGGGTGTTGAACAATGAGAACATACAGATACAGGGAGAGAAACATCACACACAAGGGCCTAGGGGGCTGGGGGACTAGGGGAGGGATAGCATCAGGAAAAATACCTAATGTAGATGATGAGGTGATGGATGCAGCAAACCACCACCATGGCGCATGTATACCTATGTAACAAACCTGCATGATATGCACATGTACCCAAGACCTTAAAGTATAATAATAATAAAAAAGAAAAAGAAAAAAAAATAAAGAGTTTAAGTAACTTGTACAAGATCTCTCTAAAAAATGGAAAAAAAATGAGAGACTGATGTTCACTTTGAACAAGTGCATTTTGGAAAATCACAGGGAAAAATAGTATTACTCCAAACATTTTAAGCCATTTAATTTTTCCCTCATTCTTATTATTCTCCTTTGTAGGAACATTATCAAATCTCTTAAAATATCCTCCTAAAATACACTTAACAGATATTAAGAAAGTAGGGAAAGAATCCATTCCAAGAGAATTGTTTTTTTTCTAAAGTCTCATTCACTCAAGAGTTCTTAAAATTATAAGAAAATTCAGAAAATAATGCCTAACCATGAAAACAATAAACCAACATTCATACCTAAAATTGTGACCTTTTTCGTGTTGGAATATCATGAAATGGGTATTATAGAATCTCTTTCAGATTCTTGCTGTGCAATCTCAGGTTGATTCTTACTATGACTCAAATATTTTCAGTCATCTCTAATTGACTCTCCCCAGCAACATTTCCAAATCTTTTTCACTCTCCACTGTACTTCCCCAATTCCACATTACCTCAATTATCACTGAGATTATAATCACTCCACATGAATTTTCATTTTCCTTTTAACAAACATGATTGTACTAGCTCAATAGTTCAATATTTAACAAATTTCTCCTCTTTCACTCCTTTCTCAACCAGTCATCATAATCTCTATTTTTCCTTCTTCAGAAAATTTGTTTCATATTTCACCAAACTCTAGCAATTCTTGTACATTTGCCTTCATCATTATCAAACTTTGAATAAAAGTTCTATTCTACTTACAGTATTCAATCCTTTCCATCCATACACTCCTTACTGCTTATACTGCTCTTCTTTTAAAAACGCTACCACCATAATGAAAATTATCTCCATAATTTAATGAGTTGGTTCCTTACCGTTGGAGTTTATAATATTTTTTAAAGAGATGATGTCTTGCTTTTTGCCCAGCATGGAGTGCAGTGACATGACACAGTTCACTGCAGCCTTGAACTCTTGGGGTCATACTATCCTCCGCCTTACCTTCCTTAATAGCTGGGACTATAGGTATGTACCACTATTCCTCTATGGGCTTTTAACACACTCAATCCAAACAACATTCCATCACAGTTAAAATAGCCACCAAAATAATCATTTTTCCTTAGAAATAATGTTTTGCACTGGTTAATCTTTTATTTTTAAACTTTTTTTCTTTTTCCCACAAAATGTAAATAGTGGCCAATGGGTTTCTCTCTTCTCATGTATTTATCTTTGGCAATCCTGCCCAATATCACAGTTTTAACTTTCACCCTCAGCAATCTAATCTTAAACCATCACTCCATTTTTCCTCTTCTAAATTTGTCCTGAGACCTATATTCAGACAAGGGGTAAAATCTCAGCTCCAATCTGACATCAGAAAGAATAGCTAATGGACATTGGTCTTAATACCAGGGTGACTGGATTATCTGTGCAGTAAAATACCATGACACATGTTTACCTATGTAACAAGGCTGCACATTCTGCACATATACCCCTCAACTTAAAAGTCAGAAAAAGAAATCTCAGCTCTGATCTGAGAATACCTAGGTTAAAATTCTAACACATTTATTAGCTCTTTGTTTTGGTATAGTTGACTAATCTGGCTCACTTAGTTTCCTATTATATGCAAAGTATTATGTAAGGAATTACTAATTTATATAAAAATCATAACTATGCCTGATTATAGTAACAATTCAATAAATATAAACTACCATTTACAATTATTTTCCTATATCTGTCTTTCATTATATGTTATTTATTTGTGGTAATTGTATACCTGTCTACTTACCAAATGCCAAATTCTAGAAGTATTGAGTCTCTTTTATTAGTCCCAGAAATATAGTAAGTTATTCAATACTGCCCAAGACCTACTGTAACATAGTTTCATAGTAGCTTACTTTTTTCCCTTCTTATAATAACTATCCTGAGACTTTATTATCTTCCATCTGGACTATTTCAAGACTGCTGACTGGTTTGATTTCAGTTTTTTGACCCTTAATCCATCACTTGCATTGGGCAGCTATTTTCTTTTCCCTGAAGCACATCTATAAATCATGTCATTCCATCACTCAAACCCTTCCACTCTTGCTATTACCTAAGATATTAAATTCAGAAACCTTAGTTTCACATTCAAATCTATTACTAGCTCATTTCAATCTCCTATGCCAATTTTATCCGGTCCTCAAAATAGATAGTATTCCAGACTAACTAAACTATTGGCTGTTTTCTATCCATAATCCACATTTCTGATACTTTTCTCATCAGCATTACTCTGAAAAGTAAATTTCATATATTGCCTATAATTTGTGAACACCTAAAACAATACTTATTCCATAAAAACTTAATCACATGGTCTAAATTTTTTTCCCTCCTGTGGGGAGAAAAAAAAAGGTGTATGTGGAACTTCACAAATGGGCAGATAAGGAGCTCAGCAGATCTCCTTTAAAGGCAATGATAAAGCTAAATAAAACTAATGTGTGAAACCATTTAAGGACTCAAAGAAACCAAAGGCATAAAACAAATTGGAAATCACTTATTCAATAGCAGATACTGAAAGTCATATAAAAAAGAGTGTGTCTGTGTCATTTTAGCATGACCCTGAAAGCCATGAAAACCAACAGCTTGCCTGCCAGTGTTGGGAGGAGAGCTGATTTGATTTGGAGTGGTATGTGGAGAAAAAAAATACTCAGGGCATTATAACAATTTTGGTATTTTAAAAAAATCAAGGAAGGCCAACATCTCCACTAACTTGAGGTAGCGATACAAGCTTGATCAAGCAACAGGTTAGAATACGAGGCAGAAATTTTACAAGATCTGAGGAAGGAGACTGCCACGATGGTCTTTGATAAACTCTATAAGCACCCCCTGGTCTGGGAAGCTGCACATATTAGCAAAGTTATACATGTGCTCAGGAAAGACTGGAGAGGGCTCTAGCTACCTACATATTGCTGCCTCAATATAAGACTTTGCACTGTCTTGTATTGAGGAAGACAGTGCAAAGAAGAAACATAATTATCAAAATGCAAAGCCAAGGCATACTAATAGCATGCCTGAACTTTCAATAAATTTTTACACTGACTCACAGATCCACCAGCAAAAAGTGTGAAATTTATTGGCTCAAACTATGTAAACACAAGCTCTGAATAATCCTTGGCTGACCATTAAGCTATAGTGACTAACAAGCAACTCCTAGATATCCAGGCTTAAAAAAAAAATTAAAACAAATACGAAAGAGGGATATTAGAGAGAAAGCAATAAAGGGCACCCAAATTGGAAAGGAGGAAGTCATACTGTCCCCATTCTCAGAAGACAGGATCTAGAATAATGTAAGGACTCCACAAAATCTCTCAGAACTACTAAACAAATTCCTAAAGTTACAGGATACAATATCAACATTCAAAATTTTCAGTGTTTCTGTGCACAGACAATAAGTTAGCTGAAAAATAAGTAAAAACCATAATCCCATTCACTGCAGATACAAAGTAATACACTACCTCGGAATAGTATTTATTCATTGAAGTGTATAGTGTTTAGCCAAGGAGATGAATGATCTCTACAAACAAAACAACAAAACACTGATGAAAGAAATTGAAGATGACAGAAACAAATGGAAAATCACCCCAAACTTATGGACAGGAAGAATATTGTTAAAATGACCATATTTCCCCAAAGCCACCTATAGATTCAATGCAACTCCTATCAAAATATCAATGACATTCTTTACAGAATCAGGAAAAAAAAAAAAAACTAAAATGTGTATGAAACCACTAAAGGATCTAATAGCCAAAGCAATCCTAAGCAAAATGAACAAAGCCAAAGGTGTCACCTATCAAACTTCAAAATATTCTACAAAACTGTAGTAACCAAACCAGAATGGTACTTTTATAAAAACAGAAACATAGACCAATAAAACAGAAAAGAACCCAGAAATTGATCCACATATTTATAGCAAACTGATTTTTTTTTACAAAGGCATCAAGAACATACATTAAGTAAAAGACAATCTCTTCAATAAATGGTGCTAGGAAAACCATATGCAAAAAAATAAAATTATATCCTCCACCTTTCATGCTATACAGAAATAAAATAGATCAAAGATATAAATATAAGAGTAAAAATATATAATTTTTAGAAGAAATATAAGGAAAATGTTTTAGGACATTGGTTTGAGAAAAGCACAAGCAACAAAGCAAAAATAAACAAGTGAGATTATATGAAACTTAAAAGCTTCTACACTGCAAAGGAAATAATCAACCGCATAAAAAGACAACCTACAGAATGGAAGAAAATATTTCCACACTTTTCATCCAACAGGGAGTTAATATCTAGAATATGAAAGGAACTCAACTTTCTCAATACCACCACCACAAAATCATCTAATTAAGAAAAGGGCAAATGACTTCAACAGACATTTCTTCAAAGAAGACACAAATATCTAGCAAGTATACAAAAATAATCACTATCACGAATCATCAGGGAAATGAAAATGAAAACCATAATGATGTCATCATCACATTTTAGTTACAATGGCTATTATTAAAATAACAAAAAATAACAAATGCTGGCCAGGATGTGGAGAATAAGGAGGAAATGAAACTAACCAAGGTATCTAACAACAGATTAATGGATAAAAAATGTGGTATGTACACAATAAATTACCATGAAAACATAACAAAGAATGATATTCTGTCATTTATAGCAACATGGATGAAACTAGAAGACATTATGTTCAATGAAATAAGCCAAGAACAGAAGTTAAACACTGCATGTTCTTACTCATATATGAAAGCTAACTATGTATCGGTATATATAATATAAGTAAAAAGTAGATCACAAACCAGGGGCTGTTGGGGTGAGGGACAGGGGAAGGAGAAAATTGGGACAAATATCTAACACATGTAAGGCTTAAAACCTAAATGACAGGTTGATAGGTACAGCAAACCACCATGGCACATGTATATCTATGTAACACACCCAGAACTTAAAGTAAAATTAAAAAACAGAAGTAGAACTGAGGCTACTAGAGGTTTGAAAGGGTACACAGACACAAAATTCCAGTCGGATAGGAGGAAATAATTCTATGTACTATAGCAATGTAGGAAAATTATAATTAACAATAATGCACTATATAGTTTCAAATACTGAGAGAGGATATTGAATGCTCCCAACACAAATAAATAAGGGTTTGAAATGATGGACACGTAACAACCCTGAGCTGATCACTATACATTATATGTATCACACAACACCACTATGTACCCCCAAAATATATACAATTATTATGTGCCAATTTAAAGCATCTTGAAGATAAAATACTGACAAAATGCACAAAAAGATTTAGCAGAGATTCTCTAGAAAAAAACAGCAAACAAACAAACAAACAAACAAAAACACAAAATAGTAACACATATCCAGGGATTTCAAACCTAATACGCTATGTTATCTAAATACTTCCAGATTTCAATAAATACAAGGAAGAAATTCAATGTCCCTGTTGTCAATTAATACAGGGACATTGTGTGCTAAATATAACCACTGGTTCTTTGAGGAAAAAAACACAATCAAAACAGATGTTAGACTTAGCATACAGTGTCTTCAAACAACTATTTTAAACATATTTAAATAACTGTTACTCGCATTTAAATAATTAAAGGACAAGATAAATAAAATGGCTCACAAATAAATATTTAATAATGAGATATACTTTATATAAAAAAGAGCCAATAAGGAATTCTGGAGTTCAAAATTTTAATAGTTTAAATTAAAGGTCATTAAAACCTCAGTTTCCTCTAATGAACTTTAAATTTAACAAAATATTTTTAAAAAGCAGCTTGAAATAGCATGAAAAAGAATGAGCAAACTGGAAGATAAATCAATGAACATTGTTCAATCGGATAAAAAGTAAAAATGTGTCAAGCATACCAACATACATGTAATAAAAGTCTCTGAAAAAGGGAAAAAATCTGTAGAAATTATGGATAAAAATTTTTCCAAATTTCAAGAAACAAGAATTCATATCCAGTAAGTTCCATGAATATATTTAGCATAAACCCGAATGTATCCATTCCTAGACACACCATACTCAGACTATTGACAGACAAGGCCAAAGAGAAAAAAATCTAAGGAAACAAGAGAAATATAACCCATCACTTACAAAGAAATCACAATAAATTAACAGTTGATGTTTTATAAGAAACAAAGGAGGCCAGAAGGCAGTGGAAAGACATTACTTAAACAAACAAACAAAAAATCTGTCAAAACAAGAATCCTACATCCAATAAAACTATCCTTCAAAATTGAAGGTGAAATCACAATATTACCACATTTTAAAATACTGAGAGAATCTGTTGCTAGCATATTTTTCTTCTAATAATCACTAAAGCAGCCTTCAGTCTGAAACTAACTTGAATCTGCTCAAACAAATAAAGGAAATGGAAAAGATAATTATGTGAGCAAATATAAAGACATTGTACATAGTTTATTTTGTCTTTCCTCTAACTGATTTAAAAGTGCATAAATCACAGTTACGAAACTGGGTTGTTGAACATCCAACATATAAAGACAATAACAGCACAAAAGTGGGTAGAAGAATTGGAGTTATTAGAGCAATATTCTGTATTTTACTGGAATCATGTTAGTATTAATCTGAAGTAGATTGTGACAAATTAAGGCACATATTGTAACTTCTAGCACAAACAGAAAGTAATTCATAAATACATAGTACAAAGATGAATACAGAATTAAAATGGTACATTTCAATTTATATATTTTAAAAAAGATTACAGTAAAAAGAATAGCAAGAATAATATGATGAGGTATAGAAATGAAAAGCACAATTCAGGCAAAAAATCCAATCATATAAAATATTACATTTGATATAAATGGTCTAAACACCCATAGTAAAAGGTATACATTTTGAGACTGGATTAAGAAAAAAGATTTAATCACATGCTGTCTGTAAGAGAAACACTTTAAACACAAATAGGTGGATGGTATAATGATGAACTGCATGTAAAGGTAACCATAAAAGAATTAGTGTAGCTACACTGATATTATAAACTGAATTGTTGTTTCCTCTCAAATTTATATGTTGATACCCTAACCTTCAATGTGATGAGTTTTTGAAGATGGGGTCTTTCAGAGGTAATTGGATTTAGATGAAGTCAAGAGGCAGAGCCCTCATGATGGCATTAGTGTCCTTAGAAGAAAAGGCATCAAAGAGAGCTTGCTCATTTGGACTTCCATGGTTTCTCTTTCTCTCTGTCCCGCCCCACCTCGGTATGTATCAAAGGAAGACCATGTTAGAATACAGTGAGACGGCAGGCATTTGCAAAGCAAGATGAGAGCCCTTACCAGACACTGGCACTGCTGGCACCTTGTTTTTGGACTTTTAGTCTCCAGAACTGTAAGAAATATATTCCTATTGTTTAAGATACTCAGTTTATGGTATTTGGTTGTGGAAGTCTGAGCAGACTAAGACAATTAATTTCAGACAGAACAAATGTTAAAATAAATGAGGTTACTAAAAGCATAAACAAGAGAAAGACACAGTATGCAGTATAAAAGAGTAAAATATAATAATTTAAATACCTGAAACTGAGACCTAAATATGGGAGGAAATCTAGATGATAGAATCAAAGAGAGAATAGGTAATTCAATAATAAAATACTATTGATTTTAATCCCAATCTCAGTTATTAATATAAAAAATAGACAAGAAATCAGCAAGGAGAGACAAGACCAGAACAATTCTGTCAACAGATTTGACCTGTCAGCTATAGTACATTCTACTCAACAACAGCAGCTACACATTCCATAAAGCACACATGAATATACTCCACAACAGAATATACTAGACAACAGAACCAGTGTCAATGAATCAAGAATGATTGAAATCATATAGTATTTTGTCTGTTCACAAAGGGAAAAAATCAGAAATAAAGATATAGAAATTTGAGAAGTCCACAAATATTCAGAAATTAACACACTAATATATTACCCATTTGTGAAAGAATAAATTACAAGAAAAAATTGGAAAAAAAAAGCCTCACTGAAGTGAATAAAAACAGAAAAATAAAACATGTTTATATTTATAGCAATCAGGTAAAGCAGTGTTAACAGTAATATTATAGCTACAAATGCCCTTAGCAAAAAAGACAAAATATTCTAAATCAATAACCTAAGCTGGTAACTTAAGAAGACAAAAAAAGAAAAACAAACAGACCATATTTATAATTAGAATTTAAATACTAGAAAGCTGATCTCATAGAACTGAGGAGAGTGGCAGCTGAGAAGGGTAGAGAGAAGGGAGGAGAGAGAGAAATTTGTTAAAGCATATGTAATTACAGCCAAATAAAAGGAATAGGTTCCAGTGTTCCATAGCATTGAGGATGACAAGAGTTAACAACAATAATATATAGTTTCAAATAGCTAGAAGGAGGCTGTGGAATGCTCTCAACAACACACAAAAATAAATGTTTGAAGTAATGCATATGCTAACCATCCTGATATGATCACTATGTATATGTATTATTATATGTATCTTGACATCACTATGTATTGCATAAATATGTACAATTATCATGTGACATGTAAAAAAAGTTTAAAAAACAAAAACACAAATTAAGTAGAATGAAATAAAAAAATCAGTGAAATTAAAAAGAAACACAAAGAGAAAAATCAGTACAATCAAAAGTTAATTCATTTGCTAGACTTACAAAAATTGAAAGAAGGTACAGATTGCCCAAATGTGTAATTAAAGAGAACCTCTCTACCAACCAAACAGGATTACAAAAAAAAAATATCAACAACTTTATGTTAGCAGAGTAGAGAAAATAGACAAAATCCTAAAAAGAAACAAATTATCAAACTGTCTCATTAAGGAGAAAAATCTCAATAGATAAAAACAAGGAAATGGAATAATTCAAAATCTTATTGCAAAAAATCTTAAGGACATACTGCTAACTTCTCTCACACATTTAAAGAAGGAATATTACCAATCCTTCACAAAGCCTTCTAGAAAATAAAAGGGAAGGTCAGACTTCCCAAATTATTTTGAAGTTGTTATTAAAATGCCAAGAAGACTAAAATATCACAAGAGCAGATTATCATAGATCAATACACCTCATAAATACAGGTTTACGAATCCTTGACAAAATACTGGCTATCTAAATTCAGTAATATGAAAAAGAAAAAAGATTTTACTCCATAACTTTGATCCCAGGAATGCAAGTTTGAGTGCACATCTGAAAATCAATTAATGCAATATGCCATCTCAACAGAATAAAGGATAAAAACCACATGATCACCTCAATGAGCATATAACATATTTCACAAAATTCAGCATCAATAATGATTAAAAACCCTCAACAAACTATGAGTATTAGGGAATTTCTTCAACATGACAAATAACATCTTTGGAAAATATACAGCTAACATATTTAAAGCTGAATGGCTAAATGCTTTCCACCTAATATTAGAAACAGGAAACGTTTTTTGCTTTCAAAATTCTATTAAACATTGTTCTGGAGGTTTTCGCCAGTGCGATCAAAAAAGGAAAAAGGAAAGAAAGGGCATCCAGATTTAAAAGAAAAAACTATAAATATCTTTATTTGCATAGGTTGATGCTACTTGCAGAAAATCCTGAAGAATCCACAAAAAACTTTTGCAACAAACCATTGAGTTCTTCAAGGTCATAAGTTGCCAGATCAAAATATGAAAAATACAGTTTATTTTATATATTAGCAAAAAAAATCCAACCACAGGAAATTATTTCCTTCACAATATCATCAAAATAAATAAAATCCTAAGGGAACCTGAAAGGAGAGCCAGACTTGTACAATAAAAACAAAAAAAAATCTTTGAGCATAGAAATTAAAGCAGACATAAATAAGTGGATATGTATTCTAAATTCATACATCGAAATATTCAATATTTTTAAGATGGTAATCATCTCCAACTTGATTTACAGAATCAGTAGAATTGCTACCAATTTTCCAGCATGCTATTTTGCAGCAATTGGCAAGCTGACCTTAATATTTATATGAAAACAAGGAGAACTCAATAGTCAAAAATAAGTTGGTAGAATTAAGAAAATGTTGGAAAACTTACACTTAAATATCTTAAAACTTGACATAAAGCTGCAATATGGTACTATCATAAAGACAGGAATTTAGATCAATGGAAGATGAATATTCTGAAATAGACTTGTATATTCATGGTCAATATACTATCAACAAAAGTGCCAAAATAATTCAAAAGGGAAAAGAATTACCTTTTAAAGTAATAGTTCAAGGTCAATTGGATTTCCGCATGCCAAAACAGAGCCTCACACCACACTCAAACACAAACATAAAAGAATGGATAGTCTTACATATAAGAGTTAAATATAAAAATTTTGTAGAACAAGAAAAACATCTTAATGACCTTGGTCTATTGAGTTCTTGCTAAACATGTTTTTTAAAAAATTCAACAAAATTTTTAATTTGCATTTTAAAATAATCCATTAAGAAAGTAGGGGAAAATCATGGACTAGGAGAAAATATTTGCAAACACATATCTGATTTAAAACAATCTTATCAAGGTTATAAAGGAATACTTCAAAATAAGATTGTCAAAAAACCTCAAATATGTGTGCATAATTTGAACAAACACTTCATCAAAGAAAATATACAGATGTCAGTAAAAAGATACTCAACATCACTCATCATTAAGAGAATTACAAAGTAAAACCATAATCAGATGCCACTTCATATATTTTAAAAATTTGGCAAGGATGTGAAGAAATTGGTAGTAATATGAAATGGTACACAAGAGTTGGAAAGCAGTTATGCAGTTACGTAAGAAGGTAAACATTAATTCATCATAAAACTGAGCAATTCCTACCTAAATATCTACCCTAGCAAATGCTATGATTGAATGTTTGTGTCCCCTCAAAAGTTCATATGTTGAACACTAACTCCCAGTATGACTTCATTTGAATATGAGGCCTCTAAGGAGGTAAGTAAAGTTAAATGAAGGCAAAAAGATGGAGACTTGATCCAATAGGATTAGTGTCTTTCTAACAAGAGAAATCAGAGGGCTTGAGCACAGTCTCTTTTCCTGAACACACAAAGAAGAGATCATATGAGGACACATAAAGAGGGTTGATCCTCTGAAACCTAGGTGGGGAGCCCTCACCAGACTTCCAACCAGCAGGCACCCTGATCTTGGACTTCTCAGACTCCAGAATTGTGAGAAAATAAATTTCTGTTTTTTAAGACAACCAGTCTGTAGTATATTTTGGCAGCCTAAGCAGACTAAAACACAAAAAGATACACACACACACACACACACACTCACACACAGAGACTTTTAAATAAATATCCATAGCAGCACTTTTCCTATCAAGTCAGAAACTGGAAATAATCTAAGGATCTTCAATTATGGGATGGAAAAACAAAATGACATATCCCTATAATGGAACACTACTCATCATTAAAAGAAAAAAATCTTGACATATGCTACAACATGGATAAACATGAAAACTCATTCTAAGATGCCAGACACAAAGATTTTGTTATCTAATTCCATTGAATGAAATACCCAGAAGAAGCTAATCTACAGAAACAATGTGTTGTTGACTGAAGGTAGTATGGAACTGTCAATTGTTTGGGCTTGAGAGAGCTTGTTGGGTGATGGAGAATTTCTAGAACTGGATTTTGGTGATGGCCACATAACTCTGTAAATTTACTGTTAATAGTTGAATTTCACATTGTAATAAGATAAACTTCATGTTATATAAATAATGTCTCAGTATAGCAGTGAAGAAGGAAGAAGTGGAACAAGAAGAGGAGGGGGAAGGGAAAGAAAAAAACAAAAAAACAAGTGGAGCATCTGGGTTCTCAGAATTGAACATCACTGGGGTGGGCAAAATGATACTTGTTTCATGTAGTGAAATGTTTAGAGAGATAGGTATGATTGTTATACTTGTGATTAATACTGAAACAATAACATGCACATAAAGTGGGTCTGAAACAAGATAGAGGTGCCTTTCACTCATAGCAGTCTAGCCAGGGGAACTCTTCTTTACAGGAGAATCATGTTCCTCCTATCCTGTTGCTTGGCCATCCCCTGATGCATTGGCCCCATCTGCATGGTTAAAGCTGGGTCCCAGCAATGTAAATATTCCAGGTCATTGAAAGAGGGTATCAGTCTAAGGCAAAGAGCTTGTGTTTAAGTTGGAATAACTTGGAAGTTTGTCACATTCTATCAGCCTTCTGTATAGGATCAAGGAAAGGTATAAAATGCAATCTTATTTGGGGGGACCATAAAACCATCTAAGACTCTGCTACTGTAGAAGAGGGGAAGGGACCCTTTTGAATAGTTTAACATTGTGGGTGAAGACTGTTAAAATTATGGTTAACAATAACAGTGATAATCCACATACATTTTGATGGTAGAGATTAAGCCTAATTAACAGGTGCCTTGGCTCTCTTTTCAAGATTAACATCACTTTCTAAGTAAATTCAGATACGCAGATAAACTGCATCTACAGTATGTGCAATTTCACTATACAAAATGAATTTTCATAACAACACAGGGCATGAAAATATAAGTGACTGCAGATAATTGAAGAAGGTAGTCTCAAAGATATGATAGTTACATGGTAAATGGAAATCAGGTATTAATGTGGTCATGAAAAGAAAGAAAATTTACAGTGACCTATATCATTACCATGAACTGCTGTACATTCTGCTTTCCACTGGAGATCCACATCTCTTTTACCCTTTCGTCATTCAGGTCTCTGCTCAAAAGTTATCTTCTCAAAAAGCTATTTTTCTGACCACTTTATTTTAAATGTCACCCAGTCATCATAATCTTTATTCCTAGTATGCTGCTTCGTTTATTTTCATACTAACTATTCAATCTGGAATTTTCTTTATTATTTTTTGTTTCTTCAACTAGAATATGCATTCCCAGGGAGCAAGATATTGTGGTTTTTATTTCAAAGAATAATATTAACCAGGGGAGAGATACTGTGTTTTACACTGGTACCATGAATTCCTAGACTAATACATGGCACATAGACACTCGATAAATATTTGTTGAATTAATTGAATAAAAGCTTAAACACACAGTAAGGTTTCAACAAGACTGAAATAATGTTAAATAACTTTGAGCATACTGTTATATTTGGTACCAAATATGGGGGATACACTAAGAATGTGAGAAAAAAGGTATTTCAAGCTGTGTGTGAGGAAGGGAAGTAAGTGTACCAACATTAGTACTTCTCGAAATCCTGAAACACTTTACTGCTAATGAAGACTTTAAACTTATTGTACTTTATATCATGACTGTTTACATCTATATTAATGTTACTTACATACTGTATTTGCTAAACAACAAATTTTTGAAGCCAGAAACCAAACTGATGCATCTTAGTATTTAGTACTTAGAGTATTTTGCAAAATATAAGCTCTCAATATATAGTTGGGTGAACGAATAAATCAATGATTAACAATGTGGCCAATTTTTACAGATTGCAGACCATTTTTTTTCAGAGTAAACAAGCCTCAATGGCCATTTGTAATGATCAGACCAATAAAAATACTTTTATATTAAAACATTAACTATCTCACTTAATTTAAAAATATTAACTATAAACTATGTATATAAAGGAAACACAGTATATGATATAATTATTCTTTACCTACTTCTATCTAACTCAGTTGGGAAACAATCCATGTTTTCATGTAAGAGCACAGCACCATGACACTGAGTTATAGCACACAAAGCCAAATGTGTAGTCAAAATCCTTTGAGAGAATTAGTTAATACATATGCATAGCACTTTTTATATTATAAAACTCGGGCACTTATCTCTTTCTTTAATGTGAAAAGCAATTACTCCGCTGAAGATGTAGAATAATTATTTTAAAATATCACTTTCTCTTAAAACATACTGGAGGCATTGTGCCTTTGAAGCGGCATCTTTGAACTCAAATCATTTTCATTACTTGGGCTGCATTTTAAAAAGAAGAAATAAGACTTTGGTATATGAAGGTTGATCTCTTTATTAATGTCTTTATTAGTCTTCAGTTTTACTTGCTGAATCATGATTATTTCCATGCTAAATTCACTACTGCACCACTAGTTTGGAAAGGAATTGACCTTGGAGTTGAGAATAGGACACAGATCCAGAGGGAAAAGTTGCTGTTTCTGTCCTTGCAACATGTTTACATTTTCAATTTCCTCCAGCCCCTACCTCCCATTTTTCTATCAGCCTCAAAGATTTATTTTTGAATACACCTGATTCTTTTGTTTAGATTTTTCTCCGTTCAGAGAAGAAAGCCTGGCTTACTACAATTCCTTTACATTATTTTTTTTCCCTTTCTCCCTCAACTCACCAGCCTTAGCTGTAAGTCACCTCATTTTCTACTGAACTTTGTATTTTGTCTCTCCTTCATGGAACTTACATATACTGCCTTGTTATTCTATTGTTTGTGCACACATTTTTCATCTTCATTCATAAAGCTTTTCAAAGAGGCAGAGTGCTTCTAGGCTACCTCTGCATTCTTCACTAATTCTACCTCAGTGTCTTGTGCCGAAATGCTGAACAATGTTGAATTAGAGATGGAATCGAGAAACTTATTATACTGATCATTCCTTCTAAGACCTTTCCTACTCTTCTGCCTGTGTTACTGCCTAATGTTTGGCCATTTGCTGTTCATTAGCACCTATTTAAGGAATGCATCTGGAAAATAAAATGATATGAAATGCAAATAGTCCTTTTGTAACTTGTTACTTTCTATTATTCTAGGCAATAGATGACAGAAAGTTACCAAGTAACAAAACCTTGGCTATGAAAATTGTTCACCAGTAACTTGTGGCTTTTCTCCAACCCCAGTGACTTAACAATGAGTGTAGCATACACAATATAACACTTCTACAAATAATGAAATAAAGGAAATATATGGAAATTTTATCTTAAAAAAGTAATATATTCAAAAGTTTTTGAATAACTGATTCATCAACTTAATCAAAGTAGAGGCTTAAAAGAAGACATTTTAAATATAAACTGCAGCATTAATGTTCATAAAGTTCATTCCATTTGTCATGTTATTTAAAAGTAAAAATAGTGATGTTTTCTTGACCCATGTACGCCTAATGTTCCATTATTGGAACGCTAAGCATGTGGGAGTTATTCATATCCTACTGCTCACTGCTCAAGGTCATCACCAAAGTCTGATTGCAAAAATTCAAAAAATTGCAACCTCAGGCATAAATGGGTAAGTTTAGCTATTCAACTATGCTGTGTATTGGCAATTTGGAGATAAGCCCTGTTTCTGATCAGACTGAGTGCCGTTTTGAAGGGAGGCTGCCACTCAATATCTACAACATCATGTCAACCTTTGCTGCACCATTAAAATGTACATGAACATAAACATCTCAGCTTGTAATGCACAGAAGCTAGAATTCTTTGTGAGGCACTCTGTTTTGTAATCTGATATATAGATTGACTGTATAATACAATCAAAGGTGTAACACTTTCTGATTAGACACTATTTGAATTAAATAATGATGTCTGTTAAAATTCCAATAGAAAAGAATGGCAACTCAAAATAGGATAATTTAGGTAGGGCTTCTTTTTCAGTGGGTTAAATTACATAAGTCTGAGTGGAGTGCAGCCAACGAATGAGGAATAGTGCAAAAATCCAGAGTTAATAGCAGTGAAATGGTACCAGGTCTAGGCCCAAAGGATGGAGGAGAAGACAATAAATTTCAAGAGTGATATAGACCAGGCTACATCAAGAAATACATCACTCTTGTTTGAGGTACACAGTCAGCTTAAGGCAACCACACACAGAAGACAGAAAATAAATCCCTTCTTTCTTCTCCCTCTCACTGAAACATGCCTGAGCATCCCAATCAGCAGCCTTAAACAGAAACCAGTGTTCTAGGTGCTGGTCTAAAGGTTCCAGGTGTAGGAAGTTAACCTAACCCAACTGTTCCTCATCTTCTTCATCTGAAGAATGCTAGAGTAGTAACTACTTTATACCTCATAAGTCAGTATAAAGATCAGTGAAAACAAATGAAGTATATTTAGCAGTTCATTGGATATGGAAACACAAATAAATAAGTGTCTCTTATTATTGGCTTTATCATAGGAGGCCCTTTTGTAGAAATGTACAGAAAATTATAAATATAAAAGACACAAAATGAGGTTTCTTTCCTAGGATTCAGTAATACATCTCTGTGAATTACTCTGTGATAAAAGAACAGGAAAGTTGAGTAAAGTTATTTTCAAAAAAATGTCTTGGTATTTATCCTGGAAAGAATACTTATAGGAAAAACCCCAAAGTTTCCATAATTATTTTCAAAATCAGAATTATAGCAGGTGAATTTAAAATCTAAAAAGACTTCAAGAAGTCCCCATGCCAAAATGTCAATGAAATCTGCAGGAATATCAGGTTTTCCTTTGAAATATACACCATGTCCAAGGGAAGTATAAGAACCAAAGATGATTTAGTAACAAGCTCCCAAATAATATAGTTGACAAGCAAAGAATAACTTTGATGATGGAACTAAATATTTTTAAAGCAACAGAATAAAAATTTGAGTCTCCACAACACAATCTAGTCCCTCAACACAGCAAGCTCAAACCTCCAAATTATTTTACCATATGAAATAGCTTGGAATAATATTCCCTTTATATTTTCATGTCTGTCTACTACACAACTGGAAATCTTCGTGTTTTTTTTTATTTTGCATCTTCCATCTTCATCATCTTACCATAAAAGAGCCTTTGATATTAAATCATATACATTCTACCTGTTATTTTAGTATTAATTTCTTTTATATCACTTGTTTTCACTACAAATAAAATTATCAACTTTTCTAAATCCTTTTATACATCACCCTTAGCAGACTACAAATTCCATCTGTATAAAATCCTACTCTAGTGTACAATCAGTGCATAAAGTATCTTATAAATAAGTGAACAATTCTTATTTTTGAAAAATAATAAACTGAACTGGGAAATTTCTAGTTTTTGTCATTTGGCCTCCCCTTCCATATTCAAGCATTACACAGTTTCCAAAAAAAAAAAAAGAAAATGTACAGTGTATTAGTGTATTCTCATACTGCTATAAAGAACTGCCTGAGAACAGGTAATTTATAAAGGAAAGAGATTAGTGAACTCACAGTTCAGCATGGCTGGGAAGGCTTCAGGAAATTTACAACCGTAGCAGAAGCTGGAGGTAAAGCAAAGCACTTTCTTCACAAGGTAGCAGGAAGGAGAAATGCTGAGCAAAGGAAAAAGACCCGCCCCCCCCCAATATAAAACCATAAGATCTTGCGAGAACTCACTCACTATCAGGAGCAGCACGGGGGAAACTGCCGGCATGATTCAATTACCTTCACTTGGTCTTTTCCTTCACAGGTGAGGAATATGGAGATTATCAAGATTGCAATTCATGATGAGATTTGGATAGAGACATAAATCCTAACCATATCAACTGGTGACTCATTTTGTGCTCATAAGGAGCCCTAGCTTGAATAGTGGGTAAGCTGAAGGATGGTGGTTTGACATAAAGTCAGCCCATATCCATTTTTTTCAGACATAATAAATAGTATTTTAAAACATTTTTATTTTATTTTATTTTTAGTTCTCGGATACATGTGCCTTAAATGCAGGCACCTAGGTTGTTACCTAGGTAAAAGTTTGCCATGGTGATTTGCTGCACCTGTCAACTCATCACCGAGGTATTAAACCCCACATGCATTAGTTATTTATCCTGATGCTTTTCCTCCCCATAACCCTCAAAAGTCCCAGTGTATGTTGTTCCCCTCCCTGTGTCCATGTGTTCTCATTGTTCAGCTTCCACTTATAAGTGAGAACTGGTGGTGTTTGTTTTTCTGTTCCTGTGTTCTTTGCTGAGGATAATGGTTTCCAGCTCCATCCATGTCCCTGCAAGTGACATAATCTCATCAATTTTTATGTCTGAATAGTATTCCATCATGTATACATATGACATTTTCTTTACCCAGTCTATCACTGATGGGCATTTGGACTGATTCTATGTCTTTGCTATTGTGAGTGCTACTGGAATGAACATACGTGTGTAAGTATTTTAATAATACAATGATTTATATTCCTTTGCATATATACCCAGTAATGGGATTGCTGGGTTTAATGAGATTGCTGGGTTTAATGGTATTTCTGAGTTTAGGTCTTTGAGGAATTGCCACACTGTCTTCCACAATGGTTGAATTGATTTGTATTCTCACCAAAGTTTAAAAGTGTTCCTCTTTCTCCACAGTCACACCAGCATCCATTGTTTCTTAACATTAATAATTGCTACTTTGACTGGCATGAGATGGTATCTCATTTTTGTTTTGATTTGTATTTCTCTAATGATCAGTGATGGGTTTTCTTTCATATTTTTTTGGCCACATAAATGTCTTTTTCTGAGAAGTATCTGTTCATGTCCTTTCTCCACTTTTTAATGGAGCTGTTTTTCTCTTTTACATTTGTTTAATTTCCTTACAGATTCTGAATATTAGACATTTGTCAAATGTAGAGATTACAAAAATTTTCTCCCATTCCATAGGTTGTCTATTCTTTCTAATGATAGTTTCTTTTGCTGTACAGAGAAGCTCTTCAGTTAAATTAGATTTTATTTGTTAATGTTTGCTTTTGTTGCAATTGCTTTGGACATTTTCTTTTATGAAATCTTTGCCCCTGCCTATATCCTGAATAGTATTGCCCAGATTTTCTTCATTTTGGGTTTTACATTTAAGTCTTTAACCCATGTTGAATTAATTTTTGTATAAAGTGTAAAGAGAGGGGTCCAGTTTCAATATTCTTCATATGGCTAGCCAGTTTTCCCAGCACCATTTATTAGAGAATCCTTTCCCCATTGTTTGTTTTTGTCAGGTGTGTTGAAGATCAGATGGTTGGACATGTGCGGTCTTCTTTCTTTTTTTTTTTTTTTTTTTTTTTTTGAGATGGAGTTTCGCTCTTGTTACCCAGCCTGAAGTGCAATGGCACAATCTCGGCTCACCGCAACCTCCGCCTCCTGGGTTCAGGCAATTCTCCTGCCTCAGCCTCCTGAGTAGCTGGGATTACAGGCACACGCCACCATGCCCAGCTAATTTTTTGTATTTTTAGTAGAGACGGGGTTTCACCATGTTGACCAGGATGGTCTCGATCTCTTGACCTCCACCTTGGCCTCCTAACGTGCTGGGATTACAGGCGTGAGCCACCGCACCTGGCGTGCAGTCTTATTTCTAAGATCTCACTTCTGTTCTGTTGGTGTATGTGTGTCTGTTTGTATCAGTATCATGCTGTTTTGGTTTACGTAGCCTGTAGTATTCTTCTTTTTGCTTAGGATTGCATTGGCTGTCTCAGCTTTTTAGTTCCATATAAATTTTTAAGTAGTTTTTCTAATTCTGTGAAGAATGTCATTGGTAGTTTAGTGGGGATGGCACTGAATCTATACACTGCTTTGAGCAGTATGACCATTTTCATAACATTGATTATTCCTATCCATGAGCATGGAATGTTTTTCCATTTGTTTGTGTCCTGTAATTTCCTTGAGCAGTGGTTTGTAGTTCTCTTTGAAGAGGTCCTTCACTTACCTTGTTATCTGTATTCCTAGATATTTTATTCATTTTGTAGCAATTGTGAATTGGAGTTCATTAATTATTTGACTGCTCCTCTACGTCTGGTGTATAGGAATGTTTGTGACTTTTGCACATTCATTATGTATCCTGAGACACTGTTGAAGTTGATAATCAGCTTAAGAAGCTTTTGGACTAAGACAATGGGGTTTTCTAGATAGAAGATCAGGTCATCTGCAAATAGAGATAGTTTGACTTTCTCTCTTCCTATTTAACTACACTTTATTTCTTTCTCTTGCTTGATTGCCCTGGCCAGAACTTCCAATAATAGGTTGAATATGAGTCGTGAGAGAGGGTATCCTTGCTTTGTGTGAGTATTGTAGTTGAATGCTTCCACATTTTGCCAAATCAATATGATAATAGCTGTGGGTTTTTCACAAATGGCTCTTAATATTTTGAGCTGTGTTCCATCAGTATCTAGTTCACTGAGAGTTTTCAACATGAAGGGAGATTGAATTTTATCAAATGCCTTTTCATGATTATCTATTGAGATAATCATGTAGTTTTTGTCTTTAGTTCTGTTTATATAATGAATTACATTTATTGACTTGTATATGTTGAACTACCCTTGCATTCTAGGGATGACACTGACTTGTTCATTGTGGATAAGCTTTCTGATGTCTTGCTCAATCCAGTTTGCCAGTATTTTATTGAAGAGTTTTACATCAATGTTCATCAGGGATATTGGCCTGAAGTTTTATTTTGTTTTGTTATGTTTTTTGTTTTATCTCTGCCAGGTTTTAATAACATGATGATGCTGGCTTCAGAAAATTAGTTAAGGTAAAGTCCCTCCTTTTCAATTGTTTGGAATAGTTTCAGAAGATATGGTATCAGCTCCTCTTTGTACCTCTGATAGAATTCAGCTGTAAATCCGTCTGGCCCTGGGCTTTTTTGTTGTTGTTGTTGGGAGGCTATTTATGACTGCCTCAATTTCAGAACTTATTATTGTTCTAGTCAGGAATTCAAGTTCTTCCTGGTTCAGTCTTGGGAGGGTGTATGTGTTCAGGAATTTATCCATTTCTTCCAGATTCTAGTTTTTTTGCATATAGGTATTTATAGTATTCTCTGAAGGGTATTTGCATTTCTATGGGATCGGTGGTAATATCTTTTTTATCATTTTTATTTGTGTCTATTTGATTATTTTCTTTATTATTCCAGCTAGTGGTCTACATTTTTAATTCATTTTTTTCAAAAACACAAATCCTGGATTTATTTTTTGAAGGGTTTTTCATGTCTCTTATCTCCTTCAGTTCCTGTCTGATTTGGCTATTGCTTGTTTTATGTTAGCTGTAAGGTTTGTTTGCTCTTGGTTTTCTAGTTCTCTTAGTTGTGGTGTTAAGATATCAATTTGAGATCTTTCTAGCTTTTTGATGTGGCCTTTAGTGCTATAACTTCCCTGTTGACACTGTTTTAGCTGTGTCCCAGAGAATCTGGTATGTTGCCTATTTGTTCTCATTAGTTTCAAAGACCTTCTTGATTTCTGTCTTGATTTCATTGTTTATCCAAAAGTCATTCAGGAGCAGTTGTTCAATTTCCATTTAGTTGTATGGTTTTGAGTGAATTTTTAAATTTTAAGTTTGAATATGATTGCACTATGGTTTGAGAGATTGTTTATGATTTCAGCTATTGTGCATTTGCTAAAGAATGCATTACTTCTAATTATGTGATGGATTTTCAGGTAAGTGTCATGCTGTGCTAAGAAGAATGTATATTCTGTTATTTATGGGTGGATAATTCTATTGATATCTATCAGGTCCACTTGATCTGTGGCAGATTGTGTCCAGAATGCCTCTTTAGGCTGGACCCTGACCTATCCCTCCTCACTAGATGGGGCCTCCCTGCAGGAATTTCAGCAACTTCAGCCAGGGATGTAGGGACAGAGCTCTGATCTCCTGGGATTTTGCCCCTTGGGGGAGGAATGACTGTGGTCTCCACAGATCAATAGCTTTAGTCTTTCCCCGTGCTGGCTCTGAAGAATCCAAGCAGTCCAATTGTGTGGGAGTACTACCAGCACAGTGCACTTCTTCCAAGGGGCAGCCTGAGTGCATGGTTAAGTGGTCTTGGATCTCATGCCTTCTGACTGGGTGAGACTCTCTGAGAGTCACCAGATACCTTATACAGGAACACTCCTGCAAGCATTAGGTTGGTTCCCCTCTGGGATGGAGATCCCAGAGGAAGGAGTGGGCAGCCTTTTTTGCTGTTCTGCAGCCTCCACTGATGACACCTCCAGGTATGGGAGGGACCTAGGTGAATAAGGTGTGACGTGGAACCCCGGAAAACCACAGCAACCTGACAGAAGAGGAGCCTGATTGTTAAAAGAAAACTAAACAACAGAAAGAAGCAACAACAACAGCATCAACAAAAAAGTCCCCAGAGAAACCCCATGCAAATGTCAGCAGCCTCAATCATCGAAGAGATGAAATAAAGAGATAAAACTCCTTTAAACTGTGCAACAGAGTTCTAAACACTAAAGCTTATTGAACAAGTGAATATAACAGAATAAAAGCAGGAGTTGTGAGGAGGTAGAATGAGGCTAATATGACAACTTCTTATCCTTTGATCTGTAAAAATACTACCTTTTCTTTTTTACATATTTATTTTTAATCCTCTAGTTACCTTCTGAAACCTGAGTCCTCTACACCAAGCTCAGTTTTAATAATGTAAATGAGTACGTGAGACCACTTCAGAACTTTCTATTTGTATAAGTGTAGATTCAAAAATACAAAAATATTTTTCAGGATTCAAGGTAATACTATTCAAAAATATTTTCTATAGTAAGATTGTTTCCGACTTTGATTTGTGAACTGCTTCCTCACCTACACCCTCCTCTAAAACACATTCTGAGAAACTATATTTATTTTTCACTTTGGAATATATATATACATATCCATATTCCAAAGTGAAAAACATGTATATATGTATATATATATGTGTATATATATATGTGTATATATATATATATATATATATACATATATATACACATATGTATATACACATATATATATATATATACACACATACACACACACACACACACATATATATATATATATATATTGAGATAGAGTCTCACTCTGTCACCCAGGCTGAAGTGCAGTGGTGCATTCTTGGCTCACTGCAACCTCTGCCTTCCAAGTTCAAGCAATTCTCCTGTCTCAGCCTTCTGAGTAGCTGGGACTATAGGCATACACCACTACACACACCTAATTTTTGTAATTTTAGTAAAGACAGGATTTCACCATGTTGGCCAAAATGGTTTCAATCTCTGGACCTTGTGATCTGCTCACCTGGGCCTCCCAAAGTGCTGGGATTAAAATCGTGAGCCACCACACCTGGCCTGAAATATATTTTTTTATATATAAGAGACATTTTAATTTATATTTATGTTTGAAATACAGCTTAAGGAATGGACTTAGCCAATCAAATCTTCATATCACTTTAGTCTATCAAAGACTAAATAGTAAATCTGTTTTGAAATGAGGCATAAATTCTTAAGAAAATAACATTGTATCACGTGTTTTTGAAGAATAGTACAAGAAATTCAAAGAAGCAAATTACCAAGTTTTTAAAGTTAATATTTGCTCATATATAACTGCAATGAAAAGTGCAAAGCATAGAAAGATAACCTTTTAAACAATCATGTTAGATATAAAAATACCAGAGATGATGCATCTCTCAAAGCATAAAGCTTTCCTTGAATTAATTTCTATATTTGACCTTCACATATATCACTCTGCTACAACATTAGGTTGCTCTACCACTGAATTCCATTTAGTTATGACTCAGTGCCTTATTTACTTCACTGATTGTATTAAGCCTACACAAATCATCAGAAGGCTTTAATTTGGCCTCCACAGGCTTTCTCTACTTCCCAGAAATAGTAACAAGGTATTTTAAATCCTCCCACCCCTAAGTACACATGTTGCAACATCACTACTATTTGCCAAATAAATTGTACTACACATATAATTCTCATCTTCCTGTGCTGACTAGCAGAACTGGCCCCAAAAAAGAGAGGAAAAAAAAAAGCAAAAGCATTTCACTTTCCTATTTTTAAATCTACAGCTTTCAGAATCTTGATAAGGAAAGTCCCATTTGGGCAAAACTATGTGGCTGACTAGGCAGGTAATAAGGTTAGACTCAGAGGTATCCATGGGAACCACTAATACAAGTACTACAATATATTTGGGAAGGAAATATAGGAAAGGGATAGAAACTTAGTGAGGGACACATGCAATGGTGCTAAATCATCACAAACAGCACTATCATTAAAATGTAATTAGATTAGTGGAGGAACCCATCTAGCATAATTACAATCCCATATAATCATTACACAATAACCACATAATCATATTATTACCATGGAGTATGCATTTATCCTCATTTTACATGTGAAGAAACTGAGACTCAGAAATAGTAGGTATGTTCAAGAGCCCATAGATAATAAGAGATGAAGTGGAATGCATACATAAAGGCTGGTATCTAATCCCATGAAGTTCATATCTGTGTTTTTTCCTGCAAGGTAAATGACAGCAATCTTAAGATTTACATACCAAACTAAATGTAGACATTTTAATAACTGCAGTATAATACGGAGAGTCAAAGACTAAAAATGGACTATATAAAGTCTTTAAAAAGAGAAGTATAATGGAAGGGCAAAAAGAAGAGATGTACACATATATCAGGACCTAACACAAGGTAACAGAATGAAGGTCAAATTAACCAGGTAAGACTACAGGGCAGCCACTGGAGAGCATGACACTGTGCAGAGTAGTTGGCACAAGGCTGAATGCTTACAGGCACCCAAAAGGTACTGGTTGATTCATACTCTTTTTTTCCCAGAATATGCAATTTCTTATTGTATGTTGGCTTATCCTGTGTTCCTTTTAAAAGAGAGCTTCTCTATAATAATTCTTTTGAAAATTACAAGATAACAATATATTGCATGACTCCCAAAAGACTATTCACAGTGATTCCCATAAACCTCATTACATTTGTCAAGGACAACAAAAAATAGGTGTTAAATGTGAAAGTAAATGTCAGCTTCTTCTTTGTTCTCAAATTAAACAAGTAACCTGGATCACATAAAAGTTGGATATTGATAATAGTGATAATAGATTGAAAATTCCAAATATACTGAGGTCATCATTGGTTTTTAAACATGAACTAAACTTTTTATGACTACATAATGATCTCTTATTACAACTTCAGAGTGTAGGTAAATATGGTTTTTAATCAAATAAACCCCATATTCAGAATTACTTTAACACATATAGTTGCTCATTTACTGAGTCAGTATCATAAAATACTGATTAAAAGTGAATTGTGTTACATATTCATGCACCATACATACAGCATAGAAGAATACCAGAAAGTGATGTGCTATTATTAGGAGAAAAGAATTGGTAGAAGAAATAGCACAGAAAACACAAGAACTAATCTTTACTTCCTATAAACATAGCTTTCCTAGAGTGCTGCTAAAGACTCTTCCAAATTAAAAAAAAAATCCAGAGCGGCAGAAAGTGCTAAAATATATATTTTATGAGGTAACTCACACAACAGCTTACAATTGTAGATAGTGAGATAAAAGTCCTCAAAGCACAAAGGCTATAAAACTGTGATGTAGAGGTCTATAAATATCTGAATTTCAATCTATTCACTGTAGTAGAGATCTGTTACTTCAAGAGTATCATACTGAATGAGATAAGGGAAAGACGTACAAATGCAGCAGTAAAACAACAAATAACAGAAAAAAAGATTAGACTATGCAATTTGTATCTTCATTAATATTTTGTTTAAAGGTAAAGTAATAAATTTCTTTGAGAAAGAAAATATCTCTTTCCTAGAAAGGGTATTTTAAAAAGCTAGGCCATCTTGTTACTTTCTATTATTACCACAGTTAAACCCCAAGTTAAAAGTAAAAGGAAATAGCATGCTTTTTCATTTTTTAAAATCCATAGCCTTCCTCAAATACGTATTTATTCCTGTAGTCACATGCTGTGTTCTTTATTTTGTTTTATTATTTTTTTTTGTTATCTCCCATTGTAGTTGGTCCAATCTTGGAAGAACTAGGCATTTAATAAGTACTTGAATAAATTGACTGAATAATCTCAAAATTAGGTTCTCTCTCTATGTATATTTAGAATATACGTATATATATATTTAGAATATATGTATATATATAGAGAGAGAATATATATGTATATATAGAGAGAATATATATATTCTCTATACATATAGAGAATATATAGAGAGAATATATATATATTCTCTATATGAATATATATATATTCTATATATATTTAATTGCTTTTATTGGGAAATTCTCCAGTGGAAAAGGTTTCTGTGAGCTTGCTTTTTTTTTTTAATGCATGTTGGTGTTGTATCTAACAAGCATAGAATTTATTTGTATTTCAACGCTACATTGATGATGGACACTAAAGGTCACACATTAGGTAGATTCTAATTCCCGATTTTGTGGCCTGACAAGCAAAAAGAAAAAGTAATACAGGATTTTTCAGGAGATTGCTGGGGAAATGACCAAGCTAGTATCTTGCAGTCATTGAGGAAAACAGGTGATTTAGTCACTGAATAGACATCCAGTATACCTCCTGATGTGCAGATGTTTGGAGATACCCGTTCAACAGCATGATTTGCTCCTTTCACTAATTCACACGTGTAGATGGTCCAGAGTTAAGCAGAGCATTGAGGATAGACATAGGGACCAAAAGTACAACCATGACTTTGATGTGGGAAGGAAAATAGGATTGAAAACAATGAATAATGAACAAATGAATGAACGAATGACTATAATTATACCTACATGATCTTCTAGTTTTGTTTCTCAGCCCCTGCAGACAATTCTCGAGCTTAGTTTGTTTTCAGGCAATTCAGAAAATAAACTGGAATTGAATTTATCAAAAATTAGTCTAGGAAACACAAGCTGTTGAGCTACACACACTATACACTATGCTTGGAAAGTTTCAGAATCTAGTGTAAGAATTTCAAAATTAGTAGATTTATCACAGTAAAAATGTCCTATTAAAGCAGGGGACATATAAATGAAGCTAAGTCCTGGAATAAAGTGTCAAATAGTGCAACCACATAAATCATTCTATTTACATCTTTTTTTGAACTAGACTATGAGACGTAATCAATGACACCAGAAATATTCACCATGGATGGTAATGTGTTGGAGATGCCCTTTTTCCTAATTATATTTCCTTACACTTTTTCTGGCTGTGCTAATTTCCTACCATCCCATTTTTACACATGTAATGAATATGCATGTATTTTAGATATAACTATAAAGAAATGATATTGGTAACATAGACCAAAAATGAATGCAATTGCATTGTTTTACAAGCATAATCATATACTGGCAATTATTTTCTTTTGGTAGCTACATGAGGCAGATCCAATTGAGATTGTTATTTTTTTGAAAGTAAAATGTTTACCATTTACAAGACCAAGGTATAATCGACACTGGTATTGAGATATGCAAAGAAGTAATCTTAAGGTGGACCAGACTGAAACTTGGAAACTCTCTCTTAACTACAACTGTTTTTTGTATTTAAAATACCATTTATTTTGTGTTCATATTTCCAGCATCACAACAGCTTAACTTTAATGAATACCATTACTGCACATTACAATAAAAGTTTGCTTCTCTGAATTGTACTTTGATATATTGATTCAAATTTTTATATTTCAAAAAGCACTGGACATTTTTTCAAAAACCTGGTGTTAATTATAATGATACTGTTTATGTTTTATAATACATAAAGAAAAAATAATTATTATAGTTAATACATTGTCATTTAAATAGAATCATTTGTGACTTTATAGCATAATTCTGCTTTTATATTCACTATCAGCTTATTTTTAGGTATTTTTCTAATAAGAGCAATTAATTCAGAATGGTTTAGCTGAATCTTGCCATTAAATATCAAAGAATGATGCTTCACTTCCTTCTTGACACATCAAATACATGTAAGAATTATATATGGATTCATACTTCTTTATTAACCTTTTGATGTGAGAATTTCTACAAACCTACTACCCTTACTTTTCCTGACTTTGTTTTCTTAGGTATTTCCACCTTTCATGGCCCATCTTCTATTCATCTCAGCTAAGAGCTAACAATATAAACAATGAGTACTGCTTTCAGAAATGACAGCAGTGTTTTTCACACCAAACATTTGTATATCTATGCTACATATTGTACATAGATGCCACAGAAGAAGACATCTAGAAGAGAAAAATAGCAAGAGTAACCTATGAATAAAAAGAGTAACCTATGAACAGATACTTTCATTCAGGTTAAGGGAATCAGCAAAAAACCCTTCGGATTCTAGTGGTAGTAATGAGTTCTGTGGGTTGTGGTGAATAGTTGAATGAAGTGGCAGAACAAACAATGGGTGCCCCATAGCTGTTTAATCTATTTTTAAGTCAGACAAAAAAAACTTGGAGGCAATTTCAGCAACGTGAAATCTTCTCTAAAGGGACACTAAATAATGATCATTTCTACAAGGTTATAATTCTAGAACTGTGTTCTTAAAGGTCATAAAACCATAGAGATGAACGTGATCTTAAAATACATTATGTTCAGATTTCGTCATTTTTTTACAGATGAGAAAAGCCAAGGTCAAAAGAAAAAGACTGATTTATATAATGCAACTGTTCTTCATCAGCTAGATTGAAATTTTCCTACTATTGCATGCCTTTAACATAAATAATAAATAGCAAATAAATATCAGAACATAAATCTGCTGCTTTTTTCAATCCTTAGAGTACTTACTGAAGTCCTATAATACACTGTGCTCTCATGTGTGTCTATATATGCATGGGTGAGTATAGTTATTAGATACAGGGAGAAAAATACTGAACTAGTGATGTGGAGGAATTCTTGGTTCAGTTCTTTTTCTGCTACACGCATGCCTGGTAACCATAGGAGAACTTGGGCGAATTACTTAACCTCTCTGGGTCTCAATTATTTCATCTAAGTTGTGAAAATATTCAACCAGATTTATATAATTTTCCTCTCCTATAATTCTCAAGGTTTTTAAAAACAACCCATTATAACTTACTTTTTTCTTTTTTATCTTTTTAAAGATAATGCTACATCCTAGATACCAAAATAGCTTATCCAAAAGAAAAGCATTGTCAATAAAACCTCCTGAGTTAAAGTTTGAAAATATATTTGCCCTTGGTTAATATCCCACAGTTCAATACACAAAAGATGAAGAATGGCTTATCAACAAATATATTCATAAGACAGGGAAAAAGAATAATCTAAATCCTGTAATTTATTTCCAGATAAGTTATGTGAAAACAGAATTGTTTTTGTATTATTCCTTTATTTAAGAGGTCTGAAATTGATGCTATCAAATACTGAGAAATTAACAGATACAGTCATGGCTATCCAGAGAATGGAATGTTAACCCCATGTTATAACTGAGGTATCTGTCTAGAAACTCATTTTCTAAAAGGTTAATTGCTATCCAAAAATGTACTGTAGCCAAAGCTACAAAGGAAGATTTCAAAAATACGCTTACTCTTTATGACCATGTGTAGGTTGTATAGGATGTTTGTCACTGAATTCCTCTCTTATTAAGTGATGACAGTAGAAAGATACAATAAAAAGAAATTTTGATTTTCAATATAAAAAATCAGCTCTTAAATATGGCCGATTAGAGGAAATTCTAACAATAAAATAAATTGAGGCTTTCAGGCTCAATTTTACTTATCTAACCTATGAGTGATCCCTATTTTCATTTGTTATCACTACTAAATATCTTTATGTTTGATTATGCTATTTGCTCAAGAATGAGAATTTCAAATTCAAATAAACAGAAAGAGGGATCAAAACCATGAGTTTTTCTGTAAGTTCATTAGGAGTGCTAATATGTAAGCAATCAGATATAATTGTATCATAATCTTTTGTCCTTCTTTGGAATGTAAAAAAAAATGTTAGACCCTCTCATTATAAGTTCTCACACTATTACAGTAAACATGTCATAGTGAAATATGTGAGAGAAAGTTGACTATCTTTGATGGCACAGTTGAGATTTTCTCCTAAATTACTTCCTGAAAACGTTGAAGAAAACAGTACTTATGAATTGGTTGTTTATTCTCTTTCCATTGAATATTTTCTCTTATTTTTTCAAACCACTATTTTCCAAAATAATAAAAAAAAGCTTCCACAAATAATTATTTTTACTTCTAACACTAAGTGAAACCATTCTTGATATTAACTAGGAAAACAAATTATCCTGAAAGCTTCCTGGAACTTATTTCAGGTTTATTACATAAAGCTAACCATCAAAATAACTGGGGGAGAACATCCTGTAGGTATCAGAAACCATCAGGCAAACTGTTCAGCTCTTTCATTTTCCTGACAAATATCTAGTGGTCTTTATCTGGGAACCTTATTACCTCTCTCAATTTGCTTTCAGTGCCATCATGTCACTATTGCAAGATATTTTTGTTTTCAGATTTTAGCTGGTAGCAGATTAAAGAGAGAAATGTTAAAACAAAAAACAAAAGATGTATTTAAAAAACTGACAGAACTATTCAAATTGTAGTCTTTAATAAAGGAGTGAAGGCCTTTTTTTCTGACTTCATAATTCATGTTTCTCACCATTGTGTTGTCTTCATTTTATTTTTTTGTTACTACTGTTTTAGTAAGGTCAGTTTTTAAAAAGCATGGGTAGTTTAGTATGTCTTTGAAGGTAATTCACAATTATTAATATGTAATTACTCAGAAGATAGATAATTCAGTCTTCACGTTTTTCCTGCTCACATTCTTGTCCTTATAAATAAGAGTTGAGGAAGAAAAATACTGAATATATATTTTAAATCATTTGGTTTCTTCTTCAAATTCTACTTAATTTTTTCCAGATCCTTCTATTATTTCTAACCTTAATGTTGACAACTTTTAAATATTTCCATAGAAAATTTATTAACATTTCCAGTATTAAATCCTTAATTGTCAGAATGATTCTGATTTTAAAATGTAAATAACTGGTTGTTTATTTCAATCTAAATTTTTTTCATTAATGTTTACTTATTAAAAATGAAAATTTTATCTTATTATTATAAACATCCTATTCTTGGTAAAGCCAGCTCTTACTTAAAACAGTTCTGTTCATTTAAAAAAATAATATTTTACTCCATTCCATTAGCAAGAAGAAAACTTTTAGACCACCAATCACATATCTATTTTCTAACTAACAGAAGTAAACACAAATAAGTTTCAAAAGTAGCCATTGCCATTGATTGAAAATATGTTTCAATAAAGGTTACCTGCACATCAGTCAGATAAAATTGTAAATGAAAAGTATACTTTCTCAGACACTTTTGTTTATTTTCTCTAATCTTTCAATGTTTGCATTAAAAAAAAATATCCTGCCGAACTTTGCTACAGTTAATATGGTACCTACCTTTTCTTCTTCCAAATCCTATTTAAATTTTTAATAAAGCAAATGCTTTATTTGACTAAATTAATTTTTCATTTATTATCTTCAGTTTAAATACATTATCACAATAAAAATAAGGTAGACTAGTTCTTAGTTTAGGCTGCTATATCAAAATACCTCAGGGTAAGTAATTTATACATAACAGAAATATATTGCTCACAGTTCTGGAGACTGTAAAATCCAAGATCAAGGGCTCAGCACATTTGATGTCCTTTGAGAGCTTTATTTCTACTTCACAGATGGTGCCTTCTTGCTGAGTTCTCGAATGGCAGAAGGAGCGGGCAAGCTCCCTTGGGCCTGTTTTATAAGGGCACTGATCCTATCCATGAGGACAGAGCCCTCATACCCTAATGATCTTCTGAAGGCCTCACCTCTTAATACCACCAGAATGAGAATTACATTTCAACATATGCAGGGGGTAGGAGGGGACATGAACATCCAGACCATCCCAGTTAACAACAACTAGTCTCATGTAAAATGAGTGATTTCTGGATCAAGAGGCTAAATATTTTATTAATGCAATCAGACAGAAAATTCCATTTGCATAAGATTTTTCAATCAAAACCTTCATTAATTGGGATGATGATTCCAATATATTAATAATAATTGGTATTTGTATTACTTTGTAACAATGAAAAATTTTAACTTACTCAAGTTTACAGAGAAAAAGGAGGAAAGCACTTTAATATTTGGTGCCTTGTAAAGCATAAAAATTTATAGCATAGGTCAGTATGTTAGAATCCTAGTGCAAAATGTTTGATTTGTGTGTAGTGTCCAAGGGTTTTTCTTGCAGCAATACATTTGTCGTGAGTACACCTGAAATGTCATCACAAGTTATAACAACACCCAAGGTGGCAGTTATCTCAGAAAATTCCAAAGTAAACATTGTGGTAGAAAATAGTATTTTTGAAAAATGTTTCATTTACACTGAAGTCATAAAAAATGTTGCAAAGCTTTTACATGTAAAAAATTTTCATTTCATATTATATTTCAATTAATATAATAACTTTCCACACTCTGCCCTTTCAAAACTGGAATACAAGATTAGCATCTATGAAACAGTGATCTCCAAGGAAAATAATGCCCAATTTACGACAAATATACAAAAATGATGTCCATGTTTAATAGGTTTCATCAAAGATAATTTCATTGCTGTTTAAATTAAACAAAAAATAAATTAATTAATAGTGGACTACTGATGACCTTACCTTCTTGAACTGCTTGAAAAGGGTTATTGCCATCAACAAACGTCACTGAAAATGTGATTTTCTCAGTCTGTAAGATCTCCTCATTCTGGTTAAGGTCACCGACTGCTGTGCGAAACACCTCATCATCCTTTTTGGCAGATTCATCAAAAATTGCTCCTAGAAAGAAGTGAGTTTTGCCATTAAATAATAACGTAAATATTCTGTCATCCCTCGGGAAATACGACAAGGAGACTTATGTATTTAAAAAAACATACTTTCACTTAAAGCATGCACTTTACTTACTAATGAAACAAATTGTACTGGAAGCAGTGTAATAGCTGAGAAGGAATATGGTTATTTCTTCCAAATGGAATGAAATAGTACCTCAAAGTGTAATTGCAGGGAGATCATGGGGAAGACAGTATACTAGTTATAAAAAGCTTCTGCATGACAAAGTATCTAATACAATGTATGTCTTATACCATGAGATCTTTAAGAAATTCATAGGCGGAAGATTCATTTTCTGAATAAAAGGAAATAGGCTCAGGAAACTTCCTGAGATCCATTCATAGAGTATATAGGACTTAAACCCTTCTTGTGATCTTAATTTATTTTTCATTTCCTGTCTTCCTTCCCTTTGTTTGAACAAGAGTTTCATCATCTTTTATTGTAGTAAAGTCAATAATATTTATAGAAAATATAAATACATTAAAATCTCTGTGCAGAGGGAATGGAGAAACATTTCTCAAGGAACTGAAGTTAGTCCTCATGGATTATGCATTTTCTTTATCCACATGTAATAATGATGATAGTAAACACTCTGCTAACTTTTATTGAGTATTTGGTTGTTAACGGCATATTGGGTAAGCACATCAGTTCTAATAGCAAACTGATTTTAAATACTGACTCTGTCCCTTGTTAAGTATATGACCTTGAGCAACATGATCAAATTCTAAACCTCACATTTTTTATTTGCAACATCTAATAATAATATATATTGTTAGGAATTATTGTGTGTAAATGATATTATCCATGTAATCTGTAAATTGTGGTCACTAAATAGTAAATTCTCAACAAATGCCTGTGTTTTCTTTTAATACTATAATTTACAACATGGATGAACTTGGAGGACATTATAGTAAATGAAAAAAGCAGACAAAGAGAAAAATGCTTCACAATCTCACTTACGTGTAGTATCTAAAAATTCAAACTCATAGAATTAGAGAGTATAACAGTGGTTACTAGGAAGGAAATGTACAAAAATGAGTAGAAGTAAGTCAAAGATTATAAACTTGCAACTATGTAGAACCCATGAGTCTACAGGTCTAATATCTAGCATGGAAACTATGATAAATAGTATTGTATCCTGAAAAATTGATGAGGTAGATTTTAGTTTCTCTAACACACACACGCACACACAAAGGTAACTATGAAAAGTGATGGATTTGTAAACTTGCTTGACTATAGTAATCACTTCACTATGTATATATTATAAAAACATTAAGTTTTATAGCACAAATATATATGATGAAACAAGTTAATAAATGCTGTAATTCAAAAAGTGCTTAACATTTTCTATTAATTTTTCATAATAGAGTATCTCATTTAACACTTAAATATATTTATGAAATATATGCCGCTAGATACATACACAATTATTAAATTAGGATTAACTGCAAGAGTTTTGCACTTAATGTTAATTTTATAATTGCGCATGCATCTAGTAGTATACAAGAGCCAGTGCCCTGGCCTCCTTGACTCCAACGTTCTTGCTCTAACTCATTGTATGATACTCTTTTCTAAGGTTGTACCTACGAAGAATGGAAGAGGGGATCCTGACTTTATTGCAAATCTGAGGTACTCTTTCCCATCTGACCATGCAGTTTTATTTGTATTATTGGAGTTCTTCTAGTTCTAAGCAAGCACACATTTTTAAATTGTTTGACTTGTAATTATAAACATTTAGGGCAATGGACTTTTTGCCCTAAAAGACTATTTTTTTGTGTAGTCTTTTTTGGATGAACTGAATAAAATCCCTCTTGACAAAAGACATAGTCCCCAAGAAAAATAACATACTAAAGGAATGAGTATATATACCTATACACATATATATCTATATCCATATACACATAATGTACATTTCTTGCCTATTACTTCATTTTTTTTGTGTGATCATAAAAATAAAATTGTGTGTATATAAAAATAACTTTTATATATATAAGAAAAATACAGGTATTATATACACATATAAAAATACAAAAACAGACTATTCATACACAAACTTTTATATATAAGAAATATATATTATTTACACATATACACAAATGTATGTATAGAAGCAGTCACAAGTGAAGTAAAACACTTGGCCAGTTTTACTGATTTTATACATCTGTGACTGAAGCCTCAGGCCTTCTAGTGAAAGACAGATCAGGATATTAATCATGGATATTACTAGCATCAACACATTTTTTTTAAAAAAAACGGGTGAAACTGTGACAGGTGGTGACAAGTGTAGCAGGTTACCCTTAAATCTCTATACCTTGAGATGGCTTCACTATGGAAAGATGATGGTTAATTTTTGCTAGGGAAGCTGGAGTGTCTAAGAGGCTGTGTGAAGCTGGCTTTATCTTATCGCTGCTTTGTTTGTTTGTTTTTGAGACAGTCTACCTCTGTCACCAAGGCTGAAGTGCAGTGGCACGATCTGAGCTCACTGAAACCTCCACTTCTCAGGCCTCCACTGCCTCAGCTTCCTGAGTAGCTGAGACTACAGGCTCATGACACCACGCTCAGCTAATTCTTTTGTATTTTTAGTAGAGATTGGGTTTCACCATTTTGACCAGGCTGGTCTCAAACTCCTGACCTCAGGTGATACACCCGCCTTGGCCTCCAAACGTGCTGGGATTACAGGAGTGAGCCACCATGCCCAGCCATCACTGCTCTTTTATATTGCCGTAGATTATATCAACCTCCTCAAACCATTGCTTTCCATTTCCCATACATTTTGAATATCTGCCCATGGCTGAGAACATGAGAGAAAAGAATAAAAAATTTTTTAATTGACATATAGATTGAGTACTTCCTAATTATGTTATAAGGTATTTAACCAGGATATTATTATTTTATTAACATAATCAAATATATATTATAGACTTTATTTTTTACTTAAGCTGTCTTTTCTGGGCCAGATAATACTTCTGAATCTAAGCTCTTGTAAAAATATTTAGACAATAAATGCTTGACTTATCTTGCTAATTTAAGCAGGTTTCATAAGAATTGTTTTAATATGTGATAATCCTTACGTAGATCTAGATTAATCATTACATTGAAATTTAATACTATCAGGTTTAGATATACCAATTTCTTTAATGGTTTGTTAGGAAATATGATATAAATTTTTATAATTGAAGCTGAAATAACCAACTCATTTTAAATCAGATAATCTAAATGTCTATTCACAAAGAAGTAATGTCTGTTTATACAAAGATGTTTCAACTTGTCATGGATTCTAAACGAGGCTTTAGAAAAGAGCTTCTAATCAACCTTGTTTGATAGCAGGTGATGTTATTGACTTCTGCTGTATTGGTAATACATTTTTGATGGAAGCATTTTGCTATTACATGACAGAACACTTAATATTGCCTTTAACATTAAACTTGGATTAATAAACAGCAGAAACCTGCAGAAATGATATTATCTTAGTCAATCCTTAGCAGAATTAAGATATAGTGAAAAAATGCATAAAAGAAACAGTTCATCTTTCTGCAAATAGCAAGGAAATACACAGAAGAAACAGTTCATCTTACTGCAAACAGTGTACTCAAAAAGTAGAAAATCTTATCCAACATTTCAAATCCCAATTATTTATTTAGTTTTCTTTTCAGCTATAAAAATCTCATCTTAAACTGACTTTGTACTAAGGGAGTGCATGCAGTATTTTATCTTCAACACAAGCATTCTGAAAACAACGTGATTAGTTCCACAGGAAGGATCTTGGAACAGAAATGCCTAATTTCACCCACTTCCAATAGTCACAGCAACGCCAGCTCTTTATTATTTGTGTTAATACACAAATATTAACAGTCTAGATAATTCAATATAATAGATACTGTATCTACTTTGTTAACTATATAGTTGCCAATGCAGCATTCATAACTATGTAGTTAACATGATGTCAAAGCATCCAGTTCCTTCCCAGGTATTTTTGATAACATGTTTTCAGTCAGTTTTATTTTATAACCTTGATGGGGAAAGCAGATTAGACCTGTCAAGATGAAATAATTATTCCACCACAGACACACACACACACACACACACACACACACACTTACACAGCATTTCATCAATATTGTACACTTCTTGATGGCCAAACTGAAGGAAAGAATAACCAGTTAATAAATCAGGAAAGGAGCATCTCCTAAATATTCATATTACAGAAATTTTTAATTAGTCATTTCCATCACGAAAGGTTGATATTTTGTTTCTTTTATGTGGGGAGAAATAAAGGCTTTATTTAATCCTTATGCAAAGATACTGATATGCAAGTATGCATATATATATGTGTATATAAATATATATATATATGTAAATGGCAACTATAGCATGTTTACATGTCTCCTTATATCTTAGAAAATATACTCTTATTAATGAGTTTGTACCATATGTAACACTACTGAATACAATTGTGATGGACTAATAGACAAATTGGAATATATATTAAAAATACCAAATATAGACAAAGTTTTAAAAAATAAAATTGTCAAATTAATCACAATTTATAGTAATATTAAATCAATGCTAATGTCTTAAATGTTCATTGTGAGGCATCATGTGTAAAAGTGTTAATGCAGGTATGCCCTTTGGAAATTCATAAATTATTGTACAATTGAAAGTTATGAAACAGCTAACAGACAAGCTACAGTACTTTTGTTTAAAAGACATAATTATGTTTCTAAAATTTATGTAAATATTACCACAATACATATACTTACTTATCAATTTTTAAAATGGCAATCCAAATTTCTTCTTTAACCCTAATAGATGGTCGGTGGTTCACGCCTGTAATCCTAGTACTTTGGGAGGCCGAGGCAGGCGGACCACAAGGTCAGGATATCCAGACCATCCTGACCATCATGGTAAAACCCCATCTCTACTAAAAATACAAAATCTAGTCAGACGTGGTGGAGCGAGCCTGCAATCTCTGCTACTCAAGAGGGTGAGGCAGGAGAATCACTTTAAACTGGGAGGTGGAGCTTGCAGTGAGTGGAGATCATGACACTGCACTCCAGCCTGAGCAACAGAGTGAGACTCCATCTCCAAAAAGGGGGGGAAAACTAACAGATAAATGCTTGATGTATGTGTATACATGTGTATATGTAGATTTTTTTGTGCTTGAAATAAGTCAGTACTTCCAACTATAAAATCATTTCACTCAAAAACATATTCACAAACGTGCCTGCTAAGTAAAATATTTATAAGATCGCTAACCTAACCAACTCAACAGCTTCCAAACATTCAAAGATTTTTCTCCTTCATGGCTTTATTTTTGGTGTTTTCTCTACCATGGAGGCATTGTTTATCACATTAGCAAAATATAATTTCCTAGCCCATAGAAACTATTTCTTTTTTTTTAGCTGGGGCTTTGGGCTCTGTAGAAACTATTTTATACTTGTGTTGTCTATAAAAGAGCTTGAATATTTTAGACACTCAAGAAACACTGATTAAACTTCTTTTTTAACATTAAGTTAGGTATAACCTTGTAAAATAAGATAACTAAATTTAGATGTATGGAGAAAATGTAAGTTATACCTAAACCTAAATTAAATTAAAACAAAAGTAGACTTGAAAATGTACTTGCATGTTAATTTACAGGCATTGTCATGATTCCAGAAGACCCAAATTAGTCAGCAAGGTAATAAGCATACACAAGGTAAACACACTAAAAACTTGTATTTTAGTATGAATATTCAAAATGTTGTGTCTTTTAAATTTGGAGTGGAGTAAACATAATTTACCCGAGAAGACAGTAAAGAAAAAATACGTTCATCTTGCACATAATTTCCTCTAAAAATATTGAGAAACATTTTGATATATCTCGAAGAAATTTTCCACAGTGAATAGAATTATTCGGAGATATACATATTTTATAACCAACTTATCAAGTTGTTGTTAAAATAAAAGACTCTAAATATTGACAGCAAGCATCAACATGTCTACATTCCTCTTGCACAATCAATAGCATATCATCTAGAAAAACTTCTATAAAAACATTTCCACATAAGGGTTTCATCGGATTTCATAGTTGCATAAAAAAAAATCAAAGATAGTTGATCTTTATCTTTAGACACCAAGTTCAAACTCTACTCATTTAATTTTGACTAACATATATAAATGAGTTATGGTAGGTAATCATAAAAATAAACTTAATTGAAAGTTAGCAAAGGTGCTACATGCAATGAATCTTTTATTTTCTTTGTAGCAGCACAGATGATGCTTTTGTGTGCTCTCTCTCTCTCTCTCTCTCTTCCCCCGCCCCCAACTTTTTTCCTTCATTTTTCTCTTAATGTTCAGGCATTCATGCATCCACCCACTCATCCATCTATTTATCAAACCAATCTTTTTTAAACACAGAGAAAACCATTGAAGTCAAGCCACTGTGCTCTTTTTTTTTTTTTTTTTTTGAGACGGAGTTTCGCTCTTGTTACCCAGGCTGGAGTGCAATGGCGCGATCTCGGCTCACCGCAATCTCTGCCTCCTGGGTTCAGGCAATTCTCCTGCCTCAGCCTCCTAAGCAGCTGGGATTACAGGCATGCGCCACCATGCCCAGCTAATTTTTTGTATCTTTAGTAGAGACGAGGTTTCACCATGTTGACCTGGATGGTCTCGATCTCTTGACCTCGTGATCCAACCGCCTCGGCCTCCCAAAGTGCTGGGATTACAGGCTTGAGCCACAAATGATTTAGTGGCCAAATATTTGATATTGGGTAAGTGTTGAATCAAACAATAGTGAAAATAAGATGCCATAAGAAGACAATAAACAGAAGCAATCATGTTTTCATAAAATCATAGCTGAAAGAAATTTATGCAAACCTTGTCATTCTTCATAAATTGTAGTGCAAACATTTTAAGTGTTTTCTCCCAAATGACACAGTCAAAGATCACAAAATGTAGCATGTATCTTGGAGGTTAGGTCAGGTCTCCTGGTTTAAAGTTTGGAGCTATGTCTGCCATATTACGCATTTTCACTTCAAGCATTTTTTATGGTAACTATGTATAGAGTACATCATGACATTTATGTACGTATACATATTTATTCAATATATAGTACTATAATGATGATTAGCATATTAAATTAACGTATTTTAAGCCATAAAGGTTATACAATTGATGAAATGTAGTAAAATGCTGATCAGAAGACTAGTTTTACATAAATTTTAATTCCTTTGCCTGAGAAGCTTCAATAACTTTAGTTTAGGAGGTTAAAATAAAGAAAAAAGTACAACTTTCTGCCTTGGGGAGTTTATTGGTCACAGTTGGATTTACAGTTCTGCAAAGCTATTCAGAATTGTTAAATCATCATATATCCTTAGTGTTTTCGATGCTACTATTCACAAGTGAGTTTTTAATTTAATTCTGACAATGCATTTTGCATACAAATTACTTGCACTGTGAGCATATATCCAAATTGAGAAGTTTATACCATTTTTTTTCATCTACAAATGGTATTCCTACTATTGCCAGTAGAAATTATGCATGTATTTCAAAAGGAAGACAAATAATCAAAGGCATTATAAACATTATAAAAATCAGATTTCTACTTTATTTCATTTCCCATTCATGTTATCCTCAGTTAAAAGAGAAAAAATGCTGAACATGTTCAAAACTTCTAGGCAGTAAGAGAAATTAGCAACATTATGACCAAATGAGATTAGCATTTTTTATACCATTTGGTGTCTTTACTCAAGCATAGATAGTATACTTGATAACAATAAGCATCTTCACTTAGCATAGATATCAGCTACCACTTCATGGGGTATCATTACAATGAAGGTAAAGACATTGTTTGTGTATATATGTATGTAAATATGTACACATATGCACATGTGCATATATTTATATTATACCTGCACAAATAAGTACATGTGTTACATACACACACATATTACAAGTGGGTACATAATAAATGTACATATTTGGCCATATATATATATATATACATATATATATATTTATATATATATGTATATATATATATAAATAATTATATTCCAGGAAACATTAATTAAATTGAGATATCTATGATTTAATTCTGTATTATAATTTTTCAGCAGCCTCTTTTTTAACTGAACATTTCCTAATATGTCCTATGCTAATATCCTTGCAGGCATGAAATAAGGTTTTCAGATCTCCTTATTCTTTTAACAGGAGGCATATTTTTCTCAGTTCATCTTATCTAACCCTTCAAAGCACTCTGACTGAATAAGTAAACCAAAACAATGACTCTAATTGTTGGAAAGGAGGTGCTGGATATATACCAAATTCATGACAATTAGCAAATATTCTGAATTAGAGACAATTGTTCTCTGTTGTGTTTCTCTCCAGTTTGTAATAATTGAATTAATAGAAGCAATGGCAATTAATATTTATTAGTACTAAGCACTGTACTAAGTGGCTCATAGGCATTATTTTATTTCATTCTGATAAAAATGCTTTCAGGGAAATAAAACTTAGGTTAAGTAACTATCCCCAGGCCCAAGCTAGTAATAATTGCTGCAGAATCCATAGCTCTCAGTTCCTCAGCAATCTTTCAAGAACAAAACAGTGAGCTTAAAGCTGAAAATATGTACATTAAAACAAATTTCCAGATAAACAAATAATATGCATATTTGTATTTTCATAATAATATATATACAGAGAGACAGATTCTTTCTCTGTCACCCAGACTGGATTGTAGTGGTACAACCATGGCTCACTGCAGTCTCAATCTCCCTAGCTCAAGTGATCCTCCTGTCTCTGCTCCAGTTGGAAGTACAGAGGCATGTCACCAAGCTTGGCTACTATTTTTATTTTTATGTAGTGACTGGGGTCTGCCTTTGTTTCTCGGGCTGATCTCAAACTTATGGGCTCAAGTGTTCCTCACTTGAGGAACTATACTATCACTGCACTTCCATATCCCAAAGTGCTGGGATTACAGGCATAAGCCACGACACCCATCATTTCATAATAATTACAATAAAATTTTATTGTATATTAAAATTCTCAAAAAGGTTTCGATCTTACCTTGTTTTTTTTTTACAAACTTTATATGTAAGTGTGTTTAGGGCTAATTAATGTATATAAAGATATACATTTCTAAACCTTAGGTTAAATAATAACTTTGCAGTTACATTGGAATAGTGTTAAGTGAGTTCCAATAGCATGCACATTATGACATATTTTGAAATGCAGAATTCAGAACAAATCTCAGACATTCAATTTCTAAGGAGTTTGTTTTTTTTAATTTAGTGACTAATGATCCTAATAGAGTGACAATGCCATAGTCATTGAATTTAAATATTCAAGACCTTTTTAATTTACTTAAGTCTATAATATTCAAATTGTGGCCAGGTACAGAAACTATCTGGCTCATTATTTTCCAATGTCTAGTGCTTACTTAGCACTTTGTTCTGAGAGTTCAAAGTATGTTATGATATTAATTTCCATTCCACTCACCATAATTGTCTAGTCTATAGGCAGGCATCCTTTTTATTTTAAACATATGTAATCAGGTACAAAGAGGATATTGTCAAGATCTCAGAGTGTATTAGTTATGATATAATGTAGAAAGGTATAAGTGGAAGGAGAAAACTTTGTGCAGATATTTTAAATAATTATGCAGAAATCCTTGAATGTGTATTGTAATTTACATTTACCTAGTGTCAGAACTATTTTTAATAATTCAGATACCTTTAAATTCTGTTTTCTTTGATACATTTTTGACCAAGAGACTTAAAATGACAAGGGTAAATCATAGACCAATAAGTGAAATTTTAATACTGTCTCCAGGGAATTCTCCAGAGATTTATGTTTGAATATGGCATTTGCTTGCAGTGTGAAATAAGTCAAATTCAAAGAGATTCTTCATTCTAACACAAAGTCTTTTTCATAGCCCTACTCTCCAATAACATGTGAATTCACATTTCATTCGGAAAACCTGAATAGCTATCCAGAAATACAAAGCAAATTTAAACTGATAATACTATCACTGGAAATGCCTGACTTTGCTGTGTGTTTTCCGGAAGTATGTGGGAGAGAAGGAAATGTAGGCTGCTCGCTGAGTCATCCACATGGAGCATAACAAAAGATTGATCTTCAAAATAACTTCTTTCTTTTTTATTTTTTTATTGTACTTTAACCCCTGGGTACATGTGCATATCCTGCAGGATTGTTGCATAGGTACACACATGCCATGGTGGTTGGCTGTCTCCATCCCCCCGTTGCCCACATCAGGCATTTGTCAAGTGTTATCCCTACCCAACCTCCCTACCCTGAGCTGTCCCTCCCTTCCCCTGCCCCCAACCCATCCACCTACCCCATGGGTGATGATCCCCTCCCTGTGCACAGGTGTTCTCATTGTTCATCACCCGCGTATGACTGAAAACATGCAGTGTTCGGTTTTCTGTTCTTGTGTCAGTATGCTGAGAATGATGGTTTCCAGATTCAACCATGTCCCTACAAAGGACATGAACTCATCCTTTTTATGGCTGCATAGTATTCCATGGTGAATATATGCCACATTTTCCTTGTCCAGTTTATCATCAATGGGCATTTGGGTCGGTTCCAAGTCTTTGCTATTGTAAATAGTGCTGCAATGAACATACCTGTGCTTGTGTCTTTATAACAGAATGATTTATAATCCTTTGAATATATACCCAGTAATAAGATTGCTGGGCCAAATGGAATTTCTATTGCTAGATCCTTGGGGAATCACCACATTGTCTTCCACAATGGTTAAAGTAATATACACTCCCACCAACAGTGTAAAAGTGTTCCTATTTCTCCACATCCTCTCCGGCATCTGTTGTCTCCAGATATTTTAATGATCACCATACTAATGGGCGTGAGATGGTATCTCAATGAAGTTTTGATTTGCATTTCTCTGATGACTAGTGATAATGAGCATTTTTTCACGTTTGTCGACCTCATATATGTCTTCTTTTGAAAAGCATCTGTTCACATCCTTCACCCACTTTTTAATGGGTTTGTTGGATTTTTTCTTGTATAACTGCTTTAATTCTTTGTAGATTCTGGATATTAGCCCTTTATTAAATGGGTATCTTGCAACAATTTTTTCCCATTCTGTTGGTTGCCCAGTTCACTCTAGTGATTGTTTCTTTTGCTTTGCAGAAACTCTTGCATTAAATTAGGTCCCATTTATCTATTTTGGCTTTTATTGTCATTGTTTTGGCTTTTTAATCATGAAGTTCTTGCCTATGCCTATGCCTTGAATGGTATTGCCTAGGTTTTCTTGTAGGGTTTTTATGGTACTAGATCTTATGTTTAAATATTTGATTCATCTGGAGTTAATATTAGTGTAAGGTGTCAGGAAGGGGTCCAGTTTCAGCTTTATGCTCATTGCTAGCCAGTTTTCCCAACACCATTTATTAAACAGGGAATCCATTCCACATTCCTTGTTTTTGTGAGGTTTGTCAAATATCGCATCATTGTAGATGTGTGGCATTATGTCTGAGGTCTCTGTTCTGTTCCATTGGTCTATATCTCTGCTTTGGTACCAGTACCATGCTCTTTTGATTACTATAGCCTTGTAGTGTAGTTTGAAGTCAGGTAGTGTAATGCCTCCAGCTTTGTCCTTTTTGCTTAGGATTGCCTTTGCTATGCAGGCTCTTTTTTGGTTCCACATGAAGTTTAAGGGTTTTTCTTCCAGTTCTGTGAAGAAGGTCAATGGTAGCTTGATGGGGATAGCATTGAATCTATAAATTACTTTGAGAAGTATGGCCATTTTCACAATATTTATTCTTCCTAACCATGAGCATGGAATGTTTTTCCATCTTTTCATGTTGGAACATAGATCCTCTCAGAATAGTGTATGCATTTTTATACTAGTTCAGTGTATAAACATTTTGAAGATCAATTCTTTGAATAAAAATACTTTGAAGTTTTTAAAAGAGTACTAGATGGTAAAAGCTCAAATATCTTAATTTTTTCTTTCAGGAAAGCAGTAGTATTTAACTATTTAAATTCGTTTACATCTTTTCTTACTGAATCCTTCAGGTAAACCAACTAGAGCTTTGCATGCTGTGTTACAGTCCCTTTCTCTATTTCACACATCCAATTGAAGCAATATCATATTATTACAAACTTATTCCATGACCCAGAACAAAAAGAACTAGTTTAACAGTAGACACTTTAAACACTGCACAAAAATTCAAACTCTTCCCAAACTTACATGATGCAGAAGTTCTAGCCAGAAAAATTAGGCAAAAAAAAGAAATAAAAGGTATTCAATAAGGAAAGGAGGAAGTCAAATTGTCTTTATTTGCAGACAACATGATTGTATATTTAGAAGACACCATTGTCTCAGCTCCAAATCTCCTGAAACTGATAAGCAACTTCAGCAAAGTCTCAGGATACAAATTCAATGTGCAGAAATCACAAGCATTCCTATACACCAATAATAGACTAATAGAGAGCAAAATCAAGGATGAACTGCCATTCAAAATTGCTACAAAGAGAATAAAATACCTAGGAGTACAACTAACAAAGGATGTAAAGGACCTCTTCAAGGAGAACTATAAACCACTGCTCAATGAAATAGGAGAGGACACAAACAGATGGAGAAACATTCCATGCTCATGGTTAGGAAGAATCAATATTATGGAAATGGCCATACCGCCAAAAGTAATTTATGGATTCAAAACTATTCCCATCATGCTACCTATGACCCTCTTGAAAGAACCAGAAAAAAAAACCACCTTAAACTTCTATGGAACCAAAAGAGAGTATACCAAGTCAATTCTAAGCAAAAAGAACAAAGCTGAAGGCATCATGCTAACTGACTTCAAACTATACTACAAGGCTACAGTAATCAAAAGAGCATGGTACTGGTACCAAAACAGAGATATAGAACAATGGAACAGAACAGAGGCCTCGAAGGCAATGCCGCACATCTAGAACAATCTGATCTTTGACAAACCTGACAAAAACAAACAATGGGGAAAGGATTTCCTTATTTAATAAATGGTGTGGGAAAACTGGCTAGCCATGAGCATAAAGCTGAAAATGGACCCCTTTCTGACACCTGACACTAAAATTAACTCCAGATGGATTACAGATTAAATGTAAGACCTAGCACCATAAAAACATTAGAAGAAATGTAGACAAAACAATCCTGGACATAGGCATAAGCAAGGACTTCATGATTAAAAAATCAAAGGCATTGGCAACAAAATCCAAAATAGACAAGTGGGACCTAATTAAACTCCAGAGCTTCTGCACAGCAAAAGAAACCATCATTAGAGTGAATCAGCAACCAACAGAATGGGAATAAATTGTTACAATCTACCCATCTGACAAAGGGATAATATCCAGAATCTACAAACAACTAAAACAGATTAACAAGAAAAAAAATCAAACCCATTCAAAAGTCAGTGAAGGATATGAACAGACTCTTTTCAAAAGAAGACATTTATGAGGCCAACAAACATATGAAAAATATGCTCATCATCACTAGTCATTAGAGAAATGCAAATCAAAACCACATTGAGATACCATCTCTTGCCCGTTTGGTGATCATTAAGAAATCTGGAGACAACAGATGCTGGAGAGCATGTGGAGAAATAGGAACACTTTTATATTGTTGGTGGGAGTATAAATTAGTTCAACCATTGTGGAAGACAGTGTGACAATTCCTCAAGGACCTAGAAATAGAAATTCCATTTGACCCAGCAATCCCATTACTGGGTATACATCCAAAGGATTATAAATTGTTCTATTATAAAGACAAGTGCACACATGTGTTTATTGCAGCACTGTTTACAATAGCAAAGACCTGGAACCAACCCAAATGCCCATCGATGATAGACTGGACAAGGAAAATGTGTCACATATACACCATGGAATACTATGCAGCAATAAAAACAATGAGTTCATGTTCTTTGTAGGGACGTTGATGAATCTGGAAACCACCATTCTCAGCAAACTGACACAAGAACAGAAAATCAAACACTGCATGTTCTCACTCACAGGTGGATGTTGAACAATGAGAACACATGGACACAGGGAGGGAAGCATCACATACCGGGGTTTGTTGGGGGGTACTAGGGTAGGAACAGTGGGAGGTAGGGAGTTGGGGAGGGATAACATGGGGAGAAATGCCGATATAGGTGACAGGGATGCAGGCAGCAAACCACATTGCCATGTATGTACCTATGCAACAATCCTACATGTTCTGTACATATACACCAGAAACCAAAGTGCAATAAAATATATATATAAAGATATATATATATATATATTATATATTTATACATATATATATATAAAGATGTGCATATATATAGGCAAAATATATATATTTATATATATACATATAAAATATTTTTGTATATATATAGGCAAAAAGGTGATAAGGTAGCTACTGAAAAGTATGTTCGTGGAGAAGAACTTGCAGATATTTTTAGAAATTGAAGAGATTTAACATTTTTCTTCCTGTAACAATTTACTCTATATTTTTAATATTACCTTAAACTTCCATAAAAAAGTGTGAGAATTGTTCTATACTACTATGAGTAAAATAATGTGCCCCAAAATCTATATGAAAAAATACTGTAAATTTGATCCTCTTAGAAGGGTCAAAGACAATCAAACACATTTTGAAAAGAAACAATGTAGTGTAGGCTGTCTTGTACAGCGTAAAAATTCTTATTTTATGTTTAAGACAAATATTTACTCTGCTTTGAGATGAAAAATCATTTTACCTATCTGAATTGGCCTACATAAATACGTTGCTTGTAATTGAGCATTTTAGAAATTCTGTAAAATACTGTTTTAGTTCTAAAGTAAATTATTTCAGCTTGTGGAATATTTCAGGTAGGAAAATGGTACTCTTCCAATATAAATCTCAAACATCGTAGTTCATAACTCTGAACTCATTTGTAATTTTTTTCTTCTTCATTACATGAACACACATTTAACTAGCATAAATGAAGATTTTATAGATATACACTGATTATTTTTCCAATATGTCCTATAAAATATACAGCTATTGCCAGGGAATTGCCATGCAAGGTATTTCAAAAGCATTAACAAAACAGTGATTATGTTATAAGTGTAGACTAGACAACTGTAAATGAGACATGAGTTTGCCTCAGGAGGATGGCAAATTTACTGACTATCCATTAGCTGCAATGTATATAGCAGCTAATTAACTGAGTCCATTATACTCTGTATATGTGGACTCTCTATATGTAGTACATATAGAGTATAATGGTCTCAGTTAATTTCATCTTTTAAATCTGTACCATAGTCACAGTATTTGACTTTATATATGTCATTTCCTTAAGAAAAATCAATTTCTGAATAATATTTTAGTAAGAACTTGCTAGGAAATAAACCTTACACAAATGGTCAAAGTATGCTTGCCACTGTTTCATTCATACTAAGAAAATAGCAATAATATTTTTAAACTTTATAATTTTTGCAGGTTATCTCTCTTAATCCTCATTTTACTGATAAGGAGACTTAGAATCAGAAAAATTAGATGAATTACCTAATCACATGCTTAAAACATACATGATATGAGACTTAAGTCTAAAACTCTTGGTTCCAAGGCCTGTAGTTTTTATCCTATATAAACTACATCTATATTTAAATCTTAGTCCGTTCTTGAGACAAAATATTCTGCTTTTTGAATAACATGTGCTAGGGAAAGAGAAATAGTGAATGCCTTCAAACTGTGTTCTTAATTTATTTTCATAGATAGTTTGAAACCGACACATGGAATGTAGTCATCGTCTTTTGAAGAAAAAGAAACAAACAGCAGCTGGAAAGAGCTAAAAATTTAGAAATGAGTTGTGGGCCGTGTTAGAAGAGATGATAGAGTATGTACCATGGCCTTTTAAACACATCTTGAAAAATAAGTAAAAGCAAAATATGTCCATTAAGAATGTTTACTTACGGTTCTTGATATTAAGTAATTTACCATAGAGCTTGAATTTAAAAAAACAAAAAGTCAAATTTGGAAATCTTCTAATGCCTTGCTAATCTATGAAGACCAGTAGTTGAAGTACATGAAAGAAACGTAAGTAGATTTCCAGGGATCTCCTACTATGATTATATATCTTAAGATTTCAAATTAAAACTCAAAAATATTGTTTTTTAAATAAAAAAGAGGCCAGTGTGGTGGCTTATGCCTGTGATCCCAGCACTTCGGGAGGCAGAAGCAGGTGGATCACAAGGTCAGGAGTTTGAGACTAGCCTGGCCAATGTGGTGAAAGCCCATCTCTACTGAAAATACAAAAATTGGCTGGGCATGGTGGCACATGCCTTTAGTGCCAGCTGCTTGGGAGGCTGAGGCAGGAAAATCCCTGGAACCTGGGATGCAGAGGTTGCAATGAGCCAAGATTACACCACTGCACTCCAGTCTGGGTGACAGCGCAAGACTCCATCTCAAAAAAAAGAAAAGAAGGAAACAAATTTGCTTCCTTTAACCTAACATATAGAGCAAATTGTCAAAATATTTGTATCGGTATCTTCTAGTTTATTGGTAAATAGATGAATATTTACCATATTAAATATGAAATAGATGATGTTCAGTGACCTCAACATCAATTTCAGTGTTTTTTAAATTGTGATTTAATGATGAAGTAATCTGATACTACTTTCTTGACTCAGAGTTTGAATGAGATATGATACATGTCAAAATGATAATTACAAGAATTCAGATAGATAGATAGATAGATAGATAGATAGATAGATAGATAATGATATTTGTGTTGTTGAGATAAGGTTGCCCAGGCTGGTCTTGAACTTCTGAACTCAAGCAACTGCCTCCGCCACCAGAGTAACTAGGATGACAGGTGTGAGTCAGTAGACCCTGATTCCATAAATTTCTGAGGATGTTACCCTCTATTTAATTATATTGTTTTTCCATCTATCTTTGGCTTTATTAAAGAGGTAGCTTCCCAAGCTTTAGGCAGCCAGGCCTGGGAGGCTCTGTGTCTTTATAAATCCCAGTTTGAATAAAAATGAAGAAACTTAGTCTCAGACAATTTTAGCAAGTCATCCCAAAACTTGACTTGTACCTTTGAAAAACATATTTAACTTATGTAAGAGTCTGCCTGAGATTCTAACGCCAGCTAATCCTATCATGTTTCATCACTGGCATCTTTATTTACTGCCCCAAAATGTATATCTCTTTAGCCATTCTTCAGCTCCTCATTTTCTTTATATTTTTTCCTTTTGATAAATGCCTACCCTACCTTTACATGATGCTAATTGTTCTCCACTCTGACCAACTAATTTCATGGTAATCATATTTCATTAATATTTTCAACTCTTTTATAGAAGAATCTGGCTTTGATTAAATTATAGCTTTCTCTAGAGGACCTTGCTCTTCCTGCAGTCCTTTCAACTGGAGATTTATTTTTTTCACATCCTAGGCTCTATAACAACCAGTTAACATTGCTTAGCTCCTTAAAAACAATGCCAAGTCACTACTTCTCCATTATGGAGTGAAATCATCTCTTCTGAATCCCTTGCCATTTAGCTGTCTTACTCTCTGATCCTTCTAATCACTGTCACTGACTATCTCCTGGCTAAATTCATCAAAATTAAGATAACCAAATTCATTTTATAAATTGAAACCTGGTTCAAAATCTTTCCCTCTGTCCCAAGTCCTACCATCATCCTGGGTGATAACTGTTGACTTATCTACTTTAGTAAGAATTCCATCTCATTTTTCTTAATCCCCATGTCTACACCTCCACTGAACTCAGGGCCAATGACACCTCCCTGACATCTCCTGTACTCTAAAGGAGAAATTTTGAAATCTAATATCTAACTCTCTACACAGTCTTTACAGAACTTTCAAGACTCATTCTATTCCATCTATTCTTTAGCCACATTGAAACGTCCAGTCCCCTAATCACCAAGTTGATGGAGATTCCATTTTACAGAAATGGTGATAACTGACAGAGTAACAAGAGGTAAATTAACAGTTCCCCATTTGAATACGTTATGTTTCTGAAGCCTATTGAAATCAAAGTCTGAAAATTAGGTTGACAATTCAATGTGTAGAAAATGGAGTTTAAGAGAAAGATGTCTGAATTGCAGACATATATTTGTGAGTCCTCAAGGTATCTTTGGAAATTAAAAATCTGAGACACATTAAAAAATACCGCCTAAATAGAAAGAAGAGGGTCTAGAACAGATCCCAGATCCAGAATGAAGACAAGAAGGGTGGGGAGACAGCCCACCCCAGAGCAACACAGACCCAAGGGATCCCCAACCCCAGCCAAGGGAAGTGGTGAATGATTGTATGATCCCAGGAAAGCACATTTCTACTACAGAGCTTTATAAACCATGGGTCAGAAGGTCCCCTCATGGGCCCATGCCACCAGGGCCTTCGGTCTGACACACTAAGCTGGGCAAAGTGTCAGGAGAACAGCTGCTCAGACACATGCAGAGATCCAGGAGCTTTATGTACTCCAGGCCCAGGAACACTGGCAAGGGTGTCTGCAGCTCAAGCAAGGCAGGAGGTCCTTCCTAGGAGGTCCCCTAGGATAGGGGCTGAATTTAGGGAGCTGAGCAGTGCCAGTCTGCAGGCCCCACTTCCAAGGCACCTAACAGGATGAGACCCACTGGCTTGGAATCCATACTAGCCACCAGCAACAGGGTGGAGCCTGCCTGAAAGGAGATGGAGCCCTCAGGGGGCAAGCTCCGCCACATATCTGTTATTTGACCCAATCAGTCATTCCAGCTTGTGGGCTTTGGTGAGTTCAACTGGTCTAGAAAAGGAAAGATCCCCACAATGCAGCACAGCTGCTTTGCTAGAACATGATTGGTGTGCTTCTCTAAGCAGGACCCTGATTGATTCCTTCTCACTGGGTGGGACCTCCCAGGTAGGGTCTCCAGCCATGCTGGCCTGCATAATAATCCACGGATAGAGCTCTGATTTCTCTCTGGGCCAGAGTGCTTACAGGGAAGGGTAGATTGCCAACATGGTTGTTTGGATAATTCAGCCATTACAGCCTACGGGCTTTGGAGAGTCCAAGCCAACAGGGGCAGAGATGGCTCCCCAGCATGGCAGGACTGTTTTGTCAAGACACCTCCAGACAGCTTCTTAAAGGAGGGTCCTCGCAGCCAGAAACTTTAGCCACACTATCTATGTTCTATAGCCAACAGAATTCTAATTTTTTTCTCTGGGAAGGAGTGTCTGGGGAACAATGGGAGTGGCCACCACCTTGGCTGTTCAAATATCTCAGTGGTCTAGACTGTGGGCCTTGGAGAGCCCAAAATAATTTGGACTGAAGGGATCCCCATGGTCTCCAGCCATCTCCTACAGTTGCATTCAGGCTGGCAACAGGTCAGTACCCCTTGTAATGGAGCTTCCAGAGGAAGGGGCAGGCCATCATATTTGCTGTTTCAAAGCCTTTACTATTGATACCTCCAGGTATGAGGGAGAAATGAGGTAACTAGGGTCTAGATTGAACCACCAGCAATCCTAAAACAACAGAAAAACAAACAACAACAAAAAACACAAAAAGCCCATGTAAAAATCAGCAACATCAAAGATGAGAAACAACCATTGCAAAAACACTGAAAACTCAAAAAGCCAGAGTGCCCCTTTTCCTAACTGGGCTGAGGCTGACATGGCTCAAATGACAGAAGTACGCTTCAAAATGCAGATGAAAACATACTTTGCTGAGCTAAAGGAGCATGTTGTAACCCAATGCAAATAACCTAAGGTAAAACAATACAGGGGCTGACAGGCAAAATAGTCATAATATAGATGAACATAACCAACCTGATGGAGCTGAAAAACGTACTACAAGAATTTCCCAATGCAATCACAAGTATTAATAGCAGAATAGACCAAGTGGAGGAAGGACTCTCTGAATTGAAGACTATCTTTCTGAAATAAGACAGGCAGACCAGAATAGAGAAAAATAAATGAACAAATCCTCCAGGAAATACAGGATTATTTAAAGAGATAGAATCTATGACTGATTGGCCGACCTGAAAGAGATACAGAAAATGGAAACAATTTAACAAACTTACTACAGTATATTATCAGGAGAACTTTCCCAACCTAGCAAGAAAGGCCAACATTCAAATTCAGGAAATGTAGAAAACCCCAGTAAGATACTCCATGAGGAGATCATCCCAAAACACATAATCATCATATTCTCCCAGGTCAAAATGAAAGAAAAAATGTTAAGGGCAGCCGGAGAGAAAAGGCAGGTAACCTACAAAGGGAAGCCCATCAGACTAACAGTAGACCTCTCAGCAGAAACTCTACAAACCAAAGAGATAGGTGGCAAAATGCAACATTTTAAAGAAAACATTTCCAATCTAGAATTTCATATCTGGATGAACTAACATTCATAAATGAAGGAGAGAAGATCCCTTTCATAAGAGAAAGAGATTGTTTTCAGACAAGCAAATGTTGAGGGAATTTATTACCACTAGATTTGTGTTACAAGAGCTCCTGAAGGAGGCACTAAATATGGAAAGGAAAAACCATTACCACACACACACACACACACACACACACACACACACACACACGAAGACACAAAAGTACAGACCAGTAACATTATGTAGCAACCACATAAACATGTCTGCAAAGTAAGCAATTATAATAGCATCGTGATGACAGGATCAAATATGCACATAAAAATACCAACCTTAAATGTAAATGGAATAAATGCCTCATTTAAAAGACAAAGAATGACAACCAGGATACAGAACTAAGACCCACTGATAGGCTGTCTTCAAGATACTCATCTCACATACAAAGACACACATGGGCTTTGGAGAAAAGTACCCAGCAAAGGGAAAACAATAAAAAGCAGGGAAACAGAAAAAACTATCCTAGTTTCTGATCAAAACAGATTTAAACCAACAAAGAAGGAAGGACTCCTCCTTAAATTGTTCTATGAGACCCTAATCATTCTAATACCAAAACCTGGCAGAAATACAAGAAAAAACAAGAAAATTTCAGGCCAATATCCTTGGTGAACATCTATGTGAAAATACCCAACAAAATACTTCTTTTTTTTTTGAGAATGGGAATGTAGCTTTATTCTCAAAATGGGTATTAATAATGGCTGATCAATATTTTATGTATTTAAGGTGGAGAATGTATATTTTGTGTATTTAAAGTAGAGCGCTCTATAAATATTTATTGAGTTTACTTGTTCCGGATCTGAGTTCAAGTCCTGGATATCCTTATTAATTACCTGGGGTTGAATATTGTCCTGCTTTGCTAGATTCAGAAAGTTTTCTTGAATAATATCCTGAAGGTATTTTCCAGCTTGGATTCATT
>CM052650.1:81656027-81697089 GCA_028533165.1 Leontopithecus rosalia | reverse complement strand
AGGTCTTTTCACATAGTCCCATATTTCTTGGAGACTTTGCTCAGTCCTTTTTATCCTTTTTTCTCTATTCTTTTCTTCTCATTTTATTTCATTAAGTAGGTCTTCGACCTCTGATATTCTTTCTTCTGCTTGATCAATTCGGCTATTCAAACTTGTGCATATTTTGCTAAGTTTTTGTGTTGTGTTTTTCAACTCCGTTAGTTCATTTATATTCCTCTCTATATTGTCTATTCTTGTTAGCATTTTGTCGAACCTTTTTTCAAAGTTCTTAGTTTCTTTACATTGGGTTAGAACAAGTTCTTTTAACTCCCAGAAGTTTCTTATCATCCACATTCTGAAACTTACTTTTGATAATGGCACACAGTCCTTTTCCATCAGGGCTTGTTCTGTTGCTGATGAGGAACTGTAATCCCCTGTAGAGGGAGAGGGGTTCTGATTTTGGGTATTCTCAGCCTTTTTAGGCTGGTTTTGTCCCTTTGTTATAAATGTATCCATCTGTCGTCTTTACAATTACTGCCTTTCTCGTTGAGTTTCTGACTGGACGCCCAGTTTATTGATTCCCAGTGCTGGAATCCAAGCAACCCATTGTGCCAGCCAAAACAGCAGCGATAAGACTGATGGTGCTCTTCTGGCTGGGAATCTCCTCCCGTTTACTCTGCATGAAGAGCTGCCGCACTGAGGCGCCTGCGCTGGCCACAAGAGTCACACTGGTGACCCATGGGGCCCCTCCACTGGGAATCTTCTGCTCCGTGAGCAATGACAATTCATCTGAAAGTATGGCGTCCTCTCGTTCTCTGCGCTTTCACTAGAAGCTCCAATCCCGAGCTGTTAGCAATCAGCCATCTTGGATCTCTCTCCAAAATACTTCTAAATGAAATCCAGCAGCAATCAAAAAGTTTATCTGCCATGATCAAGTAGGATGCAAGGCTGGTTCAACATACACAAATCCCCAGGATGCAAGGCTGGTTCCACATATGCATATCAAAAAATGTGATTAATTACATAAACAGAAATATAAACAAAATTCATGTGATTATCTCAATAGATGCAGAAAAGTCCTTGTATAAAATTTAACATCACTTCATATTGAAAAAACTCTCAATAAACTAGTTATTGAAGGAACATACCTCAAAATAATAAATGCCATATATGCCAAACCCACAGCCAATAACATACTGAGTAGGCAAAAACTGGAAGCACTCTCCCTATAAAACTGGCACAAGAGAAGCTTGTCCTCTGTCAAGCCTGCTATTCAACATAGTACAGGAAGTTCTGGTCAGGGCAATCAGGCAAAATAAAAAAATAAAAACATTCAAATAGGAAGCTAGGAATTCAAAATATCCCTTTTTTTGCAGATGACATAATGCTATATCGAGAAAACTGCATCATCTCAGTCAAAAAGCTACTTACATTGATACACAACATTAGCAGTCTCAAGATAAAAATCAGTATGTCAAAATAAGTAGCATTTCTATATGCCAATGACAGAGAAGCTGAGCGCCAAATCACAAATGAACTTCCATTCACAATTGCCACCAACATAATAAAAATACCTAGGAATACAGATAACAAGGGAAGTGAAGGATCTCTTCAAGAAGAACTATAAACCACTATTCAAATAAATCAGAATGACACAAACAAATGGAAAAACATTTCATGCTCATGGATAGAAAGAAACAATATCGTGAAAATGGCCACACTGCTCAAAGCAGTTTATAGATTCAATGTTATTCCCATTAAACTCACACTGGCATTCTTCACAGAATTAGAAAAAGGTATTCTAAAATTCACATGGAGCCAAAAGGAGCCTGAATAGCCAAGGTAATCCTAAGCATAAAGAACAAATATGAAGGCTTCATGATACTTGACTTCAAACTGTACTACAAGGCTACAGTAACCACAACAGAATGGTACTGGTACAGAAACATACATATAGACAAATAAAACAGAATAGAGAACCCAGAAATAAGACTGCACAACTACAACCATCTTATCAGTGATAAAGGACAAAAACAAGGAATAGGTAAAAGATTCCCTGTTTAATAAATGGTGCTCCAAGAACTAGCTAGTAATATGCAGAAAACTGAAACTGGACCTTTTCATTACACCACATACAAAAATCAACTCAAGATGGATTAAGGGCTTAAATGTAAAACTAAAAACCAAACAAACCCTTGAAGAAAATCCAGGCAATCCCATTCAGGATATAGTCATAGGCAAAGATTTCATAACAAAAACATCAATAGTTATTACAAAAGCAAAAAAAAAGACAAATGGTATCTAATTGAACCAAAGAGCTTCTGCACAGCAAAATAATGTATCAACAGAGTAAAAATACCACCTAAAGAATGGCAGAAAATTTTTTGCAATTTGTCCATCTGACAAAGGTCTAATATCGAACATCTATAAGAAATTTAAACTCACAAGAAAAAAAATTAAAGTGGGCATTGAACATGAACACACTTCTCAAAAGCGGGCATACATGTAGCCAAAAAACATGAAAAAAATATCAGCATCACTCTTTATTAGAGAAATACAAATCAAAACGACAATGAGATACCATCTAACACCACTGAGAATGGATATTATTAAAAAGTCAATACACAACAGATGCTGCCAAGCTTGTGGAGAAAAAGGAATGCTTTTACAATATTGGTGAGAGTGTAAGTTAGTGCCACCCTTGTGGAAGACAATGTGGTGATTCCTTAAAGACCTAGAGACAGAAATACCATTTGACCCAACACTGTCACTACTGGCTATATACCTGAAGGAATATAAATTATTTTATGAAGACACACGCACACAAATGTTCATTGCAGCACTATTCACAATAGCAAATTACACGGACTCAACCTAAACACCCATCATTGTTAGACAGGATAAAGAAAATTTGGTACATATACACTGTAGAATAGTATGCAGTCATCAAAATGAATGAGATCATGTTATTTTCCTGGACATGGATAAAGCTAGAGGCCATTATCCTTAGCAAACTAATTCAAGAACAGAAAACCAAATACCACGTATTCCCACTTATAAGTGGGAGCCGAATGATAAGCACATATGGACACATGGTGGGTAAAAAGATACACTGTAGCTTTTTGGAGGCTGTTGGGACAGGAGAGAGAACATCAGGAAGAATAACTAATGGATGCTGGGCTTAATACCTGGGTGATGAGATGATCTGTTCAGCAAACCATCATGGCACATGTTTACTTATGTAACAAGCCTGCACATCTTGCACAGGTACTATTTAAATTAAAAATTGGAAATTTAAAAAAAAGAAAGAAAATATGGCACATATATATATAATGGAATACTATGCAGCCATAATAAAGAACAAGGTATTATTATTTGCAGAAATATGGATGAAGCTGGAGGCCATTATCAATAGCAAACTAATACCAGAACAGAAAACGAAATATAGGATGTTCTTACTCATAAATGGGAGCTAAATTATGAGAACATATGAACACATGTAGGGGAACAAGAGACACTGGGGCTTACTGGAGGGTGGAGGATGGCAAGAGGGAGAGGACCAGAAAAAATAACTAATGCGTTATGCTTAATTCCCGGGCGACAAAATAATCTATGGAACAAACCCCATGATAGAAGTTTGTCTATATAACATACCTGCAAATGTACCCCTGAACTTGAAGTAAAACTGAAAAAAAAAATGTATTTTAATGAAATATTGTACTTCAAGTTCTGACAAAATGACAAACTAGTAGAGTTCCTTATTCCCTCCACCAAAATGAAATATTCGGAAACTTCAGAAGAATAAAGGTAGCACATATCTGAAGAACCAACAAAAAATCTCAGAGAAACCGTGGGCAGACAACAAATTGTTGTAAAGGGTTGTTCGTATATCAGGGCAGCCCTGAACGGCATCTCAATACACCTGCAGAAACAATCAAAATCTTCACAGGGCTTATTGAGTCTTCTGTAATCGGATACTTTGTTAAATATCAGACCTCAGATCCCAGTATTCAGTCTCTTTCTCACTGACATCCTGTTACCAAAGTCTTTTTGTTGCTCCTACAATACAAAAAGCATGTTTCCATCTCAGCAGTCTTGATGTTGTTATATTTTCTGCTTGTAATGTTCGTTCTCTTACAGAAAACACAGCTTCTTCCCCAACTGCTCCAGGTCTTTCTCACCTTCTTTTTTTTTTTTTTTTTTTTTTGAGACGGAGTTTCCCTTTTGTTACCCAGGCTGGAGTGCAATGGCGCGATCTCGGCTCACCACAACCCCCGCCTCCCGAGTTCAGACAATTATCCTGCCTCAGCCTCCTGAGTAGCTGGGATTACAGGCATACGCCACCATGCCCAGCTAATTTTGTGTATTTTTAGTAGAGACGGGGTTTCACCATGTTGACCAGGATGGTCGCAGACTCTTGACCTCGTGATGCACCCGCCTCGGCCTCCCAAAGTGCTGGGATTACAGGCGTGAGCCACCGCTTTTGGTGAGACCCTCCTGGATCACCCTGTTTTAAACTGCAGCCTCTGCCTCCGTTGCCTTTCCGCCATTCCTAATTTATTTTTCTACATAGTTTATATGGCCATCTGACACATTACATATCTTAACTGTATATCTCTTTTTTATTGTTTCCTTCTCTTTAAAATGCACTTTCCATGAGGGTAAGGGGTTTTGTTTGCTGTGTAAACTCTGAATTACCAGAGCAAAGAAATGTGCTCATTGCATATTAGGTAAGTAATAAAAGTTCATTGAATAAATAGATAAAATATGATTATATAATCAAATGTTTAAAATATAGCACCAATAATAAAATTAATAGTGTAATAAGACTTCTAAAGAATATTTAAACTGTGTATACCAAGTTATTGAGTCAAAATTGTTGACAAGACATCATCAGCTTTATCTGCCTTTGACTTCACCTTGTAGACACTTTTATAAATCACTAAACATTTGAAAAGAATGTTCTGAAAAGCCGCGGTCTCTAGGGTCCTATTTTCCCTATTAAATTTTGTTTTATTTCTCTAAATGCAATAAAAGATTTATTAGAGCAAATATTTAACAAATTCTAAATAGCCTCCTTGAATTAAGATATAACTAAGCCACAGAAATAAACTCCATCTCAAAAAAAATAGATATTCAAATATTTCATGAATCTAAGCAAGCACATTTTTCTATAGAAATTCCAAATATAAGCCTAGCAGTTATCAAACTCAGAAATAAGGAAAACCACTGTGTAGATAAATCATTTATATGTAGTAGAAAACAATATATTCTATTATTTGAGAAGAATTTATAAATGTAAATTTTGAAGTTAAAAACATCAGAGAGAATTATAAAGGAATTTAAAAAAGAAGAAATGACATCACTAGAAAGGTTGCTAATGTCAACTGGAGGTTATTTGATCCAATAAGTTTTGGTGGTTTTCAGGTTATTTCATACATAAACTAATGTCAACATGTTACTTTTGTGTAATACTTTTTTTTTTTGCAAATGAAGTAGTAATCAATCAAATACAAATTGGATTATTTTTAACTTTTAAGGTATAACTACTTAAGAAATGATACTAACTGAAAAAACCTCTGACAGGTAAGTGAATGAAAGGTACAAAGTTAATCACAGTGAAATAAATCTCCAGATTGGGCAGCTCTTTAGAAATGAGGATATAAGATTCAAAAGTATTTATAGTAAGTTTTCTTGCCTAACCATTGCAGTGAAAATCATTCACAACTGAGTACCGGCATTTCACATACTAGCTATTCTTTGAGTGAAACTCTATAATGTCTGCCGAAAGTGTACTATCTTTGGCACATTTTAGCACGATTTATTTCTATTTTTTATAGTTACATAGAAATTCTTCTAATTATTTGCTTTCAGTGTGAATAAAACAATATATGTACTGTCCCTTTACATAGTGTCTATTAGTTATCACTCTACAGTTACAGCATAATTTCTACACTCATTCTCTAGAAAAAAATCTCAATGTACAGTCAGAAACATAGAGAGACAAGAAAATTTCTCAACATGTTGTTTGAAAAACAGAGAAAAAAAGAAAAAAAAGGAAAAACAGAGAAACTTCCTGTAGCTTTTCTACCATTGCAAAGGAGGCATGCCAGCTGTTGACAGGAGAATGAATAGATCCAGTCAGGCTTAACATGCATCCTATTGTCCAAAACTGTGTTCATTGGATATGCTGTCAACAAATTTTCTGGTCCCCTTTTTTTGTTGTTGGCAAACTTTATATTATTCCCCTAAATGCAATTATAGAGTTACATGCTATGCAGAATAATGATTCTGTGGCATCATTTTCCATCTTAAAAAAACCAAATAGTTCCATATTGATTTTAATAATAAGGATTTTTAGCTTTTTCTATGCATGAAAATCATATTTTGAGATACTGTACCTTGAGTAGTTTTTACTTTTATTTTAACATGCATTTCACATACCTCCCCAAATTAATTAAATACTTCACCAAAAATTTGCACCTGCTTCTAGGAATATCTACACAGTTTATTGAAACTTTTTAGTCTTTCAAAACTATAAATGGTCAGCAAAGAGCACGTGAACTTCCACTGTTTCCAAATACTTCTAGCTTACAAACAGAGATTGTGTAAGTAAAATCAACATATCTGATACTTCATTTCTTCCTTGTGATATCCTGAGGAGAGAACCCCACAGTGCCAGACTTCTAGCATACAAAACTGTTAATTAAGAAATATGGGCCGGGCGCGGTGGATCAAGCCTGTAATCCCAGCACTTTGGGAGGCTGAAGCGGGTGGATCACGAGGTCAAGAGATCGAGATCCTCCTGGTCAACATGGTGAAACCCCGTCTCTATGAAAAATACAAAAAATTAGCTGAGCATGGTGGCGTGTGCCTGTTATCCCAGCTACTCAAGAGCAAAACTCCATCTCAAAAAAAAAAAGAAAAGAAAAGAAATATATGCTATTTTAAATTGCTATGTTTGTGGTAATTTGTTACACAACAATAGCAAAGCAATACACTCAATTATAAGCATTCTTTAAACTATGAACAGTAATAAATTATTCACTAGTGTCTGAGAGCAACTAGTACTGGGCCTATACAACATGGGAGAATAAGATTTGTTAATTTCTTTCTTTTCTTTAGCACACACCATAGGAGTATGCACATATGTCAGGCACTGTATCACTCAAATAGGAACCAGTAGTAGAAACTGAAGTCAGATACCAGTCTTGAAGAGATTATAGTCTAGCTACAGAAATTGATGAATGGATGGATAGATAGAATTTTATGAATAGCTAGACAGACAGCAGTTTAATAGCTTAAGTGCTGTAATCAAGAAATTGTGTTAAAGAAAAAAGATAAATAGAAATTTATGAATAGTTAGATACACAGCAGTTTAATAGCTTAAGTGCTATAATCAAGAAACTGTATTAAAGAAAAAAACTGCAATTGTGAAATCTTTAAAATATTTGCTCTATGAGATATAATAGTTTGATTTTCTTATGTTGTCATATAACGTGGGAATATATATAAAGCTTCTAGCTCCTGGCAAGCATATGAATTCAGTAAACTGAAAATATATTAAGAAAAATAATATGAATTGACAGTCATGAATCACATATTTGTATAATGTTTGTATTATTTCCAGCCTGGGCGCTTTTCTTGTAAAGAAACATCATTTTCAGAGAATTTCCTCATCGATTTATCAGGAAAAAGCTAATAATTTTCTAATACAACATATTATCAAAATTCATATAGAAAAGTAATAAGTAACATAACTAGCATTTAAAGATGAAAAATTAGACCCAGTAATGTGAGGTAACTTGTCAAAACTATATGCTTTGTGAAAGCCACTCCTACATTTGTAGTTAAAATTAAGGTCAGATCCAGGTACAGAAGCTAATCATTCTAAAGCCAGTATTATAATGGTGATCACTTGATAGGAGAGCATGTATTCTGGCATGAGCTACTTCCCACGCTTTTGATGAACAGAACTACATACTACACTGACAATACAGGGCATATTTCAGAAGTGGAAAGAAAAAATATATTTGTCTTTGTAGCAGGAAAATATGTATTTTATAAATTTATGAAATTCCAAATAGTTTGGTTTCATTATTTTTAATTATGACATGCTTCACAAAGAAGTGTTTACATTTTAAATATATTTGTTAATCCCCTTTAACTGAAGCATTTGCCTTAGGAATGCTTGAGATTCTTTTAGATGTTAAATTTATATTTCTTTATTTTCAATACTGTATTGTTCTCAATACTGATGATGGACAGAATTCCTTCTACTCTAGAGATACCTTCTTCAATTTCATTCAAAAAGGAATGCTTTATACTATCATGAATTTTAAGATGCCATCACCTCTCATCTGGATATTATCAAGTGCTCTATTTGCACTTAAGTGTCTATCAACCTTCATTTGTACTAATGTAATGCTTATATGTCTTTCCTCTCCATTAAAAAGCTTGTCCTTCAAAGGCAACAATGTTTTCTAAATCAGATTTCATACCTCATATTTATCTGTACGTACCAGTCATTAATTAATTTTATTACATTAAATTCATATGTGTATGACTGTAGTATAGTAAAAGCCTTATTTAAAATAATTTTTTATTTTGTTTGATTCTTAGAGTTTTATTTTTCCCCATGTGGTTGAAAATACAAATATTAAATGGCATAGACATAGTCTCTTATTTCATTTGGTGTATAAACTAGAACTAAGAGTAAGACAGATCCATAAGTTTCCAAATACGTAATAAAACGTGCTATAGGCCGGGCACGGTGGCTCAAGCCTGTACTCTCAGCACTTTGGGAGGCCGAGGCGGGTGGATCACGAGGTCAAGAGATCGAGATCCTCCTGGTCAACATGGTGAAACCCCGTCTCTACTAAAAATACAAAAAATTAGCTGGGCATGGTGGTGCGTGCCTGTAATCCCAGGTATTCAGGAGGCTGAGGCAGGAGAATTGTCTGAATCCAGGAGGCAGAGGTTGTGGTGAGCAGAGGTCATGCCATTGCACTCCAGCCTGGGTAACAAGAGCGAAACTCCGTCCCCCCCCAAAAAGAATGATATAATCCTTGTATTTGAATTAAATATTATTAAGATTAAAAGGGTTTCGGAATTTATGAATAGATCAAAGAATGTTATATGGAAGAATATCATTTTAGTAGAACCTCGACGAATAAGTAGAATTAACACATGTGAAGAGTAGAGAAGGGACAAATTGAGAAAGGAACAAAGTAAGTCACAGAAGTAGATAATGTATGGAGTGTGCACTGATAGGTATTTCCATTAGCTGAATACTAGGGTTCATGAGACGGTGTAGAGAGAAGTAAAGGTAATTAAGTAGGTTAAAGCTAGAAGGAAGATAAACAAAAATATCTAATTTGACACAAATAGTTACTATATAATTAACTTGACATTAATCTCAAAAATTAAAAAAAAATGATCTGAGTTGACTGGCATTCCTCAATCATATGCTGAAAATCTGGTAAGGAAAGAGACTTTTAATACTGAGACAATATACTAGGCAGTCATTAAAGAATAAAAAAGAAGCATGAAGTGTTTCTAGTAGAACTGTATTCAGGGGGAGGGTGGTAAAATTAGAATTATACATAATCCCCCCTGCTATTTTTGGAAGGGACAATAGTAGCTCTGAGAGAAAAAAATAGTAATATTATCAGGTTTGTAGAAATTTTCACTCCTTATAAGCATAAAATCAATTTTCCAGCTCAGAGATTCTTTAGTTTACATATTATGCACACATTACTGAGGTGGAAAAGTTAACAATCCTACTAGCTCCTGAAGGATACCACAAACAAGTAGTGGAGGGGAAAAGAGCTTCTAGTTAAGGACATAGAGAACTCATTCCATTCCTTAGCGGCTTCTCATTTTCCAAACTTTCTAAAAGCTTAACTAATATTATTAGCACATAATCCTAACAACCATTAAACCATTTTTTAAAACCATTAATCTAGAAATGGGGTGCATAGTGGAGAGATTACTATTTAATCCTTCCCCAAATAACTCTGATAATACTTATTTCACAAAGCCCACTGACACTTATAAGGCAGTATCAATGTCATGGGAAAAACATTCTATCAAATATGCAGCTGAGTCAAAAAGAAAAAGAGTTGGCCTGAGTAATTCAGAAGGATAAATAATATACATACATTACTTATTATTGATAAATATGAGACTGTAAAGTGATTCCATAGTAAAATTTCATATTAAAAGGGAACTATATTTGAGAGCTGTTAGCATCATGGCACTCTGCCAGGCATTTTACATATACATGTTGTATGTAAAATGATTACATATTTTAATATATTGTTAGTAAAAAGTTCTTATGTTCACATATTAACTTTGTACTAAAATGTTGTGAGGTAGGCATCATAGATAAGGAAATTGTGGTTTGCAGAGCCAAGATTCAAATCCAGGTTGGACTCCAAAGCTTAGGTTCTTCTCATTATATTCATTGCTTGTCTATGTTCCTTCATGTTTCTAGGTCTGTACTCCTGGGCACAGGAGAAATAGCAGCTCCTCACTGACCTGTGTGTGGGGGCTGTACATAAAGCAGGCAACACAGAAAAATGAGAATTGCCTGTTACTATTGTTTGGAATATAATTTATCAAAATATTTATAGTAAAATTCAATGTTTGTGTAAACTGTAATGAAGCACCTAGCATTAGGTTAGTTGTGAAGTTATTTTAGTTACCCTCAAACAAAGAAAAAGTTCTTATGTTCACTTGTGGTCTGAGATTGTACTAATTAGCACTAGAAATTATTAGATTATTACAATATCATTTAAATGTCACCCTGTGCCCATTCACCTTGGTGAAAATCAGAATAATTTTATCTACAGCACACAGAGAAGTGCATAAACTCAACATTCTTCTTTATTGCAATTGCCTCAGTCTAAATAAACTGAACTTGTTCTTTTCAAGGAGATTTCACATTGTTACCGAGGAGACAACTCACAAATTAAGCCCTCTAGGAAGGAGTGGATCATTAGACTAATTGTGAGAAATGGATTCAAAAGCAAAAAGAATCATCTTTGAAAACTAGGATCTAAAATTTCTCAGAGATAAAGAGTATATATCTGGCTAAAACAAAGTTATTTATTTGCAGATTGGAGTGTGCCTATTAAAGAGAATCCACTAAGGAACCCTCCCATAGTGCGATTTTACAAATAACTTGAATTATTAAACTGTCACAGTCTCAGCAACATCAGAATAGTGTGATCTTCTGGTATGCATTAGCAGTAACAAAAATGACAACTACAGTTTCAGTATGGGAAATAACTGAGGTTGGATATATTCATGAAATTACGTAGACAACCCAACAATGCACCAACTCTCAAATGTATAATGTAAGAGAATAATGACATGGGACATTCAGCTTTAGAACTAATATTAAAAAAAACTTTCGTCAATGAATCTAAAAGCTGTATATCTTCTACATCAGAAATGCTGAAAGTAAACTAAACAATGTAGACACACTATAAAGCATTACTCAAGCAGAAATAGTCTATCCCACACCTAGAGTGTGCAAGATCGTACTTAATATTTAAAAGAAGAACACAATATATTTCCTACAGTTTTAGAAGAAAACACACTAAATTGCATAAAACAATTGAATTTCAGGTCCCGAGAAGAAACAATGTAAAAGAAGCATATTTTGGAATACCTACTGGTATGAAACATTTCTTTGTGCCAAATGCAGGAACAGAAGCTTAAAGTGATTTAAGTAAATGTAATGAGATTTTTTATTAAGCTATGGAATTCTGTCTGGCCTCCCAACCTATATTTTTATACATTTCTCCACCGTTTCTCAAAGTGTATTTTTCAAGAAGGTTATTATATGAAATAAAGATGCAATTCTTGTAGAAGTTTAAGAAATATTCAGGTTTTAAAAGTTGAACAGATTTCTTCATTTACGTAAGTACTTTTCAAAGACTTCCATACATCAGTATACTTTTAAAGTCTTCAACATTCCCTTTCAAATAAGGATATTAGAAAGATATTTTGGGAAAGACTATGCTATACTCTGCTGTCTCTACCACAAGGTATAGGCAATATTCAAAAAGATTTCCAAGGAGGGTGTGATTCACCTAAAGTAGATTTAAAAAATTAGAAAGTAGCCAGGAATGGTGGCTCATGCCTGTCATCCCACCACTTTGGGAGGCCGACGCGGTGGATCACCCGAGGTCAGGAGTTTGAGACCAGCCTGACCAACATGGTGAAAATCTCATATCTATTAAAATACAAAAAAATTAGCCAGATGCAGCTACGTGGGAGACTGGGGCAGGAGAATTGCTTGGACCCGGGAGGCAGAGATTGCAGTGAGAGGAGATCATGCCATTGTTCTCTAGCTTGGGCGATGAGAGCAAGACTGTCTCAAAACAAAAAAAAAAAAAAAAGAAAGAAAGAAAAAATAATAAAAAGAAAAAGAAAGCTTTATGTAGAAGGCGGATTGCCACAAGGTCTGGAAAAACGAGTAGGATACAAATGAGAAAATAGAGGATGTTCCAGGCAGGTAAATGAATCTAAACAAAGGCACAGCAGTGGCAATGAACATTGTATCCTTGTGAAACAATTATCAATAAAGGATTAAACAATATTTTTAGTGACTTTAGTATTATGCAGTTCATCTCCAATGTAATAGTCAGTTTCCCCTCTTGTTTAACGTTCAGGACACGCTGGGGAAAAGAGAAAAAATATGATTGCTTTATAACAGTGTAGCCACATGAAAGGCTTCAAAAGAGAGAGGAATAGAATTGTTGCTCATTGGCCTCATAATAAAATCCACCTGGCATCTGCCTAGCCTCTGCCATGCTAAGTATGTAGGATGGGAAGAAAGGAAAGGGGTCCTAATGGGAGGCTATCTCAAAAGTGTGTAAGAATTTGATTTGGGTCTTTGTATGGGTCCACACTATTAATCCATCTGCATCTCATCAAGCAGGCTCCCCTCTACTTTCTTCTGCACATTTATGTTTCCTCAAGATGGCACCATTTTGGATGATGCAGTATGAAGGAGATCTATCCCTCATTTAGAAGTCCTAAAACGTCATTTCCTTCAAATATGTGTAGTAATGATAGAAAGCCAAAGATATTCTAATAATACAGATGTTAGGAAAATGGAAACAAAATTCCTTTCAGAGTAAATTAGGAATTACAGCGATTTCTTTTGTGACTTTTAAATAAATTATAAAAAGCTTAACTTTGGTAAAAAATTAAAATTAATCATTAGGCAATGACTATATCTCTTCACATTCCTGAGCACTTTGAAATCCTGAGTTATGATTTGGTCTCAGGTTTTCAGTAACGGCTAACAGCTTATCTTCTTAATTGTATACAAACCTGTCACTTGAGTGGAACAATAGTTGACAATTTAGAAAAGGGGAGTTGTTTTGTGTTTAAATATGTAAATTTGTAATTACTTATGTGGAGAGATTTGATGTTTCCTCTGTTCATGCATAGACAGTAGCCTTAATGGGATTTTCTTCCCTGTAAGTTTGATATCTTTGACTTACACATTTCTTTGACGGTGGAAGACAATAAAGTGATAAAATTAATAAGAAAATAATAAAGGTTGAGCAAGTCGAACCCAAAAATCCAAAATCTCAAATTGTTCCAAAATCTGAAACTTTTTCAGCACCAACAGGATGCTCAAAGAAAGTACTCATTGGAGCATTTGGATTAGGAATACTGAACCTAAGTATGAACAATATCCCACCATCTGAAAAAATCCAAAATCTGAAACACTTTTTGTCCCAAGAATTTTGAATAAGGAATAATCCATCTATAGTTAGAAGAAAAAATATCTTTCTCAGATGTACAGACTGGATTTTCTATCAATAACAAGTTTATCAATATTTGATAGTCTGATGTTTGTAGAGCAACTCTACAAATTATATACTCTGTAAAAGTACATATTAGTAAATGCTATATAACATAAATAACTATGAAACTATTTATGAAATGGTTGATACATAATAAAATTAAATTAAGCAAAATAGCAATAATATACTTTTAGGTTATAGGAATTGACATAAATAATGAACAGCTGGCAGGCACAGGGGCTCACACCTGTAATCCCAGCACTTTGGGAGACCAAGGCAGGCGAATCTCCTGGGGTCCGGTGTTCGAGACCAGCCGGACCAACATGGAGAAACCCCACCTCTACTAAAAAAAAACACCAAAATTAGCCAGGCATGGTGGTGCATTCCTGTAATCCCAGCTACTCCAGAGGCTGAAGCAGGAGAATAGCTTGATCCTGGGAGGTGGAGGTTGCATTGAGCTAGGATTGCACCATTGCACTCCAGCCTGGTCAACAGGCAAAACTCCATCTCTAATAACAATAATAATAATAATGAACTGGCAAACTGTTCATAGAAGTATTCATAAAGTAACGTACCTATAAATTATGCTGAAAACTGGAAAAGAGTTAATAGTGAAAAAATATGGAATAGGTTTCCAGCCACAGTAAATTTATTAAATGTTAGACTCAGCTTTTAAGAGACATAAAACCAGTCATTGTCTCATATTTTGTTGACCTCAGCCACAAATATAACTGAAATCAGTTGATCTGAGGGCACCACTGGCTCTAGTAATGAAGTTATTATTTTCATTTATCTTACAAAAAATGTTTATTAAATATACCCTTAGTGCAAAGCTCAATGCTGGACACTGGAAATACAATGCCTTGCAACACATGATCTAGTGGTTCACAGATAGATAACCCTGTCATAACAGGTAGCATCTGTTGTTGCCTTTGAAAACAGCACAACAAAACAAAGAAATGTTGAAGAGATTAGAGGTAGGAAAAATAAAACCAGCTAGGCTCACCAGGGATGTTTTGTTGGAGAGGGAAGGATTTGAGCAGGTACTTGAAGAAAGGGTTATATTTTTAAAGAATGAAAGGTAGAGTGACTTTCAGGTGGAATGAATTTCAAGTGGATTAAAAGCTTCTTGCATTTACTGTAAGAAAAATAGTGCTTCTTTGTCTATGAAAAGAAAAATACTGCAATTCCTCAACAACGTTTTTAAAAGTTAAATTTAAAGAAGTTTGGCCTTTAAAAAAGGTGAATAGGATAGTACTGAAGTTTTTTTATTAGGATAATGACATTAACAAAAAATAGCATTTTCATCCCCATGATTATAACCTCAGTCAATGTCACCATCATCTCTTACATGAACATGCACATACCTTTCTAATTGACCTTTATTTTACTCTTCTGAACTCCCCAGCTAAGTGTCTATATATCATGGCATTATAAAAATGATGAGGTTTTATAAGATAACCTCTATGATATTCAACTCCCCTCAGAGGAATAGTGTTATCCAATTTCAAGCATTTGAGAGAGGACTTGCCAAATATAAAAAACTTCATTGGCTCCAAAAATAGAATGAAAGAATCTTACAGTCTGTGATTTTTAGCTGCATTCTCAGATTTGTGATGACAAGTCATAGACTAAATAAATAAAATTAAAAATTATTCTGGCTCTGTGATTCTAAGCAAAGTATCTGCAGAAAATTTCAATAATGACAAGATTTCAAGGTTTTTTAAAGTATATTAAGTATGCATGTACTTAAAGTGAATTTTTACATTATGGATTTACTTCAGCTACTTAGATGTAGCTTTCAGCATTTCACTTGATGCCTCTGTGCTTCAGTTTAGTTAGATACATAGTATGAACCAAGGACTAAAGGATGTCCAAGGCCCTCCTATAAATTTATGATGCTGTATATAAATATACATCTCTATTCACTAGAAGTATAGAAAACTGACATTTTGGTTCACAAGATACATATATTTTTGCAGTAAGCAAAGTATTAAAATATTTAATACAAAAGCATAAGGTTTTATTTGGTTGCAATTTACTTCTACTTTAGAAGAAAGAAATACATGTGTTAGGAATACTGAGAAGTTAAATTTATGTTATATTTATAGATCCATGCATGATTTTCTGTCTTTAATATCACTTATTTCCTGTTTCCTGATCAAAAAAGCCAATGTCATAACTAGCCTAAGAATAAAATATCAAAACATTATAAAATTAAAATTTTGAAATTAAAAATTATTTTATTTAACATATTTTAAACATGAAATTTTGTGTTTACAGTGTCTATAGTAATTTTTGAAAATCTGGTTACTTATGTAGGAAATACAAATGAATATTTGCATTTAAAAAATAAAGTTGTATATAATTTTGTTAATATTTTAATCTTTTACTGCTGGAAATTTTTCATAAATTTTTGCAAACAAAAGCCAAGAAGGGGCAAAAAAGAACACTTCCACAAGTCTTTTTTTTTTCTTATGGATCCTCCTTATAAACTTAAAATTGTGCATCATTTTCTCTGTTGGACAATGTATGTTTCATGAATTAAAACTAAAATGTAAAATACCCTCATTAGTAAGAGTTTAGGATTTTATTATACTAGGATATTACATGAGTGGTAGGGAGAATGTAAAATCATTTCTTATGATCTCACCTCCTAGTATACCTGTCCTTGTGCAATTCCCTCACCTCAAGTCTATTAATTTGCATCGAATAATTAGAATATGGCAAATTAACTTCTTGGGCTTGCTCACACTAACTAGGGAGACTGTTGCCATGTTGTGAACTCCCCTGTGGAGAGGCCCACAAGACAAACAAGTGGACTCCAGCCAGCAGATGTCAAGGACTTGAACCAAGTAAGTGGGCTTAGAATTGGATGCTCACTAATGTGAGCCTTATGATGACTACAATCCTGGCTGACAACTTGAAGGCAATCTTGGGAAGGACCCTGAGCACTAGTCATCCAGCACCCAGATTCCTAACCCACAAAAACTATGAGTTAATATATGTTTAATGTTTTAAGCCATTAAGTTTTGGGGTAATTTGTTATATAACAGTTAACTAATACACTGCAAAAAATAACAATACATGATCCAATGAAAATTAGCTTAAATTGCCTTTGATCTCAAATAGAAAAATTTAATTAACTAGGAAAACATTCTAAAGTTTTGAAAGGCAAATTTATTCATTTATAGTTTATATAACTAAAATTTTATTTCACATTTCAAATTAAGCCATTTTTTTTATCTGATGAAGAAAGAATCAACCTTTGACCACACAAAGAAGGATATACTGGGTATATATCCAAAGGATTATAAATTGTTCTACTATAAGGACACATGCACACGTATGTTCATTGCAGCACTGTTTACAATAGCAAAGACTTGGAACCAACCCAAATGCCCATCCATGAAAGACTGGACAGGGAAAATGTGGCACATATATACCATGGAATACTATGTGGCCATAAAAAATGATTAGTTCATGTCCTTTGTAGGGACGTGGATGAATCTGGAAACCATCATTCTCAGCAAACTGACACAAGAACAGAAAATCAAACACTGCATGTTCTCACTCATAGGTGGGTGTTGAACAATGAGAACGCATGGACACAGGGAAGGGAGCATCACACACTGAAGTCTGTAGGTGGGGAGTAGGGGAGGGACAGTGGGGGAGGGATAACATGGGGAGAAATGCCAGATATAGGTGATGGGGATGGAGGCAGCAAACCACATTGCCATGTGTGTACCTATGCAACAGTCCTGCATGTTCTTCACATGTACCCCAGAACCTAAAGTGCAATAAAATATATATATATATTTTTTAAAATGGGCATTATATTTTGGAAAGTCCTTAGCTTCTATGGGGACCTTTTTCCTTTGCCTTTTGTTATTAGAATTTGATGACTTTTCAGGGAAGTTCTGCTCAAATTGTTTCTGTACCAGTGGCCCTCTTTCTCATCTTAGGACACAGGCTGTCCACAACTGAGCCTTCCCTGATGGTTAAGTTTTCCCTGGAGATCACATCTCAGGTTAGATTTGGGTCTCCTTCAGGGCCCATTGCCATGGGTCAGAGAAGCCAAAGAATGTAAATTATTCAAGGAGGTAGGGAAAAAGTATATGTCCTTGTAACCTAGGAATTCCCTGAAAGTCATCCCTGAGTACCATCTGCCAGATAATTTAGAGCTCACTGTGGCAGCCTCTAACAACTGAGGGAAAAATGAGGAGGGTGAAATGCAAACTTTTATAGGGAAAAAGAAATCAAAATAATGAAAAAGCTTCACAGAATTGAGGAGCATCTGTGGTCCAATATGCAACATTACACCCCTGAAATTTGAAGATAACTCCATCCTCAATATGGCTTGGAAGCCAAATTTGAAAAGACAGGAAATGTGAAAAGCTGTCTTTACTTCTGACAAACCACAGATGAGAAGTTAAAAAGCCTCGAGAACATGCCAAAATGCAATTAAGTAAATTTCATCCCAATATTTTAGGAAGTTTTTCTCTATTTTTCTTCATCGCCAGGCCCCTAGAAGATATGATGTATGCCAGCTGCCTTCATTTTTCTCACCATCTCTTCCTTCCATTTCTTTTGCAATCTGGTATCATCTTGAATACTACTGAGATAGATTTTCACTATTCTCAATGAAATTGAAGTTAAGGCTCTTTCTCTCCTAAGTATTACTTGAAATATTTGTAGCATTGGCTCTTAAATAAGTTCTTTAATCCTAGTATGTTCTCCTCCCTTCACAGTTTCATATGATCTAAGTCATCCTCCTATAGCTCTACATACAATTAGTGCAACTTTACTTCAACACAAATGCTAACTGCAGATAACTCTCATGGGTTAATAAGGCCTTTTATATTCACTCAATGAGGGAAACTGCTTTCCATACTGTACAGATATTAAACATATTCATACACTTCAACTTAGCATTTAAGAGCCTCCAATATTTATTTAATATTTTATGGTACTTCTGCTTCCAAACTCATGCAACTCTCGTGACTGAATCCCACCCTCAAAATCATCCTTCTCTTCTTGAAAAATATTACCTGCATTTTAATCAGTTATTTTTATTAAACAATTATAATACATTCTAACCTTTTGCAAAATATTTTATTATAGTTGTCTATACTGACAAGCAATAAACTCAACCTACCGTAACTTGGTTGGTTCAAAGCTAAGGACGGGAGGTGAGAAAATTGGGACCAACCAGTAAGAAATAATGTTCACCCTGACACAAATACATACTGATAGAGCTAGAAGTATATTGGATTATATGTAATCCCAATACTCCTGATTGGGATTCTATTCAGAGATTGAGAAAAAATATTTACTCGAGTCATTTACCTGAACAGTTACTGCTAGAATAACTACTTTCATTATAATCTCTTTTTGGAAACTTGTCAACTATAATAAAATATTTTGTATAAGGTGAAATGAAAAATGTCCAATTGATAGTTTTTATTCTAACACAAATTATATTAGCTGTAAACATCTTGACATTACCCAGGCGTCATGATGACAGGCTAATTACTCGATTAAATTGTTAACACTGCATTTACTGATGTGTTTTCATGTCAGTGACATAAACTTTCTGAAATGAGAACTTATCAAATTGCTTTCTCATTTTGCGTATAAATTTGAAAAAAATTCTTTAGCAAGCTTTATATTTGGAATAGCACCTTGCACATTTCAACGTGCTTGAGAAAATATGAAAGTGTTCAAGTGATAATTATTACTTTATGACTTATTCTTTGTTATTTTCTAAATCATATTACTCTATATCTCTGCATCATCTTTCTTATAGACTGCATCATACAGGGTTACTACTGCTCATCAATCAGCTCAGTATGTATATAAAGGTATGTTAACACCATGACATCTACCTAGTTGCTCCATTTCCAATTTCTGCTGTTTCCATTCTAGGAACAACTACCCTTCTGTACTATCAGTATCTTGCTTTTCTGCTCCTTTTAGTTCTCTCTCTCTCTCTTAATGATAGGCTGCGCGTAGTTGCTCAAGCCTGTAATCCCAGCACTTTGGGAGGCTAAAGCGGGCGGATCACGAGGTGAGGGGATCAAAATCATTCTGACGCACACAGTGAAACCCGTGTCTACTAAAAATACAAAAAATTAGCTGGGCGTTGTGGCACACTCCTGTAGTCCCAGTACAGATAACTATAATAAAATATTTTGTGTAAGTTTAGAATGTATTATAATTATTTAATAATTGTAATCTCTTGCTGAGGCAAGAGAATTGCTTGAACCTAGGAGGAGGAGGTTGCAGTGAGCTGAGATTGTACCACTGCACTCCAGCCTAGGTGACAGAGCAAGACTCCATCTCAAAAAAAAGATGCTAGTGATAAAGATTTTGGAATTTGGGGAGACATGCCATTAAAAATAGATGTAAGTGTTCAATATAATTTATGCAATTAAAAAATAAGTGAGGTGCATCAAAATATTTGATGTAAAATGTATAGATATTTCATAAAAATACATATAAATCACATTTCTATGTTGCTAAGAATGATGAAGGTATACTGATTTACCTTTGGTAAAATCACTGGAGCAACTCAAGGTAGCCATGAGAAGAGAAAGACTGGAATTTTTCAGCTGTGGCTGAGACCGATCAGGTCAGAGAAGCTTGCTTTTCTTGTCATTCTAAACAATGTGCCCAAGTCATCTAATCTAACTTTTATTAGTAATAAGGTTGAATTTTGCCTTCCATTTGTCTGGACATTCTTTGTTGCTCCCCAAAACTTCAACTCCCTATTTGCTAAGATATAACCCTCCATGCTTTCCTTCAGAATCTTAAGAGTCATCTGACGGTAGCTGAGCTGTAAAATCTGCTTCATTCTATCTTAAGAGAATTTCTTCCTCTGGAAACTCTTATATTCCTCTTTGGTTTTCATCTCTTCTCTTCAGCCATCATGGATTTTGCTAATTCCTCATTTGAATTGCTCCAACTTACAGCTACTTCACACCATTTTGCAGTGCAACATCTGCTTTCCCTATCTCCCCTCCAACCATTCCTTCTTTAACCCATTGTATTTGACTCAAGTTTTCTGAAATTACACTATCAAATTCTGAAATTACACTATCAAATTACACTATTCTATCAAATGCCACAAAGTATCTGCTTATTATTAAATTAAGACAGTTTCTCTTCAGTATTCATTCTTGGCTGTCTGCAAGATGTTTTGCCAAGATTTTAATGTTCACAAAGGTTCTATTCTTTCTTTAATAGTTTTCTGGGATATTGCTACTTTTTTGTTTCGTTTTTGCCTTGCCCATTCTGCATTCTAGTATCAGTATTGTTTTAAGCTCCGACTTTGGTTTTTTCAACATTTTATCAGATACCCAGTTTTTCCTCATACCCAAGTGCTGCTCACTCAGAATCTATGCAGTATGCAACACCCTTTCATCGAATTTCCAGTTTTGAATCTTCTTTCATCATGAAAGTTTTTCCTCATACCCAGTGCTGCTAACTCCAATTCTATGGACTCTACCCTTTCATCTAAATTCCAGTTTTGAATTTTCTTTCATCTTGAATATATCAGTCACCTCAAAATCAACCTGATCAAAACTGAAATTGTCACTGTTCCTCTAGTATTGCCCATTCCTTAGTGTTCTTATTGCCATTTTGCCATTATCTTGGGATTTAAATCTAGCTGACTTTCATCAGCTCTTTTTTTCTCTATTCCTTTCTAGTTGGAGGGAGAAACCTGATCTCTCTTACTTAAAATATGTTACTCATATATATGAAGTCTTCTCCATTCCTAGCAGCATATTTCCCATTCCCAGTAGAGGCCCTTCTCACTTTATGCTTAGAACACTGCAGCAATCCTCAGCTTCCAGTCCATCCAATGCAATATGTTGATAGTTGTCTGGCATTACTAATGATTGTGTTATTTATGTTTGGACTGTTGTTTAGGATTTATACATTTCTTCTTCGTGCCGCATAACTCCATTCATTTATCTCCAGCATCTACACTAATGTTGTACATTGAATGCACTTAATAAATGTTTGTTGCATGAATAAATGCATAAATGAATAATTAGCTAAAACTAATGTAATCCTCCCAGGCTCTTACACATAGACTTTATCTATCACTGAGATAGGGCAGATATTATTAGTTGCATTTTATACATGATAGTTAGTTTTAGAGATGTTAAATGTCAACGCCACAGGCTCCTAAGGCACACAATCTGGGATTGAGTGTATAATGTGTGACAATGTTTTATACATTTGCACATAATACTTCCCATACTACATTTCAACTTTTAAAATAAAATTTTATTTTGTTAGTCCTGTGATATAAGAAATGCACATGTATGTGTGTGTGCGTGCACGTGCACACACACACACACTCACACACATGCATATGTATATATATATATATATATGTATTTCCTCCATGAGAATACTAATTTTGATTTTCAGTCTATTATTTGTTGCAATGACAGAGCTAATCACTTAGCCTCTCTGAATGTCATCATTTATAAAATAAAAATAATACTATCTATTCTTCCCAGTTCACAGGAGAAAGACAATCTGCCATTTGGAAGTTTAAAATGTAAAGCAATATGCACACTAACTTGTGAGACCTTATTTTTAGTGATCCCCATTTAACAAATTTAATGAAAAAGAAACAATTAACTGGGATCAGAAAAATTGTTTTTTAATTGCTTATGGAAAGTTGACTGATTTTTCAATGAAGTGGTAAAATTTGAGACTTGTCTTTGCAACGTAACTGCTTAACATTGCACTGCAAGTTTTCTACTTTTTATATCAATCAGATGCATTCCTTTCCACATTAATATTGATTATCTTAAAATGAATTTAGTTTAAATATTAAGTTTTTCATTTTGAGACTTTGCAGCAATGTATTCAGTTTTTCATTTTATTTCATCATAATTATGACCCATTACTTTTTCATTTTGTTTTGTTTTTAGGTTCTTCTCTGTGAAGGTGCCCTCAGTTTGAGAGGCTGAGAAAAGAAGGATACCAGAGCAAGCTCTTCAAGCCTCAGACATAAAGCCTGCTAAACTTGTCTGAATATTTTTAGAGTAAACAATCATTAATAAATATGAGTTACATTTATACTCACAGGAAGCCAGATTATACTCAGACTTTCAAAAAAATGTGTTGCCTCTAAGTGTGTTCAATTCACCCATGAAGAAATTTTGCTAACATGCCATGGTAGGTGTCTAATGAACATCTGAGGAGTATGGAATTAAAAGAATGAGATGAAAGTTCTTAACATAAGATTATAAACTAAATATGTGTTATAACATTTCCCTTTTATAGATGAAAATTATTCTACACTTCACAGATGTTACTTACATATTTAATACTCTACAAACACAAAATGTAATCTATGTGTTCATATTTACTGTTGCCTAAAATTTATCAAAATTTAAAAAAACCGTCAGTCTTCATAATATTCACAAAGTACTGAAACAAAGCATTTTGATAGTCCATCCACTTTTATGCATGGTAAAATCGTGGCTCTATATACTGTATATGTATATATAAACATCTTATCCTGTAAGTTCAGGTAAAACATAAACTATTTAATTATCTTACTATAATACACAGTGATTTCATTTAAAAATTATGCATCTCAAAATGTTACATTTTATTTAATGAGTTTTTTTAATATTATGTGAGTTGTCTCTTTGAGTTTTACCCTACCAAAAAGCTAAAGCTAAAGAGCTATGGAATAGCATACCTTGTTAAGAGAATAAAGAGTTACTAGATTATATTAACATTTCTTCTCAAGTACATATAGTCATATAAATTATGTAGGATATCAAGTGTCATGTTACATCATAGACATGACCACTAGTATTTTAAGAAACATCAAGGGCATCCTTTTTAAATATTTATTTATGACCTAAATTGTTAATCTAACCCCTTCAAAATCACAAAAATAATACCAAGAAAATGACTTAAATTGGGGGGTTTCTTTTCTTTTTCTTGCAAAGTCCTCAGACTAAGATGTATTTTAGATTTTTAAAACTTAAATAGCCCTCAGTCCCCTTGTCATTTAATAATCTCAGTTTGATTCTGCATTACTTGGGAATCACAGAGTTCACAGAATTTTCTAAGACTAGGAATTGTCAGATAGTTGGAGGTGTATGTGGTGTGTGTGAATGAGGACTCATCCAAAGAGTGAAGAATGACAAAAATGAGATCATTTCCCTTAGAGAGAAAAAGACTAGGTATAAATACAACATGGTGACATGGTATGGTATATAATCCCTGAGGTTAACCATCTCAGATCACATTAATGGTATAATGTTTAGCTTTGTTGAGCTTCAGTTTCCTCCCTTTTTAGTAGGTAACATATAAATAACATTCAACAAATATTCATGTGTTATGTATTCCTTCAAAGTGCTAAATTAATGTGAAATTTTCCCATTAAAACGAATCTATTTGAGATTACTTGGTAAGTGTTGCTTTTTTTTTGAAAGACCCAAAAATCTTTAGCTCCCATCATCATCATTAGTTATTTCTTACATTCCCCAAATAACATGGTTTGGATACATGACCCCATGAATCTCATGTTCAGTTGTAATCCCCAATGTTGGATATGGGTCATGGTGGGAGGTGGTTGGGTCATGGCGGAAGAATTTTCCCTTTGGTACTGTTCCTGTGATGGAGTTCTCATGAAATCTGGTTTAAATGTGTGTGGCACCTTGCCCTCTCTTTTCTTTCTCTTTCTCTGGCTATGTAAAGTGCCAGCTTCCATTTGCTTCCACCATGAATGAAAGTTTCCTGAGGTATCCCTAGAATATGAATAGATGCTGCCATGCTTCTGTACAGCCCATGAAACCATGAGCCAATTAAACTTCTTTTCTTTATAAATTACACAGTCTCATCTGGGCATGGTGGCTCACACTTGTAATCTCAACACTTTGGGAGGCTGAGTAGGTGGATCACCTGAGGTAAGGAGTTTGAGACCAGCTTGACCAACATGGTGAAAATCCGTCTCTACTAAAAACCCAGAAATTTTCCAGGTGTGGTAGTAGGCGCCTGTAATCCCAGCCTCCTGGTACTAGGGAGGCTGAGGGAGGAGAATTGCTTGAACTTGGGAGGCTGAGGGAGGAGAATTGCTTGAACCTGGGAGGTAGAGGTTTCAGTGGGTCAAGTTTGAGCCACTGCACTCAAGTCTGGGCAACAGAGCAAGACTCCATCTCAAAAAACAAAAAAATAAAAATTACACAGTCTCAAATTTCTTTATAGCAATATGAGAATGAACTAATGCAATGAACTTCATGGATTATCAAACTGAATGAAATAAAAGGGCATTGACTGACTACCCGCTACATGGCAAGTGCGGTGCTGAGCATAAGAGGACTAGAAATGTAAATATAAAAAGACATACACCTTGTCCTTAGTGAGTAGAGCACCTAACTCAACATATCACACCTTTGATTGAGAGGTCCTGATTTTGTCATTTCCATGTTTTTCTACTTCTACATACTTCTTAGTGACCATGCTAAACTTCATAGTATTATATTATTCCAAATTGGCCTTCTGTCCTCAGTACCAATCTGAATGCATCCATTTTATCATTATTGTTGCTGACTCTTTTGTCTGGGATTCAGGAGAATTTGGGTCTTATAAGTTATTTTTCACTTCATTATTATTATTATTATTTAATTTATTTCTTCTATTTCACAACAGTAGACTAGTCTGTTGGAATCCACTTTCTTAATGTTCATTTCCTTCAAGTGTATCTTGCCACTATTCTCCTTTCTTTTTGTAGAATCTAGAATTATTTCATAATGCAGTTACTTCCATTGAGGTTTCCATTCATTTCTAAACCCTCATTTAATTCTTACCTACTTATAATATAAAATAATGTGTGAGAACAAAAAGAAGCTGCAAGTTGTGTGTGCATGAGTTGTGTTGGCATATAAAGAAAGCAATGAACTAGGCCCCAAAAAAAGTTCCTTTTCAGAATTTTTAACTGTGAGATTTGAATGCTTTAGAGTTCTAATTCTCTAGTGAATAAACAAAGGGAGGCTTAATTGTAAAGTAAATGATTTTGTGACATTTTCAGTTTATATATATACAAAATGACAAATCAAAAAATACTCATGTATTTAAAATTTTGTATTACCCAAAATGGAAAAAATAGCACTTACATTGTTTTTATTTCCTATATTATGATTGATTTTAAAAAACACAACTATGTGTGTGTGCATGTGTGCATGCACACACACACATGCACACACACACATCAGTATAATTTTAAACAATAGAAGACCTAACTTTTTAGATACCCAACATAAGGTCACATAGTGAAAGGAAAAACAATGGAAAAATTTGGTAATGTCATAGTTATAGTTTTCAAAACATTCGTTTTGTGGGCCCTTGCTTTTCTCTCCATGATAAAAAGTTCTATCTGAAAACATGGCACAGCGGGGAAAAGTGTGATAATGAAAAATAATCTAAATGATCACATTCATGAAGCAAAGACACAGACAATATTTACCCTTTCTTTTGCATGTTGGTTTTTCTTGTGTGCTTTTAAAAAACATCACCTACAATAATGATCACATACAAAAATATATGAATCAAGGAAGGACTTCTGTACTTAGTTATTTCTAAATATACGGATCATGTTGTAAAGATTTAGCAGCTTTTTTAATTAACTGTGTCAGATGAATAAGGAGGATCGCCCCTTCCCTGAACAGGCAGATTGTGATAGGTGAGCTAGGCCTTGGTATATCAGAAACTAACAACAACAAAAGTAAATCACGTAAAAGAGCAGCATTTTAAAAGTTTGTCAAATAGAAGTACATTTTTTCAGATGCTCCTAGAACAAAGTGACACTGAGGAAAAATAAATTTAGGAACAGTGCTAGTGATGTTTTCTATTTGGAGATTTATATGATATGTTAGCATATACTCAAGGCTCTGAGAAGTCCTTGAAGGAGGACTTTGGAGGAAAAGAATTTGAGCTGGCTTTGGTACATGTGAAAGTGCGATTGCATAAATAGAAGAAACGAGTGTCACAGCCAAGTGAATAAAAGGCCCACTTTGTCTGTTACATAAATGGAAAATAAAGCATAATATTGAGAATAATACGTTGGCTATATCCTAAAGATTTTCAAACACACACAGAGAGAAAACAGATTATAGTGTTAAACCTTTTAAATTCTAGAACTTAAATTTACTTGCCTCTCATTTTAAACTTTAAAGTATGTGAATTCAAGTACAGAAATTATTCAGGCAACATTTTCTCATTGCACATAGTAAATTACAGAAGCACGCTTACAAAAAAAAAATCAACCTGAAGTTTTAGAATTTAACCTGAACCTATACTTTAAAGCATTATGCTAATTTCATTCTACTCTTAGATATGACCTTGAACAAGAGAAAACTGGTATGAGAATAATTACCTTGCTTAGAACAGCATTGCTATGATTTTCATAGGCAGCTATCCATGGGGACCTAGAATACAAAGCCACTTTTTTCTTTACTGTGCAATGCTGACTTTCCAGCAATAGTCCTCATTTCTTCTGCCTTATGCATCTACCATACATTTTTTTACTTGCTTTAGCTGACATAGCAAATTGAAAATAGGTTTTCATTTCATTCTTTTTCAGTTTAAACACATTAGTAAAGTTTGAAGCTAAAAGTCAGCTTAGTATGCAACAGTCACATTAGCTCTAGCATTGAGCTCAGTGACTTGTGTCTAGGTGGTAGCATGAACCAGCCATTTCAATCAAAGCAACTGGATCTCCAAATGCTTTGAAATATCAAATATGGGATGTATTTCTGGGGTGCTGTAAAAGGGATAAAGGTCTAAAACTATTAACATCATTTCTGGGCTCTGTACCTAATGAATAAATCCTGTGCCATTGAACATAAGATTGTGGCATGATTTAGATGAAGGTATATTGCTGAAATCTAGCAGAGGCTTCTGTCAGAAATTGTCAAGAAGACTACATGTGAATTTTCCCAAATACTACACATTATTTCTGCAAATAGCTTTATACGGTCTTAAAAGAAGCAGTATTATTAAACAGGTCATAGCAATTTACTGTTAAAGCTACGACATGCAATGAACATGAATCTTTTTAGATGTGATATTCTAAATTGAAGTTAAATAATGAGGTATAGAAAGATGTGATAGTATCAAAAACGGTTAATATTAAAGTAATCGGAAAAACTGGCCAATTATGACTCTTAATTAACTTTTATGCTATTATACATGACTCATGTTTTTATATCCTGAATATAGCATACTAAACTAAAACATAGGGTAGATATTTTTTGAAATAATGATAAATATATTCTTAGGTCTGTAATTTCTGGAGCAGGTTCTGATCACAATACTATATAGATATTTATTCTCACTGAAGATTGCCTGAATTATTAAAATGGTAACATCAGATTTAAAAAACCATATCGCAGTAATTACCAATTTGGTAGCAATTAGTAATTGCTAATTAGCAATTACTAATTTGACAATCATTTCATTGTTACTAATTGACAATTATCTTTATATAGAACCAATTGAAAGTTTACTTTTCTATATGTAAATAATCCAATACAGAAATGAAAATCATGAATTGCCTGTGATTTATAAAACTCCAGCCAAAAGTAAGAGAAATTAAATTAATATTTGAAATGAATTACCTGTGGAACATTAGATCAATATTATAAGAAAAATTTTATTACTACCTTGAAAAAGTATTTTAACATAAATAAATGTTATATTCATTTGTTAATTTTCTGCCACTATTAATGTACAGGAAAAGGCCACCATTCTACAGTAATAAGTTTACAGATACAACATGTTTCTCTGTGTAAATTTTAAGAAGTTAATTACTCATTAGTTTCAAGTCTAGAAGTAAACACTATATTGAACTGCAAAAAGTTTATAATGTTACATTGTCTATCTTAAGCAATAAGCCCATTCTCATCCTGAGTATTAATAAAAGATAGTCCTCTACTTTAGAATGCATTTCTCAGTTTATTCCAATTACACACCTTAAAGTTTCACTCAAAATTCATTTCCTATTAGGTACTTTTAATATTGACTCACCATCCTCTGACTTGCCATTATTACAATATCTTACATTCATTAATATATTCATTTAATACGTAATTTTGTGGATCTTCCTTGTGCTGGGACCCATCCTAAGTCTAGGGATGCAGTAATAGACAACCATGATGTCTATAAACTCACGAAACATGCAGAGTAACAGTTGTTTATGGAGTATTTACTATGCCAAGGGCCGGACCTACATTACTTAAACTTCAAAACAACTTTGTTAGACAAGATTGCTGGCTACAACTTACACCTTTTGTAATTGGTTTGTAGAACTTCAAGTCATGCTTTCTTAGGAGAATCAATAGGTAAATGCATTTCCTATGTTTTTCTTTCTTACAGGCAACTAATAAGAACACTGAGCACATTAATCATTCATGCATATTGTTGAATTACAATATTATATAGATGAAAAGGAAGCATCCCTGTACTCTCAGTTTAGAATCTACATTTATAAGACAATCATGAAATTTGGGAAGCCGAAAACTATACATATTTTAATCTTGAAAAGAGTTTAGAAGAATGAGAATAATTGTTAGAGTTATCAAATATGAAGTCATACAGGCTTTGGTTCAAATTATAATCTGTATCTCAAGAGCTTTGTTTTTAACACTAATGAGAAAAGATGCAAAACGTGCTGAACATAAAGTTAACCCTTAATAAGAGCTCATAGGTAGTTAATATTATTAAATTAGTAGAAATAAGATCTATAGTAAGCAACTAATAAACAAATACAGAAAAGTTAAATGATTTAATTATGTTTACATGGGAAAATCAAATGACTACTTCTGAGGAAAGAACTAGAAGAAATAGAAACGACTATCTGAAGAAAGATTAGACAGAAGGTAACATTTTCTTATAGAGATGGACAGAGGGTTGTTAATCCACTTAATACATTATCAAGATAGGGTATAAAATTTCTTTATATATATATTTATTAGTGCTAACTTTCTGGGTGATCTTGCTCAAATTACACACACACACACACACACACACACACACACAGAGAGAGAGAGAGAGAGAGAGAGAGAGAGCAAGTTTTGAAAAGCAGATCGTTTGCCAGCTGTTTGTATTCCACGAATGTCATTGAAAAGGCGAATAGACTGTTTGCAAACACAAACCATGATCACTGTTCACAAGACAAGTACTATCTAGAATTGCTTGCAGAACAAGCCAATTAAAATGTAATTACTCATATAATATAGCATATTTGTTCTGGGTAGATTGCAGCAGGAAGAAATATATGAAAATATATTTGCACAAAAACTTTGAAATCCAAATAATTTCTCCTTTCAGTCATTATAAATAAGGTCCATTTTAAAAATTGCTTTAAATCCAATCATCATTGAGGATTGGCAATTATAAATCCATTTTATCACTGTAATTAAAGGGACACATTAAATGCAGCTCACTGCAACCTAATAATGTATCAATCTAAGTCTTTCACTATTCTTGATGCAGATCAAAAATGTGTTATTCTCTTTATGAAATAAATTATTAATTCAGGTGGAAAATATTATTTAATTGATAACAGTATGTATATGGATTATTTAAACTATCAACAATAACTTAGAATAAAATTTCATGTTTATAACCAAAGTGAATCCCACATCTCCAAGATATAAATGAACGCACAATGGTAAATTTGTCAAGAAAAAACTTGTAAAATATTTAAAGATAGAACATTATTATTATTTAGTGAAATCATGTATTGTAGAGTATAAAGAGGAGGAGTATAAATTCATGCTTGATTGAGCCTATTGGATATGAAGCTGAAGTAAGCCTATTTATAGAAAGAAGATTGTACATGTCACTTTTTCACTGAGTATTCACAATTCTACTGTGCTTTTGGTAACTGTATCCTGAACGTGTTATGTTATATAAGGTACTGGCTGATAAATACATAGTAACTACTCATCTAGAGTATTCATATGGAAACAAACAGAAAAGAAACATTTTTTTCAGGTCTAATTTTGAAAATGGCATCTTAACAGCTGCTTATTACACTTAGTCATTCTTGGGGCATTTACTTGTTATCCATTTCTTACAGACGATGTGAATTTGAGGAAGAAAGACTGGTGAGCAAGAGGAATATAAGAGAAAAAATCTGGGAAGAACAAATCTGGGAAGAAAATTATTTTTTAAAGAAAAACACTAAAATAGCAAGATTTTAAAGATATTTCCATATTCACATATGTATTCATGTTTGAAGAAATAACAGGAAAGTAAACAAAAAATTGAAATAACAATCTTATTAAAGTTTTGTGTAAAACTTTTTTTATTTCAGCTTTATTCTTTAAGTACTTACGTGAGTTGCGAATAAAATATAGGGGAGATTTGTAAGCATTTATAGGATATTATTTTAAATTCTTTGGGGAATGTCTAGTACTATGGAACATAGAATTCTAGGGCAGTTTCACTTACCACTTGTTTTAATAATAACGGAGTTGAATTGATACACTTGCAGACAAGTGTTCTTTTTTAGCTTGTCTCTTGGTCATTTTCATCTGACCTTAATTGCTGTTCCTCGGGCCTTTTAGGACTCTTTGTGCCATGTAAATTAATCAGTTGTTTTGAGTGCTACCTTAGTACATTAGGTTATAACTGCAATCCCAGGAAGCTTATATATTCCGTATTCAACAGTAGGAAATCTATTCCCTGGGATTTCCAAAGTTACAAAATCAGTAATAAAGATAGTTATTTCCATTGTTTTGAAGTATTGCATTAATCATAGCAGTTGGGGGAAGGAGAGTATTGTAGTACAAAGAGAAAGGATTATAAGAAAGTTGAAATATTTTGAAATGAGTCCTTTACTTTGAATTCTAACACCACTTGAAGTTATGCTTATATTCAACTACTTAAATATAAAAACAAAAAAACCCTCTTTAACTACATTGTATATATATATTCTTACAGTATAAACATCTGATGTACCAGAATAATTACAAATATATTTCAGAGAACAGGACTGATGAAATTTAGGTCTAAAGAAGATAATAATTGTCTCTGCTGTCAAAACTGGATAGTTCATATAAGGTAGAGAATTCACTGTTATATTCAGGACTAAATGAGAATATTGGTCTTTAAAATATCAGAGAATATTTTTCTCTATTTTGGTTCCTAAAATAATTAACTAAATCCTAAACATGTAATTTTATTTTACTAAAGATTTTCATTATTGTGGGCTCAAGATATAAACCTACTATTACATTACTTTTCTGTTAATTATTTTACTCTTTCCACTCAAGTAGGCTACATTCACTGAAATATACTCACTCATAATATTAACGTCTTTACAATCCCTCAGCTCTTCCTTTCCAACTTGGACCCGGCAGAATGGCTCCCGCAAAAGAAAGGTGGCGAGAGGAAAAACGGCTGCTCTTCCATCAATGCGAAGGTGACCCGAGAACATACCATCATCATTCACAAGTGCATCCATGGAGTGAGCTTCAAGAAGTGTGCCCTTCGATCACTCAGAGAGATTCGGAAATTTGCCATGAAGGAGATGGGAACTCCAGATGTGTGCACTGATACCAGGTTCAACAAAGCTGTCTCAGCCAAAGGAATAAGAAATGTCCCATACCCAATCCGTGTGCGGTTGTCCCGAAAACGTAATGAGGACCGATAAGCTCTATACTTTGGTTACCTATGTACTTGTTACCACTTTCAAAAATCTACAGACAATGTGGATGAGAACTAATCACTGATGGTTAAATACATCAAATAAAGTTATAAAATTGCCTTCAAAAATACGAATGTATTCAATAAAGATGGGAAAATATTTAAATAATGTTGAAATAAAAGCCAAGGATAAATATTACTTTGTTTTGGCACTTACAAGTGATGTGAGGTTTACATCCACAGCATTCTGATCACAGATGTGACAGAGCTTTTGGATTCATTGGGAAAAATGCAATGTTTGTTATAGTGCCATTCTGATAGCAAGAAAGAAAAGAAGCCTAGCACATGTTAATTATTAGAGAACATAGTAACATTTAAATAGATATCATACTTTATAATTGAAGGAATTATCTCACCTATGGTCACATAAGAAGCAAATGACTAGTTCAGTATTTAAACTCAGGACTACCATAAATTGACCCCCTCTTTGGTTTTCCCCAGCTATACAGCTACCTGTGATTTACCCTAATTTTATCATCAGAAAAGATAAGAAGAATTATCAATTATATTTTCTCAGAAAGACTATGGGTCAAATTTAGCTGGTCTACATTCATGAATTGAATAAATAATTCTAAACTTTGAAGTGTGCTACAATAACAAAATAGCATCCAGACACTTTTCAAGTATGTCTATATTGCTGTTAAATATGTAAATGAAAAAAGTAAGAGGGTAGACTTACTTTGAAATAAAAGCTTTACTTCTAGTTCAAAAGATGACCTTAGATCAAATGCTGGATCTTTGATTAAACATTAATATATACCTTTGCTCCTGAAAATAACAGTCAAACTAATACAATTTGTGAAGTTACTTCAAAAAGATTTAAATAAGTTATTTTACTTGAAAGACACATTCAAACAACACTAATAGTTATATTTCCATCTGAACAATTAAATATACAGATTTATTTTCTTCTAAATATATATTAAACAATTTAGGATAGAAATATACTTCTAAAGTTTAAATTTCATCTATTACAAAGTTATTATTCCTTTTTAATCTATACTCATCTGAATGCTCTTTTGTATTGATAAATTATTAAATCTGCTGTTGTTGGCATTACTATATTTTGTCAAGGACAACTACTCCAATTAAGTATTTGAATTTTTAGATTTATTTCCAAGACGTAGTAATATTTTATTCAGATTTTGCTAAAAGGCAACACTACCATATTGTTCAACATTTTTTCTCTTTGCTTTTAGAAAAAATTCCATCTTCATATGTGTTATGTATCTTTTCTCCTCAGACTTGACACCAAAAAATAAAATTAAAAACAGGAAATGAATAGTTATTGTGTTTCTTTCATAGGGGTGGGAGTAACAGGGTAGAGTAGGAAAAGAAATCTTCAGATTTGAATAAAACACAGTTTGTTTTTAAAGTGTAAGATACACTGTGTGCACGTGTATGTATGTATGTATGTGTCCTATTACTTTGAGGCATTAAGATGTTTCAAAATATGTCTTTTAAGCAAAATTTATTTTTGTGTTGTTAAAACCCAACTGCTTCTTTTTCTTGGACAAAAGCTAAGAGAGATGAAAACTTATAATTTTTGTGTCTGTGTGTGTGTGTGTGTGTGTGTGTGTGTAAATGTTGAATATTTTTCTTTTTCTTCCTTGGACCTTTTTGGGCCCCCATACAGATTTAAATCCGTGTTTTATGAAAGATTCTCAAAAAAAAAAAACACCAAAGTTATACAGTTAGTTGCATACTTTTAGGTGTGACAATGAATATTTTATTTAGACTGATCAAAAAGGAGAATAAAAGTTACTTTTTTGTTTGTTTTTTGGTGATAGGATCTCACTCTGTCAGTCAGGCTGGAGTGCAGTGGTACCTTCACAGTTCACTGCAGCCTTGAATTTCTGAGCTCAGGCAGTCCTCCCACCTCAGCTTCCCAAGTAGCTGAGTAGCTGGACTAAAAGTGTACACCACCACACCTACCTAATTTTATTTTATTTTCTGTTTTGTAAAGATAGGGCCTTGCTATGTTGCCAGGGCTGGTTTTGAACTCCCAGGCTCAAGCAATCCTCATGCCTTGGCATCCCAGAATGTTTGGATTACAGGCGTGAGCCACATTGTAAGTCTAGAATTACAAATTTTAAAAATGGCAAAATATTCTAGACATCATTAAATATAGAAAAGAAACGTATGTTCATTTTTCAATTATCTGACTTAGCTCTGTAAATATCTTTTCCATATTCTTTTCTGGCCACATACTGTAAAATCATTTCTTCATGTGATAACTATTGATTAGAGGCCATCTACTGTCAAATTTTGCAGGAGTAATAATAAACATAATTGCTGTTTGGAATACTGAAGGCTTGTGCTATAAAAGGGACTCTGATTACTTATACTTTCACATGACTATCATTGAAAAGGAAAAATATACAGTACATTTATGATTATACATGTTGTATTGTTGTGTTGCTTAGTAAATCCCTGACAGGGAGAAATTCTATTTAGCCTAGGTATTGACAATAATGAAATCCTTTACTTTTAATTTTTATAACTCAGTATATTTCAAAGTTTGTTTTTCCTCAAATTCTTGCATACATCTAGGGCCAGTTATCATTGGATAACTGTATATTACAACACAAATGTGGTCCTGCACTTTCCTGTCCCAGTGAGTTTTCACAGTAGGTAGAAGGAGTATTCCTGTAAACCATTAATACATCTAGATAGTCAGAATCATTTAAACTCTAACTAAACTACATAAACATATCTCACTTAATAGAAACTGAATTCATTCCCATTTCGAATTTCTTTTAGTGGGATTCCAAAAATGCTAGTGGGCACTCAACCACAATGTATTTGAGGGAAAATGTGATGGAAGTTGGAGTAGAAAGAGATAACATCTTACCTTTTATACTTTTAGAAAATCCTGTGTTCCTACATACACATTGCAATACCTTGGAAAGATATTTGCTATTAGGACCAATGATAATGAGCTGCTGCAAGCATAAGTTGAATTAGTTTTTTGGTAAATTTATCCATGCATTCATTAATCTCCCCTTAAGACTTATGACTTCTATTGTATTTCTCTATTAAAAAAAGTTTTGAAAAAAGAAATATAACTGAGAATTATCAAAAAGGAAAATCTTTCATAGCTATGTTTTTTTAACAATATTACTCTCTTAAATGTCTCATTTTTCAGTCTTCTCATAAATTCATTTCTACGTAGTTTTCTGTCTCTTCTGTTCTCTCCATGATTATTCCTCTAAAATTTCTGTAAACATGATCACCAGTGATGACCTATACTTTCAAAATATAATGAATATTACAGTATTTATTCTATGTAACACATGGGTCATTTTAGTGACTCTCCATTTTTTGTAACATCATCTTAGCTTTCTTCCCATCTCTCTGAGCCTTTCTGGTACCTTCCAATAACTTTATTTCCTCTGTCTTTCCACTAAATGTTGCTGTCTCCCTGGCTTGCTTCTTGGTTTTATTCTCACCCTGTACTCTTGGTATACATTTCTGGTCATATTTCATCTGTAATTAATGTACACTGTGTATGTACATTATGTTCTACTGAAAAACTACACCTGAATATCTCATGAGCACCTACAATCAATCTGTGTCAAATTAAACTATTTTCTCCTTCTTATGCAAATTTTGGAACATTAAAAGAGAGACTACTACAAGAAACACTCACTGATCCAACATCTGTCTATGTCTAACACTAAACTCCAGTGGCTAGCAAGTATTTCCAATCTCACTTTATCTACCCCCCCCCCACAAAGGTTTTTATTTTATTTTACTTCTGTTTCATTTTAAATAAAATCCAAGGCATTGTATTTCCACTTGTAAACACATCAGTATGTACCTCTAATAATAAGGACTTTTTAGGTAACATTCTCAATAAAATTAACAATAAATCTTTTTTTTAAAAAAATCTAAGGCCAAATTTATATTCAAGTTTGGTGACTGTTTTAAAGACACCCTCCACCACCATTTTTTTCCCCCAAGACAGAGTCTTTATTCTGTTGCCCAGGCTGGAGTGCAGTGGCATGATCTTGGCTCACTGCAACCTCCACCTTCCAAGTTCAAGTGATTCTCCTGCCTCAGCCTCCTGAGTAGCTGGAACTACAGGCATGCACTACCATGCCAGGCTAATTTTTTTTTTTTTTTGTATTTTTAGTAGAGACCGGGTTTCACCATGTTGGTCAGGCTGATCTCAAACTACTGACCTCATGATCTGCCCTCCTTGGCCTCCCAAAGTGCTGAGATTACAGGTGTGAGCCACTGCATCCTGCCATTTAAAGACCTCTTTTTAAAGTTAGCTTGCACAAATAAAAACCCAGACAAACTCTACAAAAAGTATTTGATTGTTGTGTCTCAAAAGTCTCTTTTTATTTCTGTACTAGTCATCCACAGTCATCTTTCCATTTTTCCCAAGAACATTGCTCTTTGCTTTTTTTTGTGGTAGTAGCTTACTTTTTCCACTATTCTCACTATTTTCCATAAGTTGGTAATTAGATCCAAAGTCTTGAAAATGTTAAGGTCATTTTTAATAGAAGAATAGTTCATAGGAGGCACTGTGATTTTCCTATTGCATCACAAACAAGGCATTAGTTTTAGTAATGCTGAGACTTATTTACAGGTTCAGATAATATCAGCCTGATACCTGGCTTTTGAAATTTTCTGTCAATATCCATCTGATTACTGTATTTATTGATGACTATCTCCTAGATCTATTATTTTATGATAGTTTGAAAATGATGATTTTCTAATTCTGTCATCCTCTTGCATTTGCTGGATATCATCTCTAAACAGGGAACTTTCTCTACATAAAATTAGTACATACAGTAAAGTTAGGATAAATGCTAGATCTTTTCTCTTTAATTATTCAAAAAAACCTTCTCATCCTCTTTCTTACTTACTCTTCCTTCATACTCTGTGCATATACTCTATGCAGTTGTCAACTCAAAGCATATCATGTTTTCTGCAATTCCTCCTCCTCTCACCCACATGTAATTGCAGCCAGGTTTTGTCTGTCTCTAAAGCTTTTTGCTACTCTCCGCTTCTCTTTGCCAGTAATTTAACAAAAATATACTCAGCATTTCATGTCAATGGCCATCAAATCGGATTCTATAACTCTAGCTTTTACTTGTAATTCATCCCTGACACAACTATTGAAGAGATGGTCCGAAGTGCAGATTCTGATAACATAATTTGACAGTTTAAAACTCTTAAAACCTTTAACACCTCATCATCTCAGGGTAAAATCCAAGCCAGGCCTTTCATAGCCTAATTCCTGCTTAGTGGGCCAACTTCATGTTCACCCTTTCCCCAGTGAGCTTCTGGGGCTGCAGTTCCATTTAGCTGTTTGGTAATCTTGAACTTGCGGTATCTTTTCACATGTCTTTGTACCTGCTAATTCCTAGGCCTGGAATCCCTCTCTTCTTTGTGTCTGACCTGGAAATCAGTATTCATTCTTTCAGACAATTCAAATTCAGCTATTCAGTGAAGTCTTCTCTCATTATCCCAGAATAAATAAGCATTTTGATCTGTGTGTTTATTCCCTTACAACCTTTGAGCAGACTCTGTGATTGTATAACGCCTATTGCGTTGCTAAATTATTTGGGTAGACGTTTCTCTTTTCTCACTGGCCTGTTCTCTCTCACTATATATTAAGTTATTCAAAACTAAGGACGTTGTGATTATTACCAAAACTCCAACACCTAGGGCAGTCCTTTCCATATATGATAAGTACATGATGATGACAAATTGTGATTAGTCATGTAAAGCATAAAATGTTTGTTTTCCTTACCTGCACACTAAATAGCCCTCCCATACCCCTCCAAAGTTCAGCGTTGGTTTCTGGCATTCATTCTTTAGCCTCACGTCCCAGGAGAATTCATCTACTCTGGAGTTTTTATCTTTTTGCAGTTTCCTGTCTTCCATTGCCTAAACTAAAGATTCACTTAGATGTTCTAAGGAGATTACTTTGGCTGTATATGAAAAGACATTTTACCAATCCCACACACATTTTGCTTATTTCTACTGCTTTACTCATATTTTTTCCCTGTATGAAGTATCTGAAGTATCCTTTCTTTCTGCAAGAATTTTTTTTAAACAGGATGTTCTTGGATTTAGAACAAAGAAACGACTTTAGTGGAGCAGGTTCAGAGGCTGCCAAAAGTACGTTTGACCTCTTCCTTCATTTACAGTTTGAGAGCTGAGTTAGATCATTTTACCACACACTTCTTCAGCTGGCTTTCCACACATGTATGTATGCTCTGCCTGCTTAAAGAGCTCATTACTTTCTCAAGATTGCAGTCAAAGATTTCTTCCCCAATATACCCTGAGAATGCTGATAAACATAGCATATGCTCTAAATGCTTATATGAACAAAAATTAAATTCCATCTAAATGAGTGAATTTTATGTCCTAATAATTTTGAAAGTTACTGACAATGTCACATTCTATTTTAACATTATTGTTCTTATTTGGAAAAGAAAAATTTTAAATATGGGAACAAAGAATACAAAGATCAATCTTCAAACAATGATTCTTAAGATGATGAAATTAAGCTACATAATTACCATATATATTTATAGTAATTATCTCTATGTATATATACCTATCTTCAAAGATAACTGAATTATACACACACACACACACACACACACACACAATCCAAGTAAGAATGATTAATTTGTCAGGTTAAGCCTGCTTGTACATTCACTTATTTTGTTGTCTTTTCCAATTAACTGATCAGTTTCTTCATTGTTTAAAAGAAATCATGAACCATCCCAAGCTGTTTGTTTTTTTGAGATGGAGTCGCACTCTGTTGCCAGGCTGGAGAGCAGTCATGCGATCTTGGCTCACTGTAGCATCCACCTCCTGGGTTCAAGCAATCCTCCTGCCTCGGCCTCCTGAGTAGCTGGGACTACAGGCGCATGCCACCACACCCAGCTAATTTTTTTGTATTTTTAGTAAAGACAGGGTTTCACCATGTTGGCCAGGGTGGGCTCGATCTCCTGACCTCATGATCTGCTCGCCACGGCCTCCCAAAGTGCTGGGATTACAGGCGTGAGCCACCGCGCCAGGCCAGCTGTGTTTTAAGAATAATAATATTGATAACGCTATGTCGAGTTTTACTTCCCATACCAACTCACCAGAAAACGCCAATTCAACCAATTTCTCCACGTATTTTGATTCAAATTATGTGGCAAAAATATCATTGCTTTTATCTTTAGCATTATCACTTTCACTATTTACAGTAAAATAAAAGCAAAGGAATAAGAATGGAGCACTGTAACCTGGTCTCTGTACTGAATTACTATGATCCATAACCATGTTACTAGGAGGCAATAACACTATGCTCACATCGAATGGAAAAATGTTTTCTGAATAATATTATTTAGTAAAGTTTGAGGTTGCAGGTTGATTCTATATAAACAAATGTTACAGTCTCATTTTCAATTCCTCATGAAATGTTAAAGAAAATGCACTTTAACTTATAAATTTTGTGTCTTTTGCTACTAACACACCAAGTGCGAAAAATTCACAGTTGAATTTTTTCAATCTTATTACCTTTGCCAGAGTGATTCTGATATAGAATAGGTAGTCATAAATGTTCTCCATTGTAAATGTATTTGGAAATATTCATTTAATGCTTCAGCTATTTTAGTATCTCAGATGGCTACATCTCCCATTATAATTTGTAATACTGTATCTCTCTTTTCCTGCTACTTCTTCCCATATAGAGCTAAAAGATATTTTTGATTATGTCCAAACCCTTTTGAGTTACATATATATACCACAGATTAAATGGCGTATCATCATTTCAAAACATACACTAGATTCAGAAATGTACTAAATACTAGCCTTGATAATTTCAAATTTACTTTCCAAATCTGAAGAAATCAATTTTAAATTCATTTTCTTGCTCAGTTTACATTTCTGTTGTATTCATGTAATCAGAATCACTCATTCAAATTGTAAGAGGTTATAAAATCTTACTTCTCGGAGGGGGAGGAAGATGGCGCTGTAGAAGCAACTCACCACTGCAGCTCTCAGTCAAGAAGCAGAGGGTAAGCAAACACCGCATTTTCAGACGGATCCTTATACCCCACAGAGTGGGGGGAAAAGCCCAGGTGTAAAAGGCATGCAGGACTCAAGCGCAGCACTCTCCGCTGGCACGGCCAGGCAACCAGCGCCGCCGCTGCGGCCGGTGCACAAAACGCGGGGCTGGGCGCCCTGTTAAACCGGCAATTTGAGACTTGGGAGGGCAGATTGCTATGCTCATCTGATTGAACGGGTTTTGGACAGTGATCTAGACCAGGAGATTTCTGGGAGGTCGACGGGTCTCACCCCCACAGGGACAAGCAATAAGGCGATTCGGAGTGCCAGGGGTTGAGAGTTCCACTGCGGGAAGAGCTGAACACATGACTGTGCAGCTTGGTCGGGGAGGGGCGTCCACCATTGCCGAGAGCTTCCGCCCCTACTGAGGTACCCGCCCACTGCTGACGCAGTCAGCCATT
>CM052650.1:81625931-81655527 GCA_028533165.1 Leontopithecus rosalia | reverse complement strand
ATAAAACCTGGCTCCACCCAAAACTTCCTCTGCACCCATCTCTAGGAAATGGTCTTTATTTTCATTCCTTTTACATAGTCGAGTGCCAGGAGGTGGAGGAAGCTTTGTTCCGCTTTCCTAAAGCTTCCTCCAGATAGTTTCTTTTCTAGATTCAAGTATAAACCTCTGCTGCTTTTTACTCATGTCATCTGTACCTCCACTATGAGTACTTCCATTTTTGACTTATTTCCTGACAGTTCTCCCTCGGTGATTTAGGACATATGAGTCTTGTTGTCTTGCTACTGCAAGGACAGCGATCACCCTAGGTGATTTTTTGGTATGTAAAGTCCATCTGACACCATGCCTAACAAATGCTTCACTGCCTCCACTTCAATGGTCATCATATTCACTGCTCTTTAACCACTTACTCTAATGATTATGTCCTGTTTTTGTTTTTGTTGTTCATCCAGAACTAATCTAACTCTAAGATTTTATATTCCAATATCCTATTCTATGAATATTATCTTTCTGGTTCTTTTATTTGCTTAAATATATAGTAGCTATTTTTCCATCTCCTGGGTTCCACCAGTTCTTTGATTCTTCTATTTCCCACCTCACAGCCACCCTCTGCAACTAATCAGCCTTTACTTTTGCAAATGAGTCTAGACACTTTGCTTTACTTTTATACTGAGAGAGTATAAAAAATACTCTCTCATTATCACCTCATTCATCTGTATTCCTATTCTTCTACCAAAACCACAAGTTCGAACCCTGAATGCATGCTAACACCAGGTGTTTCTGTTTCTTTATTGGGCTCTGCAAGTGTCCCTGTACAAACTGGTGTAATTTCCACTCACAGTATCTAAATTCAGTTTGGCCCTCAACATCAGCCATTGTCCTAGGCAAGATATTGGTCTCCCAAAGTTATTTACCTCCTTATCCCTGGAAAATGTGAATATGTTAGGTTACATGGCACAGGAAACTAAGAAAGTAGATGGAATTAAGTTTGCTAACAAGTTGACTTTAAGATAGGGAAATCACCCTGAACTTTTTATCTCGGTTCATTGTAATTACCAGGATCCTTTCAATGTGGAAGAGAGGGACAAAAGAGTCACGGTCAGTGCATTGTGGTATGAGGAAGGCTCAACTGGCCATTGCTGACAGTGAGTATATGGGAAGTCATAATCAAGGAATAAAGACAGCCTCCAGACGGTAAAACAAAAAAAAAGAAGAAAAGAAAAAGGAAACAAAACTAGGAAATAGATCTCCCTAAATCCTAGAGCAGAAAGATATATAGGCCTGCCAACACCTTAATTTCAGCAACTGATACCCATGTTAGATCTCTGACCCATAGACCTGTAAAGTAATAAAACAATATGTGTTAAAGTCATTAAATTTATGTTAATCTGTTGCAGTAGCAAAAGGAAATTATTATCTCCATTAATCCTTTTGCTTCCCTAAGATAGGATTTACTTCTATTTTCTTCTGCAAGTACAAGTTTGTACCCTTATTTACCAATAAAGACTACTCTGAGAGCTCTGTCAAAGTTCGTGGTCATAAAGCATAGTTTTCCTTAACTCTCTTTCTCTGAATGTATACATTTATCTGAAGGATTGTTCTTCCTCATCAACATCTATGCTGTTAACAGTAAAGTAAAATCCCCCTTTAAGCACATCTTACCTTCTATGGGACTTTGCTCCAATTGTCCTCTTTCCTATATTCCTTCCTCCCAGTAATAGGGGAGACATGAAACTCTTAGGGGATAATATAATTCTCCCATTGCCCCACGACCAAAGCTACAATTGCGCCTTATCCTTTCCTTCTCGTTAGATCTATTGGAAGTATAGCCCCTTTTTCTACTCTCACTCTCTGAGCCCCTGTGGTCACCTGACTCTTTGTACACAGCTCACCTCTGCATCCTTCTACTTCCACCAGCCTCCCTCCGCTGAACCTGCTAACACAACTATGGTCAAGGTCTTCTCATTTCTAGCACACGTGTTAACAGTCTTTATCTTACAGAATGACTGTGTGAAAACAACATAGTGGATCGTATTATTTTTGAAACTTTTTACTCATGACTCTCTTTGCTATAACCAGTCTATAATTTATTTTACATGTCTCTCTTCCTTTACCTACATATTAAATAGTTGCATCTATTTGTGTATCTTGGGAATATTCCATTTTTTACTCTCCAACATGCTCACATCTGATCTCATGGCTTCAACTTTAAAATTAATCTAATTTTTGCCCTAATTTATGTGCTCTGCTTGGAGCTGTCCCCAGAATTTTATTCTAATATTTATACCTGTCTACTGGTTGCCTCCACCTAAATATTCCATATGAGCTGAAATTGTAACAAGACAAAAATCAATATCTTTCACCTAAATATGCTTTTTATCTGCATTCTTAATTTTATATAATAACATTTACATTTAACAAGTTAATCAACTTAGAAAACTACTCTTCCCTCTCTCTTGGACTCACAATTATGGTCATGATGATTTTACTTGTAAAATATTTCTCAAATCATCCTACTGTTATCCGTCTTTGTCAGCACTCAGTGTTTACCTGCTGAAATTATCTTGCTATACAAAACTATTAACTGGTCTCCCTTAGTTCAGTCTTTTATTCTTTCAGAATGATCTTCTTTTGTATCACCAGAGAGCAGTAAACGACAGCACACAATTGACTGTAATTCCTCCAAACATAAAACCTTGCAGTGGCTTTCCACTGCTTAAGAGGGCATCCAAATTTCTAAATAACTAATTAATACTTCTTTGTCTCTATTTGATTATTTAGTAACCATCATTAACTTTCTATGTGCAAAACTGAACTCCTGACATTTCTCAGCAAATCTGTCCCCTTATTGTCTTTCCAATCTCATTTCATAAGTATTCGGTCCCCACAATTTTCCCAACCCCAAAGCATGAAGTTATCTTTGACTACCCCCTCTTGCTCTGATCCTACATCCAATCCGTGAGAAAATCCTTTGGACTCTACCTAAAAGTCATATAAATAACTTGACTACTCACCACATCCACTACTAGCAGCCTTGCTGAACCAGCTATCAGCTAGAGATGATTAAGTCAATAGCTTCATTAGGAGGGTGCCTACCTCCACCTTGGCTCTTTGCAAGATTTAGTAACATCTCAGCAGCTGGAATGACAATTTTAAAACCTAAGTCAGATCTGAGATCCTGCTTCCTCTGCTTAAAAACCCTTCAGTGTTACTCTGTTTGACTCAGAGTAAACATTAAGTCGTTACGGTGGCTTGTAAAGCCCTGCATCATATTGTTCTCTGTTCATCTTTTGTGCTGCTTTCCTATTAGTTCTGTTCCTATTTACCATAATGGAGTGACCCCTGGGTCCTTATTGTTCCTTAAGGATGACACTGACAAGCACAATTTCACCTTAGAATATGTGTTCTATCTCTTTCCTGTGTCTAGCTTGCTCTTCTCTCATATATCTGCCTGGCTATCTCCCTCATCTTCTTCAGGAATTTGCTCATATGGCACCTTCTCAATGAAGTCTACTCTTAGGCCCCTCCTTAATACTGCCACCAACCCCTACTCTATCTCCCACAGCTGATCATTTTTATCTTATTCAATTTCCCCTCAAAAGCACTAATCACTTTCTAATGTTATAAAATATAGGCTCCATGAGGGATGGAATCTTGATTTGTTTTGTTTACTATTTCCCAAGCACTTAGAATAGTGTTAGGTACAAAATAATAAATTACTAAATGTATTAAATGAATTACTCAAAAATATATTTTACAAAATGCATCACCATCTATTGTATGCATCTTCTGTCTCAATTCTCATCTCTCCAGGAACATTAAGCTTTTTGTACTGCATGCCATATGCATCACACATCTATTTCATACTGATTCTCACATGTCCCTGCTTATAATGTCCCCTCCGCAAGAAATTTTATTAACCAACATCATTCTTCACTTTTATCATGCTGATTTATCATTTAAGATCAGCTCAGGCACCATTTCCTCCAGGAAGATTTGTCTAAATTTGGATTTCTGGCAAATTTAGAAAATTTGTCAAATAGAATGTATTCAATAAATGATTCTGTGTGAATAAAGGAACACCATGAAACAGAAATAAGGACAATAATGGCTCAGTGAATAAAATGTTTAGTAAATGTTCAGTAATGCTCAGTAAATGGTGAATCCTGAGGATTTAGTTAACTCATTTATTTTAGCACATCCTTTAAATAAGTTGTTGATACTATTGAAACCTTGAAATATATTATAAATTTCTTTTATATTTTTAGGATTTTTAATATTTATACTTGTGTTATCTAAGAGAACTTGTAGAACATAGATAAATCATGTATCAATAATGATTTCTAAGACAACTGTGAAATTTCAATAGTAATAAGACGTACGGTTTTATGTAATTTTTTAAATTTTTATATTTGCACCTGAATTCTTTGCAAATGATATACTGATTACTACTGGTTAGGGAGATAACCTTTGTGGTAACTGGAATTTCTTATTGTAAATATTAAACTCAATAAATTTATAAATTATCATCACTTGCGAACAGTAATGGCTCATAGCTCTAACTGTTATCTTTCCTTTTTGTCCTCAGCTCAGGGTAAAATGGGAGTGGCATCATTCACTATTTTCTCTAGTGATCCACAATCCAAATTTCTAAGTTTTTGTTTCCTGTCCCTATGACCTTATCCTCTGCTGGCCTAGAGCTCTTTGTTACAAGGGGAGGAATGCTTCCACCTTGATTGAGACACAATGATTCAATTGAACTATAAGTTAAGGCTACCACCTGGCCTCTTTGAGTTCCTCATGCTTCTGAATCAGCCATCAGGGAAGAGAGTCACTGTGCCAGCTTAACATGATTGATTCTGACTATCAAGGGGAAATTGGAATACCACTCCCCAGTGGAGGTAAGAAAGATCTCTAGAGGAGATCTTTAGGGCATCTATTAGCATACCATTCTCTGTGAGTAAGATCAACAGAAAATGACAGCAACCTCATCCAGGAAGGGCTATTAATAGTCTAGATATTTCAGGAGTGAGGGTTTGGTCACTCCACCTGGTAGAGAACTACAAACAGCAGAGATGCTTGCTGAAGGCAAAGAGAATACAGAATGGGCAGTGGAAGAAGGTAGTTATAAACATCAGCTATGCCCATGTGAACAGTTACAAAAATGAGGACTGTCATTGTCATACATATTCCCTGTTATTTTCTTATCAATATATTCATGTGTATAGAAAATGTCTTTGTTTTCTTCCTTCTCTTATTTCCTCATCATGTAACATAACATGTGTTTACTTCATATTATAATATTTAAGTATTATTGATATATTATCTGGAAGAACAGTAAACATTAATCAACATATTAACCCTTTCTGCAGAAGGGGTTAGCACATTTTCAACTGTACACAGGATAGCTCTTTTATGTTAGGAAAAATTATGACCTTTCTTATTTCCTTTATCTGGAGATTAAGTATGACTTAAGGAGTTGCATATAAGTTGACAACGGGTGGAGTTATAAAGGTTACTTTTTGTATCAAACTGAAAGGGTCATGGTGTGCCTAGATACTTGGTTAAACATTATTTTGGGAATATCCGTGAGGGTGTTTCTGCATAAGCTTACCATTTGAGTCTATAAACTGAGAAAAGCAAATTGCCCTCCCAGGTATGGGTGGGCCTCATCCAAAGGACTGAGTGAGAGAGAGCATTAGCTTTCTCTGCCTAGACTCTGTCTGAAACTTGATATAGGTTTTCTCCTGTATTCAAACAGGCTAAAGCTGTAACTTCCACCATCAGCTCTCATAGTTCTCAGGCCTTTGGACTCAGACTGTAACCACTACACCATTTGTTCTACTGGGTCTCAGCTAGATAAATGGAGATCTTGGGATGTATTCTTTTTTATAACTGCCTAAGCCAATCTCTATAATAAATCAATCTCTCTCTTGCTCTCATATATATGTTATCTTATATGTAAGATGTATGTATGTATATCCTATTTGTTATGTTTCTCTGAAGACCCAGAGTGATTTAGTACAAGAGCTCTAGTTCATGGCATTAGGAATATAGACTTTATGTACCTATGTAGTTGCACATAAAATTAGGTTTTCTAGATGAATTACTTTTCAGTACTTAGAGTCTTAGAACTTTGAAATAAAGAAAACTTCACATTTCTTCTAGGTAGGATAATTTTTAGATATTATGGCAGGTAAATACCTAATTACTAATGGCATATCTCATTTGTTTTTCACAATAACCTATGGGAAGAATTTCTCCATTAACAAAATTATAAACTAAATGACTTTTGTCTTTGGTGACTCTTAGGCAAAGCTTCTCAGGTTTGCATTTGATAATTTTTTAAAAATTCTTGATATCCTATGCTGCCATTGAGTATTTGAGAGAAAATTTAATTAAAAATATAACTAAACCAAACTAAATAAAGGTTAAATTTAATGCATATATTTCCATATGCATATTTATTTCCCTTATTTATTTTCCCATCTATGCCATACTAATCATAGTTTGTCTTCAATTTGGGGTTCTGGAATTCTGTTTCCCCTACATTGGTCAAATACCTGTGTCATACAATTATCCAAGATCAACTATTTCATATGGATAAATGTGATATTTTATCCCAATAGGCTATTTATTTTAAACCTGATCACTTGTGATTAACGATGGCGAGTTAGTTTTTAATACTTTGCTTCATAGACTGGTACAGCTTGACGGATTTTAAGAAAAAGAAAGATAATTAAAGAGACTCCTTGTAATATTCTAATAACTAACTACATTATAAAGAAATACACTATTTCTTAAAGGTCAATGCCGTTTCTTGTACTTATTTATTTTACTTTATTTTTAACTATGGTAAATTACACTTTAACTCCTTTTAAGTGTACAGTTCAATAGTTTGAGATATATTCCCATGGTTGTGAAAAAAAAAACTGCAGATCATTTTTATCTTGCAAAACTCTTGCACAATCCTCTGCCATCCACCATTTTGCTGTCTCTCTCTACATATTTGACTACTTTGGATACCTCATGTAAGTGGGATGATGCAGTATTTATCTTTCTCATTTTTAAATTTCTTTAATCTTCCATTAGTAAGCAACTTCAGTGCTCAAGAAAATGCACTAACTTGAGGCTTTTCCTTCTAAGGTTTAAATCTGTGAAAAGTGAATTGAGTCTTGTTCCAGATATAATCTGAGCTTTTGTATCTTGGCAGGGCCAGAAGCCTATTGAGTTAACCTTTACCTTAACTTCTAATTTGAAGAATTATAAGGAAAAGACTCCACTGAAACAAATACTAGAGAAAGAAAAAAAGTGGGAGGAAAGGTGGGAGAAGAAAAGGGAAAGACAGAGAGAAGGTGGGAGGCATGACACACTAATTATGAGATTGTAGAAATGGGGTATGGGTTGGGAAAAGTAGTTATTGTTTGGCTACATGTTATAAATATTAAAAGTTCATTTCTTTATTTGATGAGAAAATACTTTACCCCTATAAATTACTTATAAAATCTTGTTATTGCTTTACAATACAATTTTTTTTGCCTCTTCAAAAATATTGTTCATCCTTTGTACACCTCAAAAGCTGATACAGTGATTTATAGAGAGGGACAAAAAATGCGGGTCTCCACAGAGTGGCACTCAATCCTGGAAAACCAAGTGAGATGAATTAATATTTGGAATTGTTCCTTAAAAGCATTTTTCACATACTTTCAAAAATTTTCAAAATTTGAAAATATTAACTCTGGAAAATGTTGAGGTAGAAACTACTACCTAACGTAGCTGACTAAAGGCACAGTCTTCTGAATTAAACCCAGGTACTACTCATTTTTTGTTCAAATGTTTATGCCTGACTTTGTTCATATATGTTACAAGGAAATGGAAGATATGAGGCCAATGTTGTGGAGAGATATTTAATATTCTTTGATAATATACCCATTCACACATATGCACACACAAATATCTAAACTATAAAAAGCTTTCCAAGACTTTTGCTTACAAAGTATTTTTATATCCTCAAAAGTATAAACACTATCATTTTTGTTTACAAGCTCTCAATAAATATGATGAAATATAATATTAAGAAATATTCTATCCTGAGTGAGAAATGAAGAAGTGACTGAATAAATAAAGCAAACAAGCAAATGACTGAAAAAAAAATGGAAAGTGACTAATTTACTTCCATTTGTTTAACTTCAAATTTACCTTCAGGACTATTTGCTACAAAGATTAGGAGCCATCTTGCTGAAGGATTTAATTAGGCCTGGAGTTTGAAATTGGACTGCGCTTCCACTATGAATTCTGACTTTATGATGAAAAGTTGGGTAAGCCTAAGAAGGCCTCCAGGAGGTGGGAAATTGTTCACTATTATAGACAGAACAATACTATAAGAAGTGAAAAAAGTCTTCAAGATATGTAACTATCCCAGTTATGTTATATTTCTCTTTTTATCTCTCTGTATGATTTCTTATTATCCTGTTAATGGTGCTTATCAGTTACAGAGTTAAAATGAAAACAGAGCTATGATTATATTTTTACAAATAGTAAAATCCATAGACAAACATAATTAGGCCAAGAATCTACTACCTACCATCACAATCTACTGAAGAAAAGCAGACTGTATTCCTGGAAAGGGTAATAAGAAGATGAGAATGTAGAGAGCCAGTGGGAGCTAAGAAGTGACATTGGGAATTTACACTGCAGGAAGGCTGCACAGTACCCGACACCTGGCAACAGTTATCTCATTGCCTGCTTGCCTGGCACCCCCTCTTAGGGAAGGATATGGTTTTCTGCCACCATGATTGATGCACAGAATCACAGACATGTCACAGCACTAAGGAGCTTCATGACTATAAAGACATGCTTCTCTAAAGTGAGTTTTATCTGAGCTTAAATATAGAGCACAGCTGTCAAACCACACAGGGCTCTCTTCCAATCTGATATCATTAAAATGATTTTTTGAACGGATCGTAATTTGAAAAGATAGGGTTGCTATTACTAGAGAAGATGGGTCAACTCTGGGTCAACGCTGAGCATCATTGATTGCCTACTATTAAATTTGCTTTATTTTAATGATGTTGAAGAAGTTGTTGGTTATTTAAAGTATTTGATTGCCTACAAAGTTTTTTCCTAGAATTCAAAGAATTGTTATAGAATAAAGAACCTATAATACAACATGAATGACAATATAAACCAAAAGGTCAAAAGTTATAGGAAAAACTACATCTTATCATCAAATAAAATTTAACAAAGCAAAATGTAGTAGCCAGTCTTTCCCTTTAGGACTAGTTAAGTCGATTCTCTGCAGCATAGGTTAAGCATTCTTCCACATAATTTTAAACACAGTATCTGAGTTATAAAGGACAGAAAGATCACAACTACAAGTCTTGTGTGACTTTTTTTTTTCTACCTGTATCTGATAGACCATAATTTTCCAGCAAAACATAAAGTATCATGGTTTAAAGAAGGCAACATTGAGCGGTTTGGGGTCTTCAGGACTCTATTAGCCTAACTATCAGTTTATTTTTTAAAATCTACTTGCTCTGTAAAAATGTTAATCATTCTGACAAATGAAGTGAGAAACTAGTATCAGAATAATTTGCCTTCATAGAAAATCATGAAATTTAGATAACATGGACAAACTGAAGAACAATACTGTTTTTTCTTCTGTCAATCACAGAATGTATCCAAGCATTTAGAACAAAGTTTAACCCTTAGTAGCTACTCAATAAATGTTACATAAATAACAAGACTGTAACATCTGTACCATTTGTGTGAATTATACTTCTACAATACTCAAGGTATATATGTGTGTGTGTATATATATATATATATTTTTTTTGAGACTCTCATTTTTTTTTTTCGCTCTCATTACCCAGGCTGGAGTGCAATGGCGCAATCTCGGCTCACCGCAATCTCCACCTCCTGGGTTCAGGCAATTCTCCTGCCTCAGCCTCCTGAGTAGCTGGGATTCAAGGTATATTTTATCCAGAACAATTGTAAAACTCGCAAAAGTTATCTGACATCCACTGAACTGGTCATATAAGATAAACCCATTATTAATAAAATCACTGGACTTCTTCATTGGTTGGAATACCCTTTTATTATAATTGCCAGGAAATAAGATTTTTCTGAGCTGAAATCCAAACTATTTGTAATAAATTAATAAGTGAAAAAATAGATCCCAGAGGGAAATTTACAGTTATTCAATATGACATCTTTTATCCTCTAACAGAAATAATTCCTTGTCTTTCATGTTATTTTAATTGATAGTTTAATTAGAAGATTAGTTTTAAGAAACAAGGTGACAGACACTGCAGTGATCACAGTTTATTAGGACTGATGTTAGTTGGATTTGAAGGGTGAATTCTACGTAAGAACAGAAATAAAAAATGGTGAACACCAGATTTTTACTATAGCTTAGAAATTTTTACTCATTCTCATTATGGAATCAGAACTTAAATTATAAACTATAAATGAATTATAATTTATAATACATAATTACATGGATATAAAAATGTAACAATGTTATGTGTATTGACTATGTCAAGAAGAAACTGCACTTCCCTCAGCTTCGTATTTCTGCATAGTTGAGAGCAGTTGTGGAGAATCACTATTCTAATCCACTGCTGGATGGAGACCTGATAAAGGGCAATTGCAATAGAGTAAGAAGAAATACTTTCTACACATACTGAACCACAATCTCTAATATTGCTGCTTAGAAAGAAGAGAAACAGACAGACTTAGAGCATGGCTGCAGGCATGGGGTAACTTTGTGATCAAAGGAGTCTGGCAGGCTTTGTGACTATGAGGCAAGGATTCAAGCAGAGCTGAGTTTTACAAATAGCAGCAGCAGCTGCCACAGAGCAAAGTACAGTTTTAACATGTGTATTATGTGGAAATGACCAGTAGCCACTTCTGTCTTTTTTGTCACAAAGTCTATATGGATTGCAATTGCTATAGAAGTGTCATTCTTCATAGAAAGATCTAAGATTTTTATATGATTATTCTTCATTGTGAAAACTTGTGAAGTCAGTGAGGACACATCAGCTAGCCATGGTAGTAATAGTAAATTTATTTAAACTTGACTGAGTGTAGTAACAGTAGATTTTCACAGCCTGTGGAAATACCAGACTCTCTTTTCACTTAGTTCAAAATGAAATGTAAAATATCTTAAAAACTAAAAATATATATAAATTACCTAAATCAGTACCTGGGTCACAGAAGTGCTAAATAATTTCTTATTCACACTGTCAATAATAAATTCAATAAACTTTCATATATCCCAAGTTTATTGGGATTATAAAGTAATGTTTGTTGTCAAAGTGATTATAAAATGATTTATAAAATAAGTTGCATTATCAAATTACAGTTATGCATAAGGTTTGAACATGACAGAATCAGAAGACAATGAAATACATGGAACAATATAATAATATAGTGTCGTCTATGTGAAATTAATGCTGTTTTGGGTAAAACAGAACTGATCAGTTGGCCCACACGAGCAGCTTAGTAAGGAAATAACAAACCCATTTCATGATTTTGATTTATAGTCTTCCCTGAGAATGCCTGTCCATTGTTGGACCGTCCATGTCCCACAGTTCCAAAGTTTCAATTCAAGGTGATGAAATGGAAATACAGCTTAAGTCCTTGATATCAGGTCTTAACTTTTCATTGTTCAATTCTTCTTCAAAATCCTGAAGAAACTGATAACCAAGTTCTATGCTATGCTTTCTAATTAGTGGCCTACATAGTGCATTAAACTCACATAAAATATATTTCAGAATAGTTTTTCCTTTATAGATCTTGATCTATCATTCATTTATTTACTTACCCTTCAGCCCATTCAATACATATTTTTGAGTATGGACTATAGTACCCGGCACTATGCAAGGAAGCAGGACACAGCATTGAGTGAAAGCAGGCAGGTCTCTACTCACATGATGCTCACACTTTTGTAGGTGAAGCAGATGTTAGTCAAATCATCATACAAAAATGTAAAGTTACAATGATAATAAGTACTAGGAAAGAGTGTTACATTGTGTTATGATATTGTATAAGAGGGAGCTGACTTAGGATATAGTCAAAAAGTACTTCTTTATGAAATTCATGACTGAACTAGAGGCAAAGAGGAGAAATTATTTCTGAGTAAACGTGGCCCTGTGTGCAAAGACTTTGGAACAAGAACATGCAATACTCCAGGAACTCAAACTTTCTCCTGTCAATGTGATTAGATAGAGTTCCCTGAATTAAGCAGAACATGGTGTGTAACAGAAACAGAAGCTTGGACATTTTTGTTTCTTTTCTAGTCACCCTGCTTGTACTGATCAATTTCAAGATGACAGTATCCTGTGATGCAATGCATGTCACTATATTGAATAATAATGTTACAATGTCTAACTGATGCCATTGGTAAGATAGGGGCATTAGGTTAATTAAGAAAGAAGTTGGCTTTTATTGACAAAGATGACAGCAATTAGCAACGATACGGATTCATAGACATAAATACAGTACTCACCAGTTTAGGAAGGTCGTCATCGCTATAAAAATCTTTCAAATGTGCTGTTTACACTATTTTCTGAAGTTTTCTCTAGGAGCTGTTCTATATGTTAATCTTCTACTCATGTTTTACAATTTATTCACAAATGCATATAGAGTCAATGTCTGAGTCCATTCAAAGTAAGTTAAAACTTTAAGACTCAAACACAATATACATTTCTTAAGTTAATACTTTTACCAAAACATTACAGCCAACTAAAAAGTGACAGATTAAAAAGAATAACTATATAATTATGCTCTCAGGGTCAATCTTTATTGGTTATACAATTCAAACTATCCCATTCTTACTTCTAACAGTACATGATTTGCCAATTGAGATGTAAGCTAAAATAGCTATTAAGGTAGACTCTGCAAAGACAGAGAATTAAGGTCTAAGCACCAAGCAATGAAACAGAACTTTGACTAGAAAATAAAGATGCTTTATTATTAGTCACAGAGTATATCTCAACCTACCTAGGACCCCAAAGTATTAATTCAATTAAAGCACTTATTAAGGCTCATTGCTGTTTACGTTTCTATTTTTTTCTCCCTAAATGATATCTGGAGCTATTTCTTGGACATCGTAACAAATAATTTATCTCTTTTCCAGAGTCTGTAATGGTTGGCAGATAGAGAAAACTGGCATAAATAGAGAAAGCTTACTAATGTTTTAGAATTTCTTTTGTCTTATAATAGTAATACCAAAAGAATTAAAAGCAGAGAGTTGAATTAATATTTCTACAACCATGAATTATTCATAATGGCCAAAAGGTAAAAGCTACACAGGTGTCTATAGACAGATAAATGGTAAGTAAAATATGTTATATACATACAATGAAATATTATTCAGCCTTAGAATCAAGAGTATTCTGACACATGCTACATAATAAATGAACTTGAAGGTATGGTGCTAAGTGAAATAAGCCAATTACAAAGGACAAATACTATGTTATTCTACTTATATGAGGTACCTATTGTGAGTAAAGTACCTACAGTACCTTACATAAGAAAAAAAGTAGTATGGTCTTTGCCTTGGATAAATTCATGGACATGGCATGTAGAATGGTGGATGTCAGAAGCTGAGAGGAGCGGGAGACTGGGATATTATATGTAATGGGTACAGAGTTTCAGATCAGGAAAATAAAGAAGTCTCTATAGAGATGGTAGTGATTACTGCACAAAAATGTAGTTAATGTCACTCTACTACACACTTAAAAATCATTAAACTAGAAAATTTTATGTTATGTATATTTTAATTAAAAACAAAACATCTTGTCCCCATAACCTCCTTCAGCTCCACTTATTTTTTATAGCAAAATTTTCACTGATTTGCTTCTTCCTATTATCTCCAATTTCCTTCCTCTCTTGAACTGACTCAGATTTTTAATTTTAATATTTTACCAAAATTTTAATTCTCAAGATAATCAAGATCTCTACATTGCTGAATGCAGTGATTATTTATCAGTCTTCATCATACTTGAAATGTCACTTGATAACTATATATTCCACATTTCCGGAATCAGTACCAGTGTGTTTTTATAGTTTAGATGTAACTAAGAGCACCCCCTTTCATGTTCAGAATTGTACCAGATTGGATGATGATATGGTTTGGATGTTTGTCTCCTCCAAATATCATGTTAAAATGTGATTCCCAATGTTGGCAGTGGGGATGGCTGAGAGATATTTGGATCATGGGGCAGATTTTTCATGAATGGCTTAGTGCCATCCCACTGGTGATAAGTGGATTCTCACTCTGGTAGTTCATGTGTGATCCAATTTTTGAAGTGGATTTGGAACCTCCTCCACTTCTCTCTTCCTCCCTTTCTTGCCATGTGATGTGCTGGCTCCCTCTTCAACTTCTGCTGTGATTGTAAGCTCCCTAAGGCCTGCCTAGAGGCTAGGAAGATGTAAACATTGTGCTTTCTGTACAGCGTACAGAATAATGAGCCAAATGATACCATTTTTCTTTGTAAATAATCCAGCCTCAGGTATGCATTTATAGCAATACAAGAAGGACTAAAACAGATGATAAATCTTGTGGTAAGCCAAATTCTCACTATTTTATGTATTTACTCACTTCATCTTTATTTAAATATGTTATTTACTTGACTTCTAAGTTACCACACTCCTGCTTTTTGTTTCAGAAAGTGCACTGTTCCTACAGTTCCTGTTACCTGGTTCCTACTTACTGCCACTGTTTTTTAACTAAAACATTCTAATTGAACATATATAAGAGATATGGTTTAATGTTTGAATATATATACATGCTGTCTTAACAATCAAATCACGGTAATATGAGTACCCATTACCTTATGAATTTATCATTTATTGGTAGTGCGGATGTCCAAAACCCTCTTTCCTAGGTATTTTGTAACATACAATGTCTTACTGTTAACCATAGTCACCCTAGTGTATAATAGAACACTGGAATGTATTCTTCCTATCTAACTGTAACTTTGTACTCACGCTCTTCGCAACTTTCCCTCTCCTTTACTCACATCCCACTATTTTTAAATTTTGAACTTCCCTAGAGTTTGTTTCTATCAAACCCTTGAGGACTATACCCAGTTTTTCAACTTGAAAAACAGGTAAAATGTGATTACTCCTAAATTCATCACTCTAGCCTGGACAACCCTCAGCCTACGATGTGTATTTCAGAGTTATGTGGAAAACTCCTCTGTGCTGTTTACTATTGAATGTCTAATGGATATCTCAAATTCAATAGGTTCTCATTCAAATATGAGCACCCATCTTCCTCATTGATTTCTCGATCTCAGTAAATGACAAGTCCATTCTAGGGATTCAGGTCCAAAACCTTATATACTTTTTTTCTCTCTTGTCCCAAATCCAACCTATCAGAAAATTCTATAGATTCTGACTTCAAGCTTTATCCACAGTTATACCATAGTTACCATCATTCACTATTACCACGTGGACTAGGCATACAGCCTCTCAGATCATTGTAGCTGTTGTTTTGCTTATTTCTGTCTGCTCAACGCTTCCAACCCAATATAGTCTCTTATTAACACAGTAGCCAGAGGAATCCGGTGAAAGTACATGTCAGAATATGACACTAGCCTGCTGAAAACCTCTAGCTGTCTTCCTATTTTTCTCAGAGTAAAAGTCAAAATCTTCACAATAGCCAACATAGCTCTACATAATTTGACCTTCCTTTACCTCTTGAAATGCATCTTTTTCTGGTCTGTTTCTTCCCATATGATCGGGTAACACTATGCTTTTGCTGTTCCTACAATATGCTGAGCATACTGCTACCTCAGAGCTTCTGTGCATGCTATTTCCTGGAGTAACAATGCTCTTTACCCAAATAATTAATTATCTCAACATCTTATTTTATTCAGGTATTAACCAAAGAAATGCCCTTTTCAGCCACTCTATTAATTCGCAATTCCACTAATCTCCCTGAATTGCCTTTTTCTACTTAACTTTTCCGAAGCACTTATCACAATCTATTACACTCTATATTTTAGTTACTTTGTTTTATATCATATAAATCATCTCTCTACATTATAAACTCATGATCTCCGTAAGAGCAATAATTTATGTCTGTTTTATTCATTAATATATCTTTTTTGCCTCTGCATTTAGTAGGTACTCAATAACATCAGTTGAGTGAATGAAGGAAAGATAATTTTAATAAAAGTGAGAATAGTGTCAATAGTTATTTGCTGATTTAAGAACCAGGGATGATCACTTTTTGTTAAGTGCCTACTTCTGCTAATCACTGTATCAAAGATACAAAGGAGAATAAGCCAAGAGCTCTGCCTTCACTGAGTTCATTTTCTACTGGACATACAAATAAGTAATTTTTTTTCTGAAGTTTTATACATTTTAATAGTATCAGCATTTATACTATTACTCATGTTATATAAACTTAGTAATTATTATTGATTACTCCTTTATGTTAAACTCCAAATCCAATCTCCCTTCTTTCTTTCTTTCTTTCTTTCTTGCTTTTTTCTTTTTCTTTCTCTCTTTCTCTCTTTTTTCTCTCTTTTTCTCTTTCTTCCTCTATTTTTCCCTTTTCTCTTTCTCCATTCATTCATTCATTCATTCATTCATTCATTTGTTTTGTTTTTTAACAGACAGGGTCTCACTCAGTCACCCAGGCTGTAGTGCATTGGTACAACCATAGCTCATTTTACCTCAAACTCCTGGGCTAAAGTGAGCCTCCCATCTAAGCCTCCTGAGTTATTTCCATGTAATACATCTTCAAAATGCATCTTGGATCTAACTACTGCTCTTTACCTGTAAAGCTACTACCATGGTACAACCCACAGTTATTTCAACTGGGGGTTTTATTAGCCTCTTAACTGTTCTCTCCACTTAAATTCTTTCCTCTCTCAGGTATCCTTTAGAAAAGTATTGTCTGCCATTCCCTGATCAAATCTTCTGAAGTTCTCACACCTTGCTTAGAATGAAATACAACCTCCTTACTCAGATTTACAATACCCAACTCTCTAAAACCATCTTTTACAACTTTTCTTTCCTCTTCTCCAAACACCAGATCTTCTTGCTGTTCCTACAACACGATATACTCATGTCTTCTTCTAGGCTTTTATGCTTGCTCTTTCTCAGTGTCTTCTCCTAGATCTTTGTTCCTTCATATTGCACAGGTCTAACTGAATGCCACCTCCTCAGTAAGGAATTCCATTATCTCTCTTCCTAAAATAACACTTCCATCTGTCAGTGTTTAACATAACAATATTACTTAATTTCTTCATAGCACTATGACTGTGCAGAATTAGATTATTCATTTGTTCCCTTATCCCCCAGGATTTGTTGTATCAGAGACTTCAAGTATTTACTACTATACCCTAAGTAGCTACTGCTATACCCTAAGAACTGCCATACTCTAGTTCTTAGGGGATAGCAGTGAGTGGTGAGTAGGAAGTTTTCAATGTACATTTGTTGATTGAGTCAATAAATGCAATGCAATAAGTGCTATAATGAAAGCACTTATATAATAACTGTTACTGAATTCCTACTATGTACCAGACACTTTTTTAAAGACTGTGCTTACAAAAAGAATAAGGCATAAATACTGTTCCTAGGAAAAACATGGTCTATTTTGAGTTTGAGAAACATAAGGATCTTCCAGTAAAACATGATGCTGCAAAAAGTGCTACTAAAATGAATAAAATATAATATTTCTGCCTAAGACAGAAATAATGTATGAAAGAAGAGGATTTCTGTACTGTGCTGTGAAGGAATTTACAATGCAGTAAAGACAAGGAAGGGTATTCTACATAATAGAAGCTACACAGGCAAAAGAATGGACAATATGAAAGGGCTGGCTGGAAACATGGCACTGTACTAGAACATCTTGAAGAGAGTAACTTGAGATGAAATTAGAAACTTGGGAATCACATTTCAAGAGTACTATAGGTTGTTTACCAGGAAGCAGCTGAGGCAAGAAGCACTGTTATAAAGCTACTGCATCAGGTGAAAGAGGAAAAGAACAAGAAAAAGGTGAAAAAAAGATACTAAGTAATCACTGCTAAGATATAAAAATAAGGATAATACTGAGAGTTTTTTCAGAAGTAGTTCTTGTACTATTTTTAATTTTTTTAAATTTTCCTTCAATTAAAAATAACTTGACTCAAAAATTAACTACATAGGGTTTATGAGAAATAGCAAAAGGGAGAGGATTCCAAAGTTTTCATGTTGAGGACTCAGTAAAAAGCGATGCCCTTCACACAGACAAAACACACACAAACACATACACACAATTATACATGAGAAAGCACATTAGCAGCAGTGGACTAGGCAGTGGGATATAACATAATTTTTCATTTTCAATGCCTTGAATTTGAGATTTTTTTCAGGACATCCAGGTGGTGTATCATCTTAGAAGGAGCTGAGATATGGTCTGTAGTTTCAGAGAAAGATCTCTGCAGGAAGTATGACACCTTCAAAGAAGACTCAAGTGAAATAATGCACATAAAGCTATCAAAAATGTCATCTTCACAATATTCTGACAACAAAATCATCAAAATGCTAGGGAGAGAAGGAAGCCAGAATGTAAAGAATTAACACATGAATTGACAGTGAAGAATAGAGATAGTGAAAGTAGACTGCCTTATCAAAGGTTCGAAGTGAAATTAGGGAAGGAAAGTGACAAAGTGGGAGCAGAGGCCAGGGATGCAAAAGTATTGGAAGAAATATCTATTTAGCAGTAGAAGCACAGGAGGCTGACAGGGAAATAGAGAACAAGATGAAGAAGAGAAATAAAAGACATATTAGAAAAATTGAAAGATTTTTTTCAGAAACCAATGATGTCAATTGCTCCTTTTTTGTCTGTGTTATATCCTGAGTAGAAATAGGAAGACACATTTCATACCAACCCATTGTCTCAAAAGAGTTGAATGTATATTACTTGGGAGCACCTGAAGGTCTATATTCTCCAATTCCTAATAACTCCCGTTAGCAAAGCAAGAAGAAAAGGGTAGAAATGTATTATTGTATAGAGGTAAGGGATAGGGCAAGTCTATATGCCAGAAAATCATCTTCTCTTAATATCATTGAAAAAAGAAAATCTCAAGTTGTCTTGTGCCTAAACATTCAACAAAATTCAATACTCCTCATACTTATGACAAACTTTTCCCAATATAATCAACTGGACTTCAATGTTTCTTCTGATTATCTTGCTTATACAAATAAAATGCTATGATACATTTCTTTTCTAAAAATAGCTTCACTTTTTCATATTTGCTTAAAGTTTTACTTAATACAATCTGTTTTAAGCTTCCATGACACTTTGAATGGCCACACAGATATTGTGCCGCAAAATCACTTAGAGTTCTGTCCAGAAAGCTAATGTTGTTCTCCTCTCCAATTTCCTAGAAAATAGTTCAACTCCTTTATCACAGAATCTTTTAGAATCCCACCATCGTGTTCTGGCATCAAGTTGGTTGCCTAAAAGTGATTTTCCTTTTTTACACTGCATGCTATATTTTATATTCCTTGAATCTTGGCCACACATGCTTCTAGAATTCAGTTATTAATACTACACTAAATTGCTCAAGTTATCACAAGATAAATCTCCAAAATGTCTCATTAATTTTAAAATAGTTCATAAATTCAATATATACATTTTCATATACTTAGTCAATATGCAAATGCAGAATTGCCATTCTTAATCTATACCTAGTTTCATTTAATATTGATTGAATTATCTTTTTTGTCCAATATAATAAATCACAGCTTCTATAATTCTTTATTTAAATATAAAAAGAGGTTTTAGGAAATGATGGTAGCATATTTAACTTACTGACATTCTTCTTTTGTGAACAATACTTATTTAGAAGTATATATCAATATAAAACTCTGCTGAGGATTAAAGATATAAATTGCACTAAAGGACATTTTCATCAAAAATTTAGAGTGCCTACCAAGTTCTCCTGTCCTCTGGGTCTTCTACTTTCTCCCTGCTTTCTTCTCTGCTTAACGTCTGCAATAACAGATTTAAGCAGTGTCTTTCTTGTAAGCTTCCCTTGTCACCTCACAACTCCCTTCCCTCACTCCCCTAACATACTGTTTTCCAAACTCTAACAAAGGGCACATGTGGCATTAAGTGAATTTATCTCTTATAACACTAACCCATGGGCATCATGACCATCGACTATGCAAAATTTTATCACTATGCTGTGCACTCTTAAGGATAAGAACAGGTGTTTTATATATGTTATCTGGTAGAAAGAAGGGAAGAGGGAAGAAAAAAGAAAAATAGGAATAAAATCTATATTATAATTTAGGGGCACCTGATATGATCTGACTTCTTTGTAGGATTTTCCCTTTTTCTCAGCAGTAGAAAGTTGCCATTTAATCCAGGCCATTAAAAATAAAAGGTTATGGACAGCATTCTAAGGACAGAAAATAAATGAGAAATTCAGTGGGTTCACATTATATGATTGCTCCAAGAGTCCTATTCTATTTGCAGAAGAGAGAATCCACATGTTGTGAGCAGAATGGCAAAGACACTGCATTTAATGAGGCTATTCAAAAAGCCACTATGGTTTATGTAGTGTAAAAGCTCTCAAGTTTTGTAGATTAACTCTACTACTTGATACGATCTTGTCAACATCTGAGGCTATATTTTTTTCTTTTTAATGATTCAACAATTTAATGAATGAAATATTTCCTGCAATACTTGGACCCATTATCATTATTTTTACTTGTGTTCTGGTATAAAACCAAGTACAATTTTATTTTGTTTATTTTCCAGTATAAATATTTCTGTTGAAAAAAATTCTGAATATTATTGGTCTACATAATACACCAAAAATTTTGATATCCCAAAATGAATTTTTCTCTACTTTAATAACAAAACAAATATCAGTCTAAAAAAAAGTTACAATTTTAATGAAGTCTTGGATACCAGCCAGTATGATTATTTTAAGAACCTATCTGTTTTTCTCATAAAAGTTTTATCAAACTACCTGCCAAATATTCATGATCTATCCCTAATCACATCAGGAAAGAGTTGTGCTTTTCAAGTTGGAGAGGCTGAACCTTATTAGAGATAAAAATTATCTCTACAACTGCAACAAAAACATATGAAAGAAAAAGATTTCCTATTAACTTCCTTTGTCATGAGAAAATTATGTTGTTTATTAGGTTTAGGACATCCAAATATAACTGGTCCTTTCTCCTCTGGAGCCAATCTCAACATATTCCTGCAAAGAGTCTGTAGATTTGATCATTTTTTTATATGGGCTGTGTCCTTATCAACACCACCCTGAATCCTATTTTCAAACTTACTTAGGTAGCACACAGTCCTGACATATAATTTTCCCTACCACACAGAGGCCTCTAGGAATTTGGGTTTTTCTTTCACATATTTTCTCTTAGAATCTCATCTCATGTGATTTCTCTTAGAATGAAACCTCTGTGACTTTGCTTACATTATATCATACATGAAGAAGACTTTTTTTGCCTACCTTCTGGCTATGGAAATTTTACTAATTATAAAAATTACTTTTCCAATTTCTAAAAAAATCCTTTCTCAATTCAGCATTCTGATGTACTTTTTCCTTCCTCTGAAGTCACACAGCAATTATGGTATGTTTATGTAGTTGACAATTAATAATGTACATTTTTGTTCTTGAAATTATATATAAATCCTTTCTTGCTATTTTCATACTTTTATTTCTTATATCTTCCATCTAACTTTTATTAGTTTAAAATCAGGGAGAGTAGTTTACTCTTCTTGAATTCCTATAGTTCTTCATTAACTATATACCTCTACCTCACTAAGCTCAATAAATATTCATGATCATTCTATAATCGATCATTTAGAGACCCCTGGGCACTTTATTAAGTAGTAATGACTTTCCTTCAGATTTACTCTACCTTTATAAAATAGAAAAAATAATTCCTGGCTTTAAGTCATAACTATAAGTGTTATAAAAAAGTAAAAATATACAGTGTTATGTATGTTCAGTGGGAAAGAAATCATGCTGTTCTGAGACTCAGTATCAGACAGCATTTCAGACAGCATTGGCATGTAATCAAACAACTGAAGGATCCATTGGATTAAGAAGTACAGGTGTAATGATCTTGGAAACAAGTTTGTGATATATTATCAGATACATCAAATAATATTGGGAAGTCATTTTTTTAAAACCTCATAAAAAATGGGGAAAAAGGGATTTGGATAGAATCACAGTTGTAAACTAAATTGGATTGGATGATTTGGTTGTATATCCCTTTGAAATGGGGTAATTTCCAATGCCAAGATGCTATATCTTGATAACTTAATTCTAAAATGAGCTTAGTAGACTAATTTTACAGAAGAATCAGAAAGGAGAAACTACATCTTATTTAAAATTACAATCTCTGAAATTCAAGCAGAAATGTTGTTTTTAAAATTTAGTGTTTTCTAACTATAATGAGAATGGAAAACATCTTTTTATTATCACATTCTCACATACTATATAGCATGTACATAATTAGTACAGGATTTCTGGATTTCTGGAAAAGAAAGTGTTTAGATAAAACTGTGATCAAGATGTCCAAATTTCAAGAAACTCATTTTAAAACCACCTGTAATGACAAGACTCACTTCCTTATCTTTGCTTTTAAAAATCATGGTGTAACTGTAATCCCAGAACTTCAGGAGGCTGAGGTCAGCAGTTTGAGACCAGCCTGGCTAACATGGTGAAATGCCAACTCTCCTAAAAATACAAAAATTAGCCAGGCATGTTAGTGCATGCCTGTAATCTCAGCTACTTGGGAGTCTGAGGCAGGCAAATTGCTTCAACCTGGGAGGCGGAAGGTTGCAGTGAGCCGAGATCACGTCACTGCACTCCAGCCTGGGCAACAGAGCAAGACTCCACATTGGAAAAACAACAACAACAACAACAAATCACATGGCATTTGTTCATTGCTTTTATTTGCATAATTATACTACTATTTCTGCTTTAATATATTTTCAAGAAGTCTGGATGAATAATAATGTATCTTTGTATCAAAATTTAATTGTATTTTGAAAAGTCTTATATGATAACTGTACCCTCAATGTTCCAGACCAGACTTCTTACTCAAAACATCTTTCTACTGTATCATGTAGTTGCATGTATTTATGTTATATTTAATCAAACTACCTTGAAATACGAAAATAAACTCTTATAATCGTTACTCATTTTACATTTTCTGTGGCAACAACTTCACCTAGAGTTGAAATCATCTGCGGTTCCCAAGAAAGTTTGGATTTAGCCCACTAATAATTTTAGAATAATTAATATTACCTTTAATGAATTATACATTTTAATATAACTCTTAGTTAAAATGTAATTTTTATGTAAGCATATGATGTCTTTCTTTCTAATATTAATTGAATTTATACAGTAGAAATGAAATTTTTGAAAACTAATAGAAATATGTCGTTAGAAAAATTTAAATACTTGCTCACTTTGTGGTAACTATCATATTTGGATTTTAGTCATTTTTTAAAAAAAGGAACACTGATTACTTAATTCATAATTTGACAGCCAATTTCCAAAGGAATTTTTTAATAAACAGATACATATATTAGTTAAGCTACTCTGCTTAGAAGTCATATAAAGGAGAGAAAAAATTACATTACCATGATTCAAGAAAGAAAATGAGTTTAAAAATTTAATCAATGAAAATATTCTCAGTCTATATCTAGAAACAAAATCATCAAACTTTTGCATATGTCTTCTGATTAATTTACTTGTCTCTACTGTCATATTCATCAAAATCTCAAGTATATGTAAGCAATTATTTATTGCTTGGAATACAATTTTAAAAGGACAGGAAGAAGAAACTTTAAAAGTACTGACAGTATAGATCCATAACAGTTCCATTGCGACTAATTAGTAGACGCCGACCTAGTAGGTGCTGAGCAACCAGGTCCTACAGGGTAAGACTGGAGGCCACTGGCATGATTTGTTCACTGATGCTTGAAATGATACCTGCTTCAGAGAGCTTACTAAAGAGCTTACAGGCCTTTGGTACTAGAGGAAGAAGGCAGAATGAGATGGTGCTATGACACTGTCCTTTCCCTTTAAGCATTTCTCCTGAAGAAGACGACACAGCTGAAACTCCTCATTAGTTGACATGCTCTCCATTCTTCTCATGCCTCCTGTGCCAACCCTGTTTTGTGGGCACACTGAAAGCACTATCCTTGCCTTATTCATAATATCATTACATGGACCAGCTTGACACAGTGCCTAGAACATACTTTAAGTGTTCAACAAATGTGGAATTGAATTGCTGGTAAAATGAGCCCATTGGAATAACCTGCCCCTTCACAGATGCTCTGGCCAGCACTCACTTTATTCCTTGCCACACAATAGTTGGCTACTCCTGTGTCAATCAATTACTACAACTGACAGTAATTACCATCAATTTAAGTATACTTCTGAAAACAAATCATTGAGAATTCCCGAATGCATTCCTGTTGTTCTTCCTTCCTAATCTAATTCAATTAACCAACACCCCTCCTGAGAGAAGAATCTTCAGGGGTTGGAAGAGCATCTAAAATAAGCCTAAGGATTCTATTGGTATTCAAAAAAATAGCATGTAACTCTCAGCTAAAATGAAAGAATGAGAACCAGAGCTGTAAAGATAAGCCACAGAGAACAAAACATGAATGAATCTTAGAAAATAAAGGGAGGTTGGGTAACCTGAATACTACTGAGAGATTCTGATTAATTAAATTCAATACTCATTTAAGAAACCTTCACTCAAAAGACCTAGTCATTTTTATGGCTCCAGAAGGCTTCCAGACCAAGTGTTAGTCATTGTTCCCCATTTTCCTGAGGCTAGAAATGCCCTAGCTTTGTAACTGAGAAAATCCGGTATCAAGACAGGATTCCTCCTGGCTTCTGGTGGACAGAGATTTCATGCCACCTGGTATTGCTTTAAAACCAGAGACAACCCACAAATTTCAGGGTTTAGCTGTATAAACCATCCCAACAATCAGATTGGTGTATGGAGAGGCAAAATAATGACAGCAAAAGATGGAAATAATAAATAAAAACACAAGTATTTGTATTTATTTTAAATTAAACAGAGTTGCTAGAGAACTCAGATGACAGCTTGAATAAACAAGGGAGTCCAGAGAAATTTCCCTTAAGTCCATCTAAACAGAAGATATTTAAAAATTTAGTCCTCTAAAGAATGTGTATAAACATTTTTTTTTAATTTCAACTTTTGTAAATGGACTGAGATCAGAAGTATCACTAATAACATCTTAATGATTGTACTGGAAGATCAAGTGGAAGAAATGTCTCAAAACACAGAATAAAACACATAAATAGAAATTATGAAAGAAAAAGTTTAAAAATGTGAAAACAATGAAGATATTGAAAACTACAGCTAGGTAATGGTCACTAAGTTACTGGATAAAAGATGTTAACAAAAGAAACACAGGTAAACAAATCCTATTAAAATGCCTGAAATTTAGAAAAAGAAAATCTTGCACTCTTCAAGACTCATGAATTAGACCAAAAAACGACAGAGAACAAATTGTCATCGACTTTTCAACCACAATAATAAGAATTTACATAGGAACAATATTAATGAAAAGACAGGGCTGCAATCTTGTAATCCTGAATTTAAAATATCAACTACTTGTGAAGAATAAGAAAGAAATTTGGACATATAAAAACTTTCATAGGCCAGGTGCGGTGGCTCACGCCTGTAATCCCAGTACTTTGGGAGGCTGAGGCAGGCAAATCACCTGAGGTCAGGAGTTCAAGACCAACTTGGCCAACATGGTGAAATCCCATCTCTACTAAAAATACAAAACATGGTGGCACATGCCTGTAACTCCAGCTACTTGGGAGACTGAAGCAGGAGAATTGCTTGAACTGGGAAGGCAGAGAGTGGTTGCAGTGAGCTGAGATTGTGCCATTGGACTCTAGCCTGGGCTACAGAGCAAGACTCTGTCTCAAAATAATAATAATAATAATAATAATAAAACATTCGTAGATTGCATCACCTACCTACACCATTTATTCAAAATGCTCAATATGAACTTCTTTCATTTGGAAGTTTACTTGTACTAAATAATGATTCTTAATATAGAAAAGGCAGTCTATAAAATAAAAGATATTAATAGGGGTCCGCAGTGGCTCCGGCCAGATGTTGTGGCGCTTGCGGAAGCGAGGTCATGAGTTCAAGGCCAACCTGAGCAACCTTACAAGCTCTCATTGATTGGCAAAAAAAAAAAAAAAAAACTTAAAAAGAAAAAAGATATTAATAATCTTGAAGGAAATTATTACATTGAATAAATCATAGGAAGATATAGAGAAAACAACCCAAATGCACTATGGTAAATCTATGGAGAGGAATGGACAGCGGGATAAGGAAATAAGCAAGCATCTAAAGAAATCTAACCAAAGATCAAATATAAACTGATAGAAAATCAAACTTTTGGTAGGGCAGGGTATATGTTCTATCTAACTTTCAAATATTAGGGAACGTACATGTTTGATTATTAATGTAAGGAAAGGAACAAAATAAATATGAAGCTCTTAAATGTAATCAATAACTTTATCAAATAAAAATAAGAAAAAAGGGAAACTGTAAAGAAAACAGGTAGTGTACATATCTACCATGTATCTTATTTCCTCAAAGGACACATTTGTATAAAATAAGACAAATATTAAATACATATTTTAAGATTGTCCCTAGATTTGATTTCAAGGAACCTAATATTCCTTTTTTTTTTTTTTGTTAGAACAACTCAGCAAAATAAAATTCCTATTTATTGTTGGACAACATTGTTTCACACGTACATCAAACAGGCCAATAAATACATAAATAAATAAAGAGCAACTTCATAGACAAAAAAGGAAAAAAAGGAAACCTTTTTATCTTTGGCCTTTTAACTATCTCACGCAAACCAACTACTTATAGTACAGCTAAGTAAATATACAACAAAGGTACTGGAATGCTCGGAATACGATTGTTTTACTGTTGTTGTACACTTTTTTTTTTTTACAAGGATTTTTTTCTCCTTTGAGATTATAATGAACATGGTCACACCACAAGTAAAGTCAGAAACGGGACAGAGAACGCTGCGAAGGCTGGTTTGGTCATCCGAGATCATTAAAAATGGCTGACCCTAACAATATGTACAAAAATATAAAATGTAAATAAAAAATACAAACAAATTAGCTTTTTAAAGTACTTTTAAGAAAAAAAGCAGGGCCTTGGAAGTTTTGGTTCTTTTTTCCTCCCCTGTTGCAAATTCTCATGGTTTGGGTTGGGCAGTGGAGAGCGCGTCGTGTCATGGCGGGCCGGCTGGCCTCTACTCGAAGGTGACCATGTTTAGATTCTGAGACTGGAAGTGGAGGATGAATAGGTCACGGCGACCTTTGTTTGTTTGTTTTTAGTTTAACTTTTCCTTTTTTGCTGTCTAATTATCCTCGTCAGTCTTCTGCTTCTTGGTATCGACATCGTCACTTAATTTTCTTTTTAATCAGGTCACAAAATTGGGCAATGTTATGGTCACAGTTCTTCTAACTTGTATTTTTTTTTTTTTACCTAAATAAGTTCTTGTCTCATTTCCTACATGACTTGGCATATTCATAAATGCTAATTTCCATGATTCATACTATCGACACTATATAGAAATGATTCATGTTTGCATGGTAAATAATATAATATATTAATGTATTTTTATTTTTGAGTACACTCTGAGGAAATATGTGTTTGTGCACTTATAGAACTGAATGTCAATGGGGTTATGCTTCCCTATAAATTGATACAATATTATCAGAGATGTTTTAAGTTTGTGTCTGATAGAAGCACAATTTAAACAACTTTTAATTGCTGTCATGTTTTTTTTATTTATTCCTAGTTCATTTGTTAAGAAATTTAATTTTTTGAATCAATTGAGTCCAATAGAGCAAAACTTTAAAAATCAAGGAATCATTTTTAAAAGCAAATAATATTTTAAAATTAAATAACTTACTCTTTCATGTATTCAACAAACATCTTTTGCATAATCAGATTTTAGCTTTGTTTTTTAAATATAAATGCCATTAATTGGTACATATACCCTTAATTGTCCTTTACTGGAACACACTTGTCACATATATGCTCTTGCTGCCAAAAGTCCTTCATCATTTCAAATAAATTTTAGATTTCTTCTAAATAAGTTCCTGAAATTTACTATAATTTGCAAACCAAGTTTGAACTGACTTGGGACCTATTTAGTAATGCTAATTCTTGATTTCCAATGACATTATTTCCCTTATACCACCTTATAATAATACTTAAAGCAATAACAACTACATCATTTATGCAAAGGTGGGATGCTTTCCTCCTCTCTTCATTTTTCACCTGTAATCTCTTCTCTCAGTCTCCTTTCTTATTGTATTCCTTCATCTTCTTCTATATACATCATTTTACCTTGAGCAATAAAGTATTATCTACTTTTAGTTTGGTTTTTGCTTCTCATTGAGCTCATGATATTCTGAATGCTTTTTAAATTTTAGTATGTAGTGAATGTTTACAGTTATATTTATTACTTACGCAGCTAAGATTTAAGAAGTCACTTTTAAAAAGTAATGAGAATTTTTTATTTCCAGAAATAAAAAAAAACATATGCACAATCCTATTACATAAAAATTTTAAATATGTACTAAATTTACATATGACCATAAAGGAAAAGGTACTTGCAAGCAGTGGAAAATAAGGCAATAGAAAAACTTAAATATGTGCTGGAACCAAAGCTGGGAACAAAGTTGTGCAGGGAAATAATTAGAGATGATGAGCAAGAGAGAAAAAGGTGAAGAAGTACAACATGTTCTAGTTCTCTGGCTCTTGGAACATGGTTGTAGCATGTCTCCTCTGAGAAAATTCTCAGCTAGATTTTTAAGATGTCTTATATGTAAAGCCTTTCTAAGAAATGCTGTAAAAGATCATTCAATCTGAATACGAAGATACAATGAAGAGAAAATTATAGGCTAATATATTAAAATTCGTAATCCATATATATTTTTTAAAGTTTAAAATAGTAGTGCTTTCAGGTAGTTAAGGCTGGTGTTGAACGACATCTAGCTTTTTGTTTCACAGATCTTCGTTTAGATTTCTCCAACCTGGATAAACTAAATAGGATACACACAGATGGTAAAACCTTATGTTATCCTAGTCTGAAAAGATTAGCTTCATTAAAATGAAAATTAGCTACCACCTGCTAAATGTGTTTTGGCACCTACGAGTGGTATCCCATAAAAAAATCACAAATCCTTTTTTTAAACTTCAAAGATGCCTTGGAAGTATTTTGAAGCATTAAAGTGAACAACAAAGTCTCAAAGAATTTTTCTTTAACCAGAGGAAAATTATCCTATCTCGTTTCCCACCCCCCAAACTATTGCTTTTTATTTATAAAAGAAGACTAAAAGTAATCTTTGAAGCAAGGACTAAAGAAAGGTTTATGATTTTCTTATATAAATATAAAGTGGAAAGTCAAAGAGAGAAATGTAATTTTAACTATTTGCTTCCCTCTGTGCCAATTTTAGGGAAATAGAAACAAATACCTTAGCAGCTGAATGTAAAAAAAGAC
>CM052650.1:81606293-81625431 GCA_028533165.1 Leontopithecus rosalia | reverse complement strand
CAAAATATCATTGCCAAAATCAGTATCATAGAGTTTTTCTCCTATGTTTTCTTGTAGATGTTTTATGGTTTCAGGACTTACATATAATCTTTAATCCATATTGAGTTGATTTCTTTATATGATAAAGATAAGGTGTAATTTCAGTCTTCTGCTTGTAGGTTTCCAGCTTTCCTAGAATCATTTATTGAAGAGAATGTCCCTTTCCTGTTATGTGTTCTCATCATCTTGATAAAAAATCAATTGGCAGTAAATGTGTGGATTTTATTTCTAGGCTGTCTGCTTTGTTCTCTTAGTATATGTGTCTGATTTTAAGTCAATATCATGTTGCTTTGGTTACTATAGCTTTGCAGCATTTTTTGAAATCCAGGTACAATGATGCCTCCAACTTTGTTATTTTTTCTAAGACTGCTTTGGTTACTTGGGGTCTTTTGTGTTTCTGTAATGAATTTTACAATTCTTTTTCAATTTTGTGTGAAATATCACTGGGGAATTGACAGGGATTGTATTGAATCTTTAGATCACTTTGGGTATTATGAATGTTTTAATAATATTATTTCAAACCAGGAATATGTGATATCCTTTCATTTATTTGCGTCTTTAACTTCTTTCATCAATATTATATAGTTTTTAGTTTACAGATCTTTTACCTCCTTGGTGAAATTTATTCCTAAGTATAATATTTTACTTTATTTTATTTTACTGTAGCTATTGCAAATGGAAATGTATTCTTAATCTTTTCTGGATAGTTTGTTGTAAGTGTATAGAAATGCTACTGATTTAAAAAACTCATTGCTCTTTTACATTAAACAGAAGATAATTTTCTAAAAGTTTAAAAAATATTGTCTGATGTAATCACCACAACAATCTAAAGTAGTAGATTCTTATACTATCGATAGAGGATGAAACTGTGGCATACAGGGTGAGGTTTATATAACTTGTGTAGGGACATACAGATATTAATACTGAATTATAGTCTTTTGATTAAAGATGCTATATGATTAGATATACTTTACACTGTGTTGCTTTACTTATTCAGTCATTTTTGCTAGTTAAAATGATTAAAATAATAAAATATTTTACCAGTAGCAAATGAAGATTTATATATAACTCCAATTCTACTTATAACCACTAACAAAAGAAAAAAATTTGATACATTTTTCTAAATAACATAGCATTTAAAGCTATTGTTAAAAAGATTACATATATTACATAATGATTTTAATTACTATCAAAACATATATTCAAATCTGGGTGTTTCAAAAGTGGTGTTGCATATGGATGGAATTTTAAAAATACACAGTGAAATTCATTTAGGAATGAATTGTGATTTTTCTATCTTTAATTTATAAGGCTAATATAGTTGAAATAATACATACTTTACTGAGTGGTGGAGTGGTGCAAAGAAAAATGAAATGAAAGTTATCATTATAAAACACTCTTATTCTTGGAGAAAAAATCATTTGCAAAGCATATGGTTAAACTATTTGATTTATCTTCTCGTGTGTGTGCTTGTGTGTGTGTGTGTACTTGCTTAGTATTGTTAGATGTATGAAGATCTACTTAATCTTTTAAGCATGGAAGAATGTTTTGTCATAATCAGCAGTGCAGGTACTTGAAAACTGTAGCACAATATATTTTTTTAAGCTATAACTGTTTTGGTTTGCTAATGCAGCACTTACTTTCCATATGCAAAGATACAGATACATAAGGTCTCTATGGTTAACCGTGTTTTAGTATTACTGAAGAGGGAGTTGCAATCTGAATCTAAAGTAAGTCATTTAGCTTAGAATAAATGGATAGACACATCTTTGAAGTTTATAGATACAGGTTCCAGTGACCCAGTTTTTGGCATATTACTGTCATGGTTTACTTTAGGTCTCCCAAATACTTTTCAGTGATTACTGAACCAGAGACAGTATGCTTGTGTCAGTTTATACTTGAATATCTTTAATACTGAATATATGAATCATAGCCACCATTTATTACTCTAACCCTTTAGGGCATATGAGCACAACACACAAATCTATTTTGGCTGTTCCTTAAATAAATACCCTGGGCTATATTTGGTTTTAATATATATTTTTTTAAAAAAAGAAATACAGTAAATCACATTTTTGAGAGAAACATTATTTGGACATAAATGTGCATCTATTAAACAGGGTGTATATTTTTATATATTTACATATCCTGTTTAATATTTACATATTGTATTAATTATATTAATATGTTATAGGTATATTAATACATAAAAATATATTATATTTATATAAAAATGTGTATTCACACATAATCGCACACATAGAGATACACAAATTGACAAATATAAATATGTCACAAAATGCATTCTTGGTGCTATATGAGTTACACATTTTAAAGAACAATATAAGTCCTAGATAGTATATATTCAAGAAATATTTGTTGATTAAATGACCGCATAGGCAAATGAAGAAACTGCCTATAAAATTAATCTAAATAACATTAAAAATTGATTGTATCCCATTCAATATGATAGAGTAATATTTTCTATATTACTACAATTACCGTATCTTTGATTTTCTTTACCACCAAAACCTTTTATTTGTGCAGTAGACTTTTCCTCTAGTTCTCTCCCTCTTTGTCTCTCCTGCCTAAGCTAAACATAACTTAAAAAAAAAGGTAAGTTACTTTAGAGCATAGCACCAAGAAAACTTCTTAATCTGACTGTTCAGAAGTAGTCAGTGGCTTTACCCCTACAAGTTAATTTTTGTATTTTAAACTTAGTTCTGAAAAGGCATTGTTTACTTGATCTCCATAAAATTGCATTTTAGTAGTATGACTTGATGTGCTTAATAAATTAGTTATGCATCTTAATGGTAGGAGATAGCTTAACCTGTCTTTAAAACATCATCATAAAGCTGGTCATACAATTTTCTTTAGTGTTTTCCCTAACACTGTGGAGCTCTATGCTCATATTTACATCAAAACTCTTTCAGATGATTTGATTTTGCACATTTTTTGATGGCCATTGAAAACAGGTTCTTTAGGACCTTAATTAACAAAGCAAAAGTATGAAATAATTTTGATCACCATGCTGTGATCATACTTCTACAACATTCTTAAGTAAATGGTTTACCTTGGACACATTTAAAAATATATCTGACTTCATTTTTTTCCTCTATAGTTTTCCATCTTATCTCTGCAGACATTCTCTTCCTTTTGTACCCCACTGACAATATAGTGTTTCAATTTTATAATCAATTTTCTGTCCACATCTCCATATCTGAAATGTTTGCTAATAATCTTAATTCTGCCTGGGAACACTCACAGGAATTCTTTGTAAGGGTACAATGCTGCTCTTCAAGGCCCAGTGTGCCATCTTCAATGGTTTCTCAGGATTTCTGGATTTCCTTTGTTGAGCTGACTTGCTTTACATTGTGGCTGCATTTCTGAGGACCATCACATTGTCATAATCATTACAGTGAAAGTATCTCATATAAGCAGTTGAAAAACAATGCAATTTAGATGTTTGTGGTTACTGATCAAGATTTATTTAACAATGTAATGATTTCAGAACAACAATAATGATGGGAAACATTACACCTTGTTTATAATAATGATTATTATAAGTGGACTTACTTCAAGTTTAGTTTGTGCAAGCTATGGAAATAATTTTATGTTTTTTTTTTAGTTAAGTTTTTTTTTTAAAAGTTAAGATACACAGTCCTTGCTCTGTTAATGTGGATTTAGTGTACTACAAATGGTAAACTGTTAGAATGGTCCAAGTCTAATTCATAATAACAACATACCTACTACAAACTGTGGTTATATGAATGAAAAAATGCCTATGTTTTCCAGAGAAAGTTTTACAAAATGTGTTTATTTGGATTTTTAACTATATTAATCAACAAATATGTTGTAATTTATAATACCTCAGTATTATTGTTCTATTTAAATGAACACTTACATATTTTTAGATTTGATGATGCTCCTTATTTTACATATGGAAAAACCAAGGCACAGATACATTAATTAAGTTCGCATAGAAAAGCAGAGCCAGATTTTGAAAACGAAAGATATAGCTTATAAAGTTGCTGTTTATTGAGGAGTATTCTTCAGACCTTTTAATTTTATTTGTTGAATCAGGAAATAGTTTAATTGATCAATAGGAACAAAATACCTGAAATGATACATAAAATTAATTATATAAATTAAATTAAAAAAATGGAGACTTCTGTGGGCTTCAATTAGCTGGAAACATGTTAGTAAGGAGACAGGCTTGATCTGGACTTTGGAGACAATAGAAAAGCAATGGGAGACATATTACGTTTGAGTGAATACATAGAATATTCAAATAAATATCAAATATTATTAAAGCATTTCATAAAGTAAGTTTTAACAGTAGTTTATAGGAATGTGATTTTTTTGAGACATTGTAATTCCTAGCTTAAAATTGTTTATTACATATTGAGTATTTTTGTTTTTATTATTTTGCAACATATTTTCTCTTCTGATTAGTTTTCTTACAATTTTCCATGTAATAATTAGTAAAAATAATCATTATTATTATCAGAAAATACATGTATTTTCTAAGTTCCACTAAAATATATTTAATATGAATATGTTAGAGTAAAATCATAAGAAACCATCAGTATCTAGAAAGGAAGGAATGGAATGAGAAATAACTTACATAACTTGTCTTGCTTCAAGTGAATGTCATTTCTTATGATAATCACAAATAATCATTAATCTAATTTTATTTTCATAAGTTTGCATGAGATTACTTAATAGTTTTCTTGAGTCAATATGGTGTTGAAACATAATAACATTTAAAAATTTTTCTCCTTAGTAGGAAGCATATTCTATAACTATGGATAAGCTCATCATCAAGAACCTCAGGAAAATTATGAGGTGTTTTTCTTATCATGGTGCCTTTCTTAGTTTCCTGAGGCTGTTGTACCAAATTACCACAAATTTGGTGGCTTCTAATAACAGAAATGAATTATCTCACAGGTCTCAAGGCTACACGTCCAAAATTCAAACTTGACAGGGCTGTGCTCCATACAGGGCTCTGGGGAGAATATGTTGTTTGTCTTTTCCGGCTTCTTTTGGCTGCACTGGCTTTCCTTGACTTGTGGTCTCCCAAGGTTCTAACCTTAATTATATCTGCAAGTAATCTTTTTATAAGTAACCTAACATTCACAGGTTACAGAAATGAAGATATGGGCATATCTTTTGGGGGTGCCATCACTAAATCTACTACAGTCTTCTTTTCCTTTAGCTTTCTTCAAAATCCCTATTTCATCTGCTACCTGTGATTAAAGCTCCCTTGCTCACTGTGCTCCCCTTCTACTTCATTGTAGCTCGTAGGAAATTGTCAACTCTGTTGTTCAGCTTTTGAGACTACTCATTTGACTATTCTTGCTAGTATCTAGTTTTGTGACATCTCTATGGTCTAAATGCTGACAAGGGTAGTAAGTATGATCTCAATACAGTGGAAATTCCTCTCAAAACAGAGTTAAATTTATGAGGTCAGAGAGATAGGGTGAATGTGTAAACAACATAAACATGGTAAGCTGGAGTTAATATAGCTGGTATTAACAGGTGCATAAAGTTGGAAGTTTAACCCAACGATCTTGAGAAAATTGTTTATTATCTTCAATGTTATGCATCTTTACAGTCTTCCAATTTTTTACATAATCTTATAAAGTACCCTTAAACTTGGTGTAAGTAGAAAAGTATTACTCTTGTATTTTGTGCAATTACGGAAAGAAAAAGGTAGAGGTAATTACTCCAGGGTAAGTGTTCATTTAATAGAATGGTAATAAGGAATTTACTTAAATCACAGACACTATTTAAATGATTCTCTAGTTTCACTCTGTTGCATATGAGTAGCCAATTATCTCAGCACCATTTATTGAATAGAGAGTCTTGTTGACAATCAGATGGTTGAAACTGTGAAGCTTTATTTCTGAGTTTTTGATTCTGTTCCATTAGTCTATATGTCTGTTTTTGTACTAGTACCATACTATTTTCATCAGTAAGCCTTGTAGTGTGTAGATTAGTTAGGTAGTGTGATGCCTCCTGTATCATTCTTTTTGCTTAGGATTGCTTTAGCTATTCAGTCTCTTTTTTGGTTCCATATGAATTTTATAAGTTATTTTTTCTTATTATTTAAAGAATGATGTTGGTAGTTTTACAGAAATAGCATAGAATCTGTAAATTGCCTTGGGAAATATGGCCATTTTAACAAAGTTGATTCTTTCAATCCGTAAGCATAGAAAGTTTTTCAATTTATTTTTGTCAATCATTATGCTGAAGAGATACAAGAATTTGTCTGTTCATTGCTGCACTATTCATTATAGCAAAGATATGAAATTAATTCACGTTCCCATTAGTGTTGTATTGGAAAAGAAAATGTGGTATATATATGCTATGGAATACTACACAACCATCACAAAGTAATGAAATCATGTCCTTTGCAGCAATATGGATGGAGCTGGAGGCCATAATCCTAAGCAAAATAACACAGGGATAGAAACCCAAATATTGCATATACTTGCTTATATGGGGGAGCTAAATTTTGAGAACACATGGACATAAACATGCGAACAATGGAAGCAATCGATGCTGTGGATTTCTTAGAGGGCTGAGGAAGGAAGGAGGACATGGGTTGAAAAACCACTTATTGGGGCCTATGCTCAGTACCTAGGTGCGATATACCCATATAAGAAACCTTCACCTGTGCCCCTGTATCTGACATAAAAGTTGAAATAAAAAATACAATGAAATAAAAATAATTACTCTATTGTTGCACCTTCTCCTTCTGGTTGAATTGGTCAAAGGGAAATAAGAATATAATTGGACTTCATTTAGTTTTGTTAACTGCTTTAGATAGTACAATAATTTCCCACTTAAAATCCACTTTTTTAAACAAAAAAAGATTAATTTGGTAACAATATGAGTTTATTTGTTAATTTGATCTTATCAAATAATATCACAGGGCAGATGGTCCCCAAATTCTGGCTTGTGATTGACTTGTCTCTGGCTGAAAAATATCTAGAGATGCATAACTTAAAAACTCTAATGGAAGAGAATGTTGCTAATTAACTCATTATTCAAACCCAGTATACATCACTTAAACAGTGTATTATTGTACAATACTAAATGTTTATTTTTATTAACATTATTCTCTAAATTCTATATCTATCATTGATTTTGTAATTTATTTTTAATAACAATGTCTATAAACTATGAATATGAATGATATGTTGCAACCTGGAATTGTATCTGTACATGGAATGTTTGGACAGAATACACTAGACACATCTAGACACACTGTTTAACTGACATAGTTGGTCAAAAGTAAAAGCTTGACCAGGCTAGATGGCTCATGCCTGTAATCCCAGCACTTTGGAAGGCTGAGGCGAGCAGATCAAGACCAGCCTGGCCAATAGGGTGAAACCCTGTCTCTACTAAAAAAAATAGAAAAATTAGCCTGGTGTGGGGCTGCACGCCTGTAATCCCAGCTACTCAGGAAGCTGAGGCAGGAGAGTCACTTGATCCAAGGAGGTGGAGGTTGCAGTGAGCCAAAAATTCACCACTGCACTCCAGCCTGAGTGACAGAATGAGACTCTGTCTCAAAAATAAATAAATAAATAAATAAAAGTACATGCTTATAACTGATCAGAGAATTTTGGTTATGCAAAAGGCCAGTTGAATGTTTTGAGTCAGTTTTCCTCTTTCAAGTGATGTCGTTATGTTTTATCAGTTTAATTTATCAAGACTATGTATTTGGGAAAAGCAATAAAACTCTCCTTACTGAACAAATATCACTGGACCAATCAAAGCTACGGTAAAATCCTGGGTCAGGAACCCCAACATAAAATTCAGGGCAATCAGATTTCAAAATGTGATAAGCAAGCTGGGTCAGATGATGGAGAACAGGATCTGGAAGAAGCAGATACTAAAAGTGTGAGTAAGTTTGCTAAACTAAAGTCAGAATCATAAACGTCATATTTAGAAGGCTGAGGGAGTCTTTTCAGGCTGCTACAGGGATAGGGAGGTGAACAGGCAGAAGAAAAAAATTAAAATTAAAATGCCACTTTGGAATATTAAGTAATAGATTGCCCCTATTGGCATTTCCTGCCATATCTGACAGTGTGGCAAATTAGCTTATACATTTTTGACGAATTTTAAGAAATGGAAATATTGCATATGAGAATGCACAGTCAGTAAACTCTAATGACATATGAACGAAGATTAAACTATGTGAATGATAAGCAAGATTCTCTTCACATAACCTAACTTGTAAAACCAATCACTCCCAAATTTGTATGTTTTTATTCACACTATGATAGAACAAGGTGAATCTACGGTGGAGGGATGAAGGGGGAAGAAGAAATATTACAAATTGATAGGGAACATTTTTAACTTACAATAGTTGCTGTACTCAATGTTTTTATAGTATTTGTATTTGTTAGTTCTTAATACATGACAGATACTGTTATAAATGCTTTGCACATTTTTATTTACTCAGTCTTTACAATTGCCTGCTGAGTAATATACTACTATTTGTTCCATTATATAGAGATGCATTTAAGATATAGAGTTTTAGCAACCTACCCAAAGTCACAAACATAGTACCTGACACAACTAGAGTTGATGATTAAAAGATTACTGCTACAGGCAAGCCACCGAAATGCCTCATCCAAGCTGCATAATGATTCAGTAATTCACTTGAAGAAAGTCAGTACTTATAAAAAGAAGTTAAAGGTAAAACATAATTTCTGACTTCCAGAAACTCCAGCAGTAATATACTTTGTTACATGCTGCATGTAAGAGAGATATACAATATTATAGGAATTGTGAATATTCAGGGACCACATCTTCACATAGTATTGAGAGAAGAGTTTCTGAAAGATTAATGGTTCCAAACAGATTATAAATGATGATGGTTTAGGAAGACAGCGAGACACATCCAATATTTTATGCAAAGCCAACATAGTTTTGTATACTTTATACAAAATCTGTTGAATAAAGCAGCATATAGCATAAAATTGAAGAGGTACATCTGAATAAGCTAATGGAGAGGCTAAGATTCAGACTAAAACTTCCAGGTCTGGTTCAGTAGGTATTGAGATAGTAGGATGATTATGAAGAGCTTCATATGAAGAAGTACCATACAGATATGACTTATGAGATATGGAGTTGTATATGCTTGATCTAAATCTCATATTTACCACTTTTTATCTATGATCTTAAGTCAAGCTATTTTATATTATTATGCATTATAATTTCTCATATGTAAACTCAGATTAGTGAAAATGTTTGTTTCGTATTTCTTGGAAATATGTAATATGGAGGATTACATGGAAAACTTCATGTAGAGATCTAATCATGGTGCTTACCATACATTTAAGAATTTCTATTTATTAAACAAATATTTAAGTGGCTGCTACAGGCAGGTCATTTTGTTTTTGTTATTTTTATTCTATTACTATCATCATTACTCTTATTTTTGATATTGCTAATAACTTGAGGACATTTATGGAAAATATACTTAAAGATGGATGAAGCAACCTAAACTTGGAGGTTGACAATAGAGGATTGGGGAAGAATCAGTGAGAATGTTTAAATATTTATAACTGAATAAATATATTTGCTTATACAACTTTTGTTTATGAGTGTGTGTGTGTGTGTGTGTATATATATGTATGTATGTATGTATATAATTCAGGACTATTATTAAGAGGAAAAGTAGGCCAGTCCTGGTGGGTCATACCTGTAATCCCAGTACTTTGGAAGGCCCAGGTGGGCAGATCATCTGAGGTCAGGAGATCCAGATCAGCCTGCCCAACGTGGTGAAATTCTGTTTTTACTAAAAATACAAAAATAGCTGGGCATGGTGGCACACACCTGTAGTTCCAGCTACTCAGTAGGGTGAGGTAAGAGAATCACTTGAACCTGAGTGGCAGAGGTGGCAGTGAGCCGAGATCACACCACTGCACACTCCAGCCTGGGTGATGGAATGTGGAATGAGACTCAAAAAAAAAAAAAAAAAAGAAAAAGAAATTTTGCAAAAATATCTATAATAAAAAGGTATAAAGACATGCTTGAGAATTTTGAGCTTCAAACTTTGCATAAGTCAGTGTACCATCTACTCTGTATTAATCTTATGTTTGTATGTCTGACCCATGGAATTTTATATAAATAGCTTGCTATAATTTTCTGGGCCTGGAAACATGGTTTGGAATAGTGGAAATAATGAATGTAGTGAAAACTAATGATGTAAATATATAGTAGATAACAAAAATGATAAAATTTGTGAAATCCACCAAGAAAACTATGCTAATAGGATCCCATTAACACACAAATTAGATTACTTGACCTCTGATCTCTATTTGTAAAGTTGAGTCTCCATAACGTAAACTAGCCAATTCAACATTCCAGCCGTTATATTATGCTTATCATGAAAAATAAAAGTAACCTTAAAATTGGTTTTATTTTTTTAATCATTTAAAAACTAAAGATAGCTGACTGGTAATCACCTTTATCTTCCCATTAGAAGCTCTTAGTTAAAAAAAAAGTAATTAATATAATATCCCTTGGGTATACAGCATAAAAAATAAAAATAAAGGGGCACATCACTCATGAGCCTCATATTTTCTATAAATTGAGTTTCTTACATTTTTTTCTTTTATATACTCCTTATCATGTACATAAATATAATAAAACTTGAAATTTTAACATAACATTTTCTAATTTGACCTGTAAAACCAGATTAATATTTATGTTTGCTGAAATTTGTTTACATTCTGTTCTTTCATAAAATGATGTAAATAGCCTTATACATCTCTCTCTCTTTCTTTCTTTCTTTCTCTCTCTCTCTCTCTCTCTCTCTCACACACACACACACACACACACACACACACACAAATGTAAATAGAAGGAATAAGAAGGGTAACAATCAACAGAGGAAAAAGGCAACCAATGGAATGGAGGGAAATACTTGGAGATCATATGTCTTATATGGGATTAATATCCAAAATATATAAAAAACTCCTACAACTAAAGCAGAAAACACAATCCAAATAAAAAGAAAGGACTTTAATAGACATTTCCCCAAGAAGAGATCCAAATGGCTTACAGGTATATGAAAAGATGCTTAACATCTCTAAGAAATGTTTAATATTATATTTTGGTGCAATGGTACAGCTCAGGGATATGGATATACACTATGACCCCAAAGACACATTTAATTACAGCTTCTCTTCATTAGATTTTCTGTGTTTATTTTGTATAAATTATCAAATATATTGATATACATTTGTTCATATTCTTCCTCTCTTATCCTGTTAATATCTATAGGATAGCCTCTCTTTTATTTCTGATATTTGTGATTTGCACGTTTTCTCTTTTGTTATGATCTATCTGGCAAGAGGTATACTGTTTTTGCTCTTTCCAAATAACGTTATTTTAATTAATTATCCTGTTATTTTTCTCATTTATATTTCATTGACTTCTTTCATTTAAACAGAAAGTTTAATTTGTCTAATTTTTTAGACCTAAATTTATTTTCAAGTTTCTTGAAATAGACACATAAGTATTACATTATTTCATGTATTTTAATTTAAACATTTAATATGATACATTTTAGAGTTACCTTTATTTTTACCTTCTAGTGCTCCTTATTTCTTTGCACAAATTCAAATTTCAATCTGATATTATAATCTTTGTGCTGAGATATTAATTCTATTATTAGAACAGGTCTTCTGACATTGAAATCTCTCAAGTTTTTGTCAATTTCTTCATTTTCTTTTGATTTTTGAAAGATATGTATGTCCACTAGATAATACTCTGTGGAATGAATGTGATTTTCTTTTAGAATTCTCAACATATACAAGAAATCACTACATTGTCTTTGTCTTGCAAGAATTTATAATTAGCAGTATGCTCTATATTTTATCTTTATTCTTCCATATACTATATTCCACTCCCCTGTTTTCCTCACCCTTGTTGGCTTTATGATTTTTCTCTTTGTCTTTTGGTTTCAACTTTATCAATGTTTTCTCTAAGTGTTCCTGTGTTATTAAACTTTTGTTCTTTTTTTGTGTATTTTTCCTGCTAAATAGTGTTATCTGGCATTCTTGGAATGACATTTTTCTGTGTTTTGTTTCTGAATGTCATTGATTTTATGAAATTCTTGATCATTTTCTGTCCAAATATTTTTTCACCTATTGCTCTTCTCCTCTAAGAAAACAATTTCATATATGTTACAGCATTTGAAATTGCCCTTTCACAATTTTGAATATTCTGATTTATTTACCTTTTGTTTTTCCTCTCTGTTTCAGTTTGTAGAACTTCCTTTGATTCAGATTCAGTTTCACTGCCCCAAATGTGTCGATTCCGTTGACAAATTCACTGTTGGAATTTTTAATATCTGATGTCCTGATTCTATATGTAGTTATAGCCCGAGTGCTATACTTTCTATAAAGGAATAATGTGTTACAATCTAATATTCAATTCCTCTCAAAAGTTTGGTTAAATTGTTACATTTCTTTTGGGGCTATGAAAAGTTACAAGAGGACACAGGTTCTAGTCACCACTAAGAAAAAGCTGAATATTTCACAAAGTTATAAAAACTATTCAACCCATTGAAGAGCTGAGATCACAAGGCAAACAAATAAATCAGCTTCCCCAGTATGTCACTTTGAAATAGCAGAGATCCAGTCACAAAGAAACTTAGCACTCATTCACAATTCATCTTCTTTTGCCTCCACTGGGTGCTTTTTAGAAGGATTTGGTGTACGGCAGAACATAAGAGTAAGCCCCACTACTGGTGCAGGCATGAAGGAGATAATTGCTGACGGGTCACTGGGAAGCTCGCACTACTTTTCCAGGCTCTCATATGAAGCAAACTCTTTAAGTTCCTGGGAAGTGGGAAACAAACTCATCTCCAGAAGCAAGGCAAAATTCCACTGATTCTGAGGTCAAAATATAAGGAAAACCTTTCTGTCTCTAGGGTAGGCATGCTGCCCATGGGACTTAGTCAAAGAAACATTAATTCTGAGGAAGGGTAAAAGAACATACCTTCTGCTCTTGAAGGAGAAGTGAGAAATCACCTTGTGCTCAGGATTCTGCACTCTGCAAGCTCAGGTCTGATAATACTGGAGAAAGACCAGGAAATGAAATTTAAAAATAAATCTACAAGCATAAAGAAGTTCATTGTGATATTAATTACAATAAAAATGGAGTAAAGTTAACATAATCTTATGGGAATAACTAGGTAGATTTAAGAACAGTTATTTGATGGATATTTTATGCTCTCACTGAAGTGATAATTATTAAAAGGGTTTAGACACACACACAAGCATTTATATGTAATCTTAAATGACAAAAAGTGAAAAGAAAAATTTTATGTGTTATAATTTCAAACCTCTGTAAGTCCTGACATGAATGTACATATCCTAGAAGTGCACACACACACACACACACACACACACAGAGTTGAAAGATGGTGTCAAATTTTAAAAATTACAACTTTTAAAACTATCGAAATATTTTTATATGCACATTGCATTTTATAAACCAGTAGGATCATATTTTATTTAATAACTTATTTAAATACCTAAAAAATAAAGGTAAGGTTTAACTTTTTTGTGGAATAGAAATTCTAAGAAAACTGCCCAAGAAATCTCAAGAACCTCTTTGTGCTTTCCTGAAACTACAGCAGGACAATAGAGCTCACCCAATTTATACCACGAGCATGCTTAATGATAGTACATTTCACACAGTATTGTTGTGATGATTATATTAGCCAATAAATGTAAAACATGGTGCATGGGTAGGTGGTAGAACCTAACTGCCTACAAAAATACTCCCTGTGAATAAACTAAATATGAAGTAAATAGTTACCTACTTAACTACATACAGCAGTAATAAACATGCAGATTTAGGAAGTTTACATTTCAGTTTAGGGTTAATAACAATATAATTTCTTTAGATGAAACCATTTTAACTTAAAAACTCAACAGAAATAATTATATTCATTCAGATATTTTAAAAACATTCATGTCCTAAATGTTATTTAAGAAATCCAAATACATCACAATTTTATAATTAGATACATCAAAAGCGTATTTAGACACATATCTGATCAAAATCTCAATTTTGTAACAATATTTCTCAAAATTATTGAACCCTTTGATTGGTGCAGAGGAAAATAACCATGTAACAACAATAACAAAAAAATTATATTATGGTACAAGTTTAGTTGTCTTTGAACAATGATGAAGTGATTCATTTAATTTGTTTATTATTGAAAGTAAATTAGGGCCGGGCATGGTGGCTCATTTCCGTAGTCCCACCACTTGGGAGGCCAAGACAGGCAAATCATCTGAGGTCAGGAGTTCAAGACCAGCCTGGCCAACATGGTGAAACCCTGTCTCTTCTAAAAATACAAAAACTAGCCAGGCGTGGTGGTGTGTGCCTGTAATCTCAGCTACTCAGGGGGCTGAAGCAGGAGAATTGCTTGAACCTGGGAGGTGGAGTTTGCAGTGAGCTGAGATTGTGCCCCTGCCCTCCACCCTGGGCAATAGAGCCAGACTTTGTCTCAAAAAAACAAAAAGAAAAAGAAAAGAAAGTAAATGATTTCATGCAGAGTAAAAGATGACAGAAAAAATTCATAAAAATTAAAAAGTGAAGAAGCCTTTGAATTTTTGGAGCTACTTTTTTATAAGAGGAAGTGTTCCAACCAAGAAGACTAAAAATGTATTTCCTTAAAGTTAGTCACAGCGGTCACTTTTTGGTAAAATTACTTATTTAACTGTAGTGTTGCTGTGGAAGAATTTTATTTGGAACGATGGATTCTGCTACTCATGTCTTGTAGGAATAGATTATATCATTAAAGCTTTTTAGCTCTATGTTCTTTATTCAGTTGAAATTAATAAGATAGCAAATATATAAAAATATAATCTGTTTGGAAAGTTTATGTTATTCAAAGTTAAAAGATGTATTTGGTTTGTGAGGATGGTGAATGATCAAGATTAATTAGGAATGCACACACAGAAATAGAGTTAGAAAAACAAATTATAGGTATCTTCATTGATTTGTAAAAACGGGAATGCCAGTTTTCTTATGTGCTTGTAATTGTTGTTCATTTTATGAGCCCTTATATAGCTTCTGCCCTGATCAGTTTAGTATATTTATTATTAGGCTTTATTAAGCTGAATAGCAAATGGACAAATGCTTTATAGAGGTGAAAAGCATGTTGAAGCCATTATGTTCCTAAGATGATTTAGACTCTGGATAGTTATTTTACCTTGGTTTATTGTGCTCACCTCCATTAGACTATTACTTTATCATATGGAAGTAGTAGTGTGGAATAATTACTGTGGTACATTTATTAACATGGGAAAAAATGAAAGGCTGATTCTAAATTCCCTGTATGAAATCCCTTATTGGAACAGTTCCATCTCAGCGTGAGATTTATGGGGGATTTCATCGGAGGTAGTTTTCCCCAAAGTCGCCAAATAAAGCATTTATGGATGATTCTCTTAAAAGTTTCAATATTAATCTTTAAGAAAAACCAGAAGAAACAAATTTAAAATACCAACAAATGATGCCTGTTTCGCATCATTAACCATAAATGTTCACGTTGAGAAATCCATACAACTGAAACATAAATTCCAATATCTATCTAAAAATAAAAACAATAATAGAATGGAATAAAAATACATGAAATAGGAGTTGCTAAGCTAGTATTGTTCATTTATATTTTATCTTTCTATTTGCTTATATTTCCTCCCTATTGCACAATCAACAACTTATGGTAAATTGTAGATCTTTTATATGACTGAATTCCAGAACCTGGCATTTTTCCCTAACATATTAGCTCAATAAATATTTGCTGAATCACTATTTTTTAAAATAATAGATGGCTGGCTAAAAGCATTTATTTGTAAACCTTTGGAAAGATACTTTTTGAATGAAAAGTCTGCCACAGGCATCTTGTCAGTCTTAGATAATATAAGCTATGCTTCCAGTTCTACAGTTTCTCAGAGCTCTAGTCCTGTTTTGTGCTATATATTGATGCTTTTGTGTTCTGCTCTAACTGTACACTCCCCAAGTCTAACATAAGCCTTCTTGTGTACTTCTCTCATTGTCATCAGGTTGGCTCAGTTCTTTATCAATACAAAATTGGTTTACCTAACAAACTAACAACTAATCTTAGGTCGAAAACACTGGTGTTTTACTGCATTCTCTTTCCCTTGCCGTTTGAAATTAATGATGCAATGACATGTACCATTTCTTATTAAATTGATTTACTTTTTTCACTGATTTATTTTTTTCATAGGCTTTGTGGATAGATGGAATGTGTTAATAAATAGCTGTTTTCTTATTGGGTGTATGTATGTGTGTGCACATGATGTCAAGAGAAGAAAGCAATTCATTTTCAATATTCTATGGTTTCACTGTGGATAAACATAAATGATAATTAATTTGTCTATGGTTTCTTCAGTGGATAATAAAGGCAGTACATTTCTAAACATTTCTCATGTCATTTTATAGAGTGCTTTTTGGAGATATGCATTAATAGCTGGCTCAAAATTATTTAAACCAATGAAGTAATGCTTTTTCCAAACTATGCATTGTACATACTCCTATATTTTTCACAGCATATAAAAATGAATGAAAATATTTTCTCTGAGTATGGGCTTTTCCTGATGTCAGTCTATTCCCAGAATCTGAATCTTTAGTCATTCATAACCTGGCATTTAAAAAATATTCTTTTAGTTATACCTATATCAAAAGGCTTTTTATACTCATCAGGACCGGGTGTATTAAATATGGAAGATTCTCCTTCTATTAAAAAATATACAGAATTTTTGAATTTAGAAAGGGATCTTATTAAGCCTGTTGTTTTCCTATATGTATATTCTAGAAAGGGTAATTAACTGTCAAGAGCAATTTGCTTCCTTGCCTACTCGGTTATAATAGCTGGTTAGAAGATTCTTTCTTGGTGAAATAGTCTCAAGATTTTAACCATCCCCAATGTTGTGCAATTAGCAGAAATAGGACAATTTTTGACAAAATGGTGTCTATTGTGTGTGTAAACATTTAGCATTGTTTTATTCTGTAATCAGACAGGCAGTTGTATAGACACATAGTAGCATGTTTCATTCAGACTTAGAGCAAGAATTATTTTCTGGTTATCATTGGTAGCATTCACCTATTCAGTTAGAACATCCTTTCAGATATTCTTGGATAGAGAACAGAACCACATTTTTATATCTGCAAAGCATTTATGTTGTTTCGGTCTATTTCCATATGTTATCTGAGTCATAGACATCCCATGTAGTCCATGTTTCTCGGAGTAAGTGTAAATATAGAATAGAAGCTCAAAGGCTCCTAGGAACCAACAGGTTTCAAAATGATGCATGGTACAATAGGTATTAAAGAGTCATATCTGAAATCCACTGACATGAATATTATTATAAAAAATGTTTAAAAGGTTGCCATAATAACTGAGTAAACAATGCCCAGGGCCAAACTGAATATAGTTTTAGGCCAGGTGCAGTGGCTTATACATGTAATGCCAGCACTTTGGGAAGCTGAGGCATGCAGAGATTAGAGTTCAAGACCAATGTGGCCAACATGGTGAAACCCAGTCTTTACTAAAAACACAAAAATTAGCCAGGCGTGGTGGCATATTCTTGTAATCCCAGCTACTCGAGAGACTGAGGCAGAATTGCTTGAACCCTGGAGGCAGAGGTTGCAGTGACCTAAGATCATGCCCCTGCACTCCAGCCTTGGGGACAGTGCAAGACTCCATCTCAAAGGAAAAAAAAAAGGAATAGGTTTAAGGATTAATGTTGCTATTTCTCCAGAAAAAAAGTGTTTTTTTTAACTAATAAAGGAGGGTATTATAAAACTATTCTATTAAGTATTTGAGAAGGAGAGACTCCAGATTCTACAAATTCCATGAATTCAGATATCTTTATAAAATATTCCTATTTATCTTTCTTCCACCTGATACCTATGCTAGTCAATGTCATCACCATGAGTTCAGTAGCTGAAGCCAACCAGAAATCAGTGGACAAGTCATAGTCCTGCCATCATAAAATTCTAAAGCTACATCCTCTTCCACATTAATGAAATCTTTCTGAGACTAATCTTCAATTAATGACAGAATGTGTCAGCTGCTCTAACCTCAAGTGCAGCAGGTTAGAGGTGTGTCTTGCATCCTTGTGCATCACTCACATTTCTATCCCACACACAGCTGCTAATCAATTTCTAAAATACAATTTTAAATCTAATTATTTCACTTTCTTTATTCATATCTCATTGACTACCATTGATCTTAGGATAAAGCATGATCATCATAGTTAAACACTCATATTTTTTGAAATCTAGACTTTTCTAGCTATCTAGCTTGTTGGTCATTACTCCTTAAATTATTGCTAGCATTTTGAACGATTTGACCTTTTTAAGCCTTTAGCTGTTTCCAATAGGAGACAACTAGAAATAATCACATAAAGCAATCAGTTAAACATTTTTCTCAAAACAGAACATTTGTTAGAAAACATCACATACACTGACTTAACACTGTCTTTTCAGTTTATGTGGAAGTCACACTATGATTTTAAGGAACAAAAAGACATGTAGACGAAGACAATTAATGTTAGTTCCTTGCACTTCCTTTTAACTACTATTTTTTTACATTTTTGTCCCAGAGCCAAAAAGTTACTGTGCTATATTAACTATGGAATCCAAAATTCTATGAAACCAATTACATCTGTTATTGATAAAATTGTTCATAATTACTTTGCATGTATTACCAAGATAATTTTTCTAGATAAAATTCTATTTTGTTGACATGAACATATATTTGTGTCTGTGGAACTTAGTCTTTTGTTTATTCTTTGGGGAGAGGGCCATTAGAATTTTTTATTTTATTTATGTATTTTTATTATTATTATTTTTGAAATGAAGTCTCCCTCTGGCACCAGGCTGGAGTGCAGGGGCATGATTTTGGCTCTCTGCAACCTCTACCTCCTGGGTTCAGGCAATTCTCCTGCCTCAGCCTCCCCAGTAGCTGTGACTAAAGGTGTGCGCTACCATGCCCAGCTAAATTTTTTTTTGTATTTTTAGTAGAGAC
>CM052650.1:81497643-81605793 GCA_028533165.1 Leontopithecus rosalia | reverse complement strand
AGTGCAATAAGTCAGAAACTACAAATGTAAGCCATTACAAATTGAAAAAATAAAATTTTTGTTATTATAAGATGACCTTATTGTGTAAGAAGAAAATCCAACATAATCTACAAAAAGCCACTGAAACTAAAAGGTGTTTTGCAAGTTTTCATGATAAAAAATCAAATATATCAAAATAGTCAAATAAAACAATAAGGCAGAATGGAGAATCCAAAAATGGAACACAAAATTATATGGTCTATTGATTTTTGATAAAGGAGTGAAGGTGATTGAGTGAAGAAAGCATAGGGTTTTCAACAAACAGTGCTGACTATACATATGCAAAAAGTGAATTTTGATCCATAACTCAAAAGATATATGCAAAAAATAACCCATCATTGTTCACAGAGCTAAACATTAAACTTAAAACTATAAAATGTCTAATAATAAGCATAGAAAAAAATCTTTGTAACTTTAGGATAGGTAAAAATTTCATAGACACCACACTAAAATAAAAACCCATAACAAAAAAAAAATAAAATGGACTTCATCAAAATTAAGAATTTCTACTTTTAGAAAACAGGATTTTTTCCAGAGCAGAAAAAGAATGTTCAAAACTTCATAACAAGAATACAAACAACCTAAGTTTAAGACAGGCCAAGCTTTGAAAAGACATTTAAACAATAAAGGAATATGCATGACAAACACACCAGAAGATGCTTAACATTTTTTTGTCATTAGGGAGATGCAAATTGAAACTAAACTGAGACATCCCTTTGAACCTACTATAATGTCTAAAACTAAAATGTGTGGCCACACTTGTATTGATGAAGATATGGAGCAACTGGATCTCTCATACATTCAGTGGAAAGTAAAATGTTACAACTGATTTGAGACAGTTTGAAACTTTATTAAGAAGTTAAACATATACCAACCAAATGAACTCATCATTTCATTCATAAATATTTACCCAGATTTCAAAACAAATGATCCTTTACAAACTTGAATGCAAATGTTCATGCCAACTGTATTTGTAACAGTCAAAAGCAACACAAGATCCATCAACATGTGAGTAGATAAACAAATCATGGTATAGCCATCCAATGAAATAATATAAAAGTATAAAAAGCAATGAACTACTGATATACATAGAAATATGGATGAATACCCATATAAGTATGCTCAGTAAAGAAGCAAGGCCAGGAATGCAGTGTAGATTGTATCATTTTGTTTATATAAGTCTGTATAAAATGCAAATTAATATAGTGACCAGAAAAAAACGTTTTCCTAGGGATGAAGTTGCAGTCAGGAAGTGTGTGTGGGAAGAATTATAGAGATTGCTTCTCTATAATTCTTTATAGAGTAATCATCACAAAGTGATGATTACTTTGTGCTTATGCTTTTTATATATGTCAGTATTTATCAAAATGTACACTTTAAATATGTGTAATTTAGTGTACATCAGTCATAAAACAATAAATCTGTTAAAATGCGTGTGTAAATTATTTTTCTTGTCTCGGTTGGCCATTTATGTTTATCATAAAAATGTTAACAGAGTTAAATACAAAACGAGAACTTCACCATTATCTTTATACAAGGCAGTATGATATGGGAGAAAACATAATGGTAAAAAAGAGTTTGGAGATTTTGCTTCTAGTTTTGACATTGTAATGACTGACTTACCAACAGTCTAACCACTCAAGCTTCAATTTACTCAACTATAAAGTGAAAGGGTTGTGCAAGGTCACTGATCCTCAATCTTGTTAGGAGTCATGGAACATTATATTATATAGTTAGTATTTTAGGGTAGGTGCTTGAAAGGACAGAAGGATGCCCAGTAGAATGTTTTGCAGATCAACAATAATTACAACATGTTCTTAAACTTATACCAATACCTCAGAATATTGTTTAAATGACTCACACTTAAGTTGCCATTTCCTTGGCTTTTTTACTGTGCCATTTGCCCTTACATTGCACTCAAATATACAAAGGCCAAAGTTCTCATATGTCCCAGAAAATATGAGATCTTTCCTTGGAATTGGGCTTTACTACTGGCTGTCAGGATTTTTACCCAATGTTACACTTCACAACCCACTTGAAGTTGTTCTAACAATACTGTACAGAGACAGTGTTAGGAAAATAAAAATGTACATTGCTCAAAATTAGAGAACATTCCGGTGAAGCAGTTAAGGCTACTTTGAAAGTGTCATTTTAAAATCTGTAAAATGGGAAAAATTATATCTATTATTCTGGCTTACTGTGCTAAAGAGATAATGACTATTATTATGAATCATAGCTGATACATAATAAATATAAATTATGTTAACCTAGCAGGCACTTGCAGTTTTATGTCCTTGGCCATTATTGAAAGTACAGATATAATTCTGAAAGTTTTAAGTTAGTTCTTTCTTAGAGCTCCTTTTCCTGTTTTTAATGCATTTTAGTTTGAGGAAATACTTTATCTCTTGTTTAAGTCATGGCAAAATTTCTGAGAACTCCAGCCATATTTTTATGCTTATAAAAATTTTGTTAAACATAGTGTCTATTAAAGAAGAATGAGGACTTTCTTTGATATTATTAAAATAAAATTCTACCTCTTTTTTTCATAAATAAATGAAAGATTGCATATTTTTAATGAAAAGAGATTGGTATTATTTTCTAAATCAAAATTTTGAATTTTGGGCCTAACTCAAGAAATACTTTTTTCATAGGGGGCAAAAATTAAATTAAAAAACATGTTTATGTCTCTCTGCCATAATAATGTGTTTTGTGACCTTTGGAAGCTTTTTAATGAGGATTTTTTTTTTTTTTGGCTGATAAAAAACAGAGAATGTTAGTATTCTGGGAAAATTCTTTCACACATCCAATTATATCTTAGGATCCCAAGTATGGAGTTTTAGAATTTTCAATGAGAATATTTATTCTAGCCCATCCAATTGGGTTAAAAATTTTGACACCTGTTTTTATAAATGCCTTTTACAAAATATTTACCATACTAATGAGACATCTATCCTTTCAGTAAAGTGTTGTAGAAAGATGTATTTTATGTCTGTATAGTGACATCATATACAGTATAAGGAAATCACTGCGTCCTTAATTTATTAATATAATTACATTTAAAAATTTGTGTCATATTAATTTGCACTTTTACTATTGTGAAATTATTCTAAAAGCAATTAACTTTTCTCTGTTACTAAACTTCCTCGGGTTTTTTGTTTTGTTTTATTTTGTTTTGATTTTTCTTCCAAGTATCTTTCATCAGCTCTTAATCATAGCTTTACAGAAAGGAGGAAAACATTATGGACTTTTACTCTAACTGAGTTGGGTTATTCTAAAAAATATTATATTTTGTGTGGTGGCTTTTTGTTTCACTTGTTTATTCTTATTTTTATGCATTTTTTTCTATGACTCTCTTTATGATCCAATATCAATTACAGTTGGCCTCCTGTATTTTTGGATTCCACATAAATGGATTCAACCAACCTCAGGTTGAAAATACTTTTTAGGAAAAAATAAAAATAACAATACAACAATAAAAATATACAAATAGACAACACAGTATAACAACTATTCACTTCAAATTTACATTGATTTAGGTATTGTAAGTAATCTAGATATTAACTAAAGGGAGAATGTGCGTAGGTTATATGCAAATACAATATCATTCTACATAAGGAGTTTCAGCATTTACATATTTTGGTATCCTCCTGGTTCCTAGAACCAATTCTTCCTGCTGATAGTGAAGTACAACTATGTTCTAACCTTCTTTATTCTCACTGGATTGCTCCAATACAGGAAGTGGAAGTTATCTTTTAATGAAAAACAAATCTTCAATAGAATACAAAAGCACCTGACACTAGAAAAAAAGAAAAAAGAAAAAGAATATTTCCAAAGAGAAAGTTTTCTTTGATGAGGAGTTTTCCTGATGGGATAATAATAGCCAAAGATTTTTGGAAAGTGAAGTTTCTTAAGTATGTTAGATAGTGTCTTTAAAAATGATAGAAATTAAGTCATTGAAAACAGCCAACAATTGGGGGTCAAAAGCCCAGACAGTGACAGAGGTAGAGCTGATTTGCTTCCAGTCAGAAATGTATGTGGTCCATGATCGCTACTACTGAAACACGAAAGTACCTTCAAACTACCTCTCTTCAGGCCTCCAGCTGCCCTCACTTTGACTACTTCAACAGCCTTTTTATTGGGCTCACTGCTCACAACTAAAATCCTCTTCTTCATTCATGTCCAGTGGTTACTATCCAGCCCAAAACATTTTAATGGTCTCCTTTCAGTAAGTGAATACCTGTTAACTTTCACAACTAAACTCAGACACAATATATTTATAAATTCTTGCATAAAACTTGAAAGTAAAAATCCAAGAGGAACAGTTCGAAGGCACAAACTTAAAGGTCTTTGTTTTTTTGTTGTTGTTGTTTACATGTCTGTCTTCCTCTATTATACTAAGTTCCTCAAAAACAAAACTTGTATCTTATTTGAACTTTGTTAAAGTAAGTGTTTAATTTTTTGTTTAAATGGGAAAAAAATGTTTAATTATTTGTTTAAAGAAGTGTTTGGCTCCAAATTAAGGATGACACCAAGCAGGCAATTTGAAATGATTATTTTTAAAAGTCAACAAACAGCATAATGGTTAAAAGAGATTGGTGATTTTATTAGAACTAGGATCCAATCCTAGTTCTGCCACTTTCTACTAGCAGTGTAAAGTTGGAAGTTATTCAGTCATTCTCACTCTCAATTTTATCTGAAAAATGCAACTAGTAAAAACACCTAGTTAGGGTGGTTATTATGGAATTATATTAGTGAATCATATAAAGCCCTTAATGTGATAACCACTTCATAATAAGCACTCAGTAAATGTTAATAGTATTTTATTTGTATCTCCAAATCTGGTAAAAATAATTGAACATAATTGAATTTCAATTCATATTGAGTCGATGAGAGAGCATCCCTCTTAGTATGGAAAAAAATGACACAGTCCAGTTTTATATCAAACTCTTTTATATACACATAGTATTGACAATCAAGCTTTCCTTTGGCCCAAGTTTTCATAGTCATAGGTAAGCTTACATTTCATATTAGTGTAGTTTTACTATGATCATTCCATATCACTCATTTCCAAGGTATGCCATGTTTAACGGGTTTCTAAGATTTCATTTGTTCAGATGACATTTTGGGGTCAATTTTAAGCCTAGCTTCAACTTCTCCTCTTTTATTAATTCTAAATAGTAAGACTAGATTCTTTCATCCATCACTGCATTTTTTTCCATAACATATGTACACATTTGTTTAATTTTAGTGTTTGTTCAAGGGTTACAGCACCTTAATTTTGGTGGAAGAAAATTAAGAGATGCTTTCCTATTCTTAGTTAGGTATTTCCCTGTCCCCTACCCCTGTTCTACACATACAAACAAGCCCACTCATGCTTCATCTTAGAAAGTAGAAAAAAATAATGTGGAAGGAATTTTTCCTAATATATTCTGATGTATATAATATTTAGAGCAAAATTTAAATAATATAAGGTCTCAATTAGTAGTGGTCGCTTTGTACATATTATGTAGTAGTACTTCAGTCTTTACGTTTAGATTAAAATTTTCTGAATGAAAAACTAGTGAAATGTTTTTATTAATAAAGCATCTTTTAAAAAGACTTTAAGCCACTAAAAATTAAAACATATGTGTTTATAAACATTTTGTAATAATAATATAATATATAATGTGTTTATAAACACATGTACACACTTCTACATGGTCCAGTTGCTTTTCAACTTTTTTTAAACTTAAAGTTATAATTAACATGATAAAGAAAAAAATAATTTATACTTGATAGGTATTTTCACATTTGAAAAATTGGACACTTCAAATAAAATGTTGTATCAGTACTAAAACATTTTAACGTTTAATTTTTCAGCTTCAAATAGGATTTGTGCTTTGTTTAAAGGAGAAAAAGTAAAATTTGATAACAATAATTAAACTTTTCTTTAATAGTCATAACTTTGCAATGAAAATGAGTGTATTTATTTGAAAAATTATCATTTATAATTAAGATTTTAAAACGAATTGAGTCTCTCTACACCGTTAATTCAAATAAGGCAAAAACTAATTTCCCATTATATAAAATAAGGATATACTATGTTATCCCTCTATGCATCACATTAGGATGATATGTGTGCGCATGTGTGTGTGTGTTTATAAATGTTGTTTAGGTAAATATATATAGATAGATAGATAGATAGATAGATAGATAGATAGATTCGTATGCTTATATATATTTTGTGTAAGTAAATATATATTAATTTACTTAAACATTTTAATATAATCTAACTGGAATATGCCAATCCACTCTAAAAGTAATAACCTAATTAAATGTCTCATATATATGTGCTATTTAGAGAATAAAGAATGAATATAAAAGATAAACAAAAGCTAACTGGCTTAATAGGAAAATTGAGTTTAAAAGGAAAAAAAACAATGGAATGGGGAATGGGGAATGGGAAATAATTTTTAAAAATAAATAGAAGCAGAATTATTTTTATTATTTATTTTTAATTTTTGTGGGTACAGAGTAGATGTATGTATTTATGGGGTATGTAAGATGTTTTCATAAAGGCATGCAATGTGAAATAAGTACAGTTTGTGGTATCTAAAAAATCAAAACAATCAAATGTATGGACATAGAGAGTTCAGAATCCTTTTCAGAATTCTGAAAAGGAATTGCAAAAGGAAAAAAGAGAAAAAGAGAACAGACTAATAATGGAAAAGAACAATAGCTTTAACTCTCTGTAAAAACTCTGAAAGGCAATGAAAATCTACCACTGTGGGATGACTATAGTTAACAATAATATATAGTTTCAAATAGCTAGTCAGAGTATATCAAATCTCCCAACACACACAACAAATAAATGCTTGAGATAATGGGTATGTTAAGCATCCTGATCTGATCACTATAACATTATATATAGTATAGTAAAACTAATTGCGCATTGTCTATAGTGAAATTAAAAGTAATTATAAAAACTGCAATACATTTGCACCAAATTAATATGTCTATATGTATAAACACTGCTATGTATCCCACAAATATGTACAATTATTATATATCAATTAAAAACTAAATATATATTATTATATATAGAAAGGGGTTTTGTGAGAATCTCAGCTTCTGCCTGTATAGGATCATTATCTTGTTTATATTCTCTACTCCCCAATAGGTGCAAATAAATAAAATTTACAGTTTTGTTTGTTTATTACCGCATTTGTAAGTCAGGATTTATGCAAATGTGTTAGCTGTTTTTTGCATTGCTGGAAATGGGTAGAAAATTGAACTGACCTCTGTATTAACATCTCACAATCTCATTTATTCTACTGTAATCTAATTTAATAGCAAGACTAAATACAAGAACATGTCAAGCAGAGTTTTCAGACAAATGAGATCATGTTGCTTTATGAACTGCAAATAAACATTTAATTGCATAGTGTAAAATGAAAAGATCCAATTAGAGGAATGTAACCTCTTCCTCAATGAAAATTTTGAGAGAACTAAAGAGAAAGTGCTAACATCATCTACAATTCTACTAGCTTTTTATTGTTACTGGTATATAATTGGAATTATCACTCTATATAAATAATTTGTAATGAGTTCCATAATATCAATAAAAAATCAAATTAAGCGATCTAGTGAAATATGTCACACCAGAAATCTGCTATTTTCAGTTTTGTCATATATGTAATGCCATTTCCAAATAGTCTCTAATGAATTCAATTATGAATATTAATTACATAACATCTTCTTGAGTTTGTATTTGTTCTCTCTGCATGAATTTTTTTAAATTTCACTCTCCATTCTTTGCCTGTGAGATATTCCTAGTTATCTTTTAAAACTCTGCCTAGGAACTTTTATGAATCACTTGCCTTGATATCTGTATTAGTCTAGTCTCACACACAACTATAAAGACATACCTGACACTGCATAATTTATGAAGACATTTAATTGACTCAGAGTTCCACAGGCTTTACAGGAAGCATGACTGGGAGGCTTCAAGAAACTTTCAGTTATGTTAGAAGGCCAAGGGGAAGGTTGCACATCTTCACATGGCAGAGCAAGAGAACAAAAACTAAGGGGGAAGTGCTATATACTTTTAAAAAATCAGATCTCCTAAGAACTTACTTACTGTCACAAGAACACCAAGGAGGAAATCGGCCCCATGATCTAATCACCTCCCAAGTCCTTTCCCTAACATTGGAATAGCAGTTCAACATGAGATTTGGGTTGGAACACAGAACCAAACCTCTCATACTATCTTATAAGAATTAGACATTCTTCTGCGTAATTGCTATCTTTTATATATCCTCCTATTTATTATTATTTTTAATATTTATGCACTTACATTTCTAGCTCCCCTAATGAACTGTAAGCAGCTTGAGATTAATGAACTTGTGTTTTTTATCTTTGATTCTCTAAAGCCTGGGATATGGAATCAAATGGAGTTGAACTGAAATATTACCTTTTGTGAGGAGATTTCAAAGTCTTAAAACTCATCTGAAATATTAACAGGCACTATATTGGTTTGCTATCAGAAGAAAATAGATAAGATATATTGTCCTCATACGTCCAGTCTACGCTAAAGTGAGTAGAGCAAAAAGTTAATATACCTACTCAAAATCTTTCCGCTATGGAAGACTAGAGCTTTATATCTAATATTAAAGAGAACAGTATTTCTCTGAACTGAGCTGAGTGAGGTTTGAAGCCTTTATTTGAATTGAGGTTAGGACAGGAAAAGAACAGTAGTAAAAGTCCTCTTAGAATACTGTGGGGGTGAGTTGTTACTAAGAGAAAGGGCAAGATGAAAGCAGTTTTAACCAGAGCTGTGCTATTTCCACTATCTTTCTCATTCTTTTGGATTTTGCTATGACACTTGATTCTTAATTTACTCATCACAGATTATAACCTACTTGATAGAATAGGGAGGAATGTTGGAAATGAGAGAAAAATTACATGCTTTACAATTTAGAAAAGGATATTTTAAGAATGTTTGAGAATAGGGTGGGGTTTAGTGTCTGAAAGTGACTTAGCATATTAAAAGGGAGGGGTAAGACAGCCATTTCAATGGAAGAAAAGTAGAGAAAATGAGCAAATGAATAAACGATGTTTAAAACAAAAGGGTAAAAAGGAAGCAGAGAGAGAGATGGGAAGAAAAGATTCATATATATATATATATATATATATATATATATATATATGAATCTTTTTATTGCGTTTTAGGTTTTGGGGTACATGCAAAGAACATACAGGATTGTTGCACAGGTACATACATGGCAATGTGGTTTGCTGCCTTCCTCCCCACCACCTATATCTGGCATTTCTCCTTACGTTATCCCTCCACAACTCTCCACCCCCCGCTGTCCCTCCTCTAGTTCCCCCGAATAGACCCCAGTGTGTAATGCTCCCCTCCCTGTGTCCTTGTGTTCTCATTGTTCAACACCCACCTATGAGTGAGAACATGCAGTGTTTGATTTTCTGTTCTTGTGTCAGTTTGCTGAGAATGATGATTCTTAAGAGGGGAATAGTGACAGCAAAGTTCATAGACATCAATGATACTAACTTTAGCATCCAACTTACTACCACACAAGAAACATAGGCAATTGGGTGTTAAATACCTATTAAAATTAGTAGCAGCAGAAAGCTTAAATGCCAGTATTCTTGACCTTTTATATAAGAATCTTTACACAAAAAGAACTGTGAGAAAACAAAAATAAAAAGATAAAACATCAGTACAGAAGTGAATAAACAGTGCCCTTCAGCTTATTTTTGTAAATCACTGTTCACAATTTCAGTGAACTAGATTTGATACCTCAGGATTGAATATACAGATTTGTCTGAAACTCTTGACTTCACTGATATAAGTGACTTCACTGATATATGAGTTGAGACTTTCTGTTTTTAAATTTTTCAGAAACAGTGAAGTTTTGAATTTATTTTTAAATTTTTTTCCTAAAAATTTTTTGAATGATTAAAAGTAGGACCTATTTTAGTTAAATTATTATCATAATAAATATGGTGGTTCATAAAATGTCAATCAAAACTCTGTGATAGTGGACCGATAATGGGGGTGGTTTTATAATTAATGGTACATATTAGATACAAGTGATTTTACAGGCAAGAGGCCTTAAAGAAACTTCCCAATAGATAAGAGCAAAAACCTTCCTTTGAGAAAATAATTTACACCTGCTTCATTGATAGTAGTTTCTGAAACAGAAATTTAGAAACTGAATATCCATCAGTTTTAAATAAAAATTTTTCAGTATCTAGTTACTAAATTTTAGAACCAATTTTTTGACCTTCAATTTAAAAGCATAATGTCATGAAGAACATGTAATGAATGGCATTTGATAATGATAGAGATCATATAAAATTTCAAGCTATTCTTATAATATTCTTATATATATATTTTATAATGTTATACATTTATTTCTGTCTCTTGTATAAACAGGACTTTTGTGGAAATTGAAATGAATATCCACACAAATTTGAAACAGAGACAATTGTGTCCTTCATAGTATAAGAATGCACCTATTTCTTCTGGTTACCATGGCCCTCCATAGAAAAGAGCATCATCAGACATCATAATATACTTGAGTTGCCACATGTACCTGTACAACAAGTCTCACTGTTTTTCTTGATTGTTTTTAACACTTCAGTAACACATTGATATTGATTTAGGAATGTCTTATAGAAAGGAATTTACATTATCTTTTTTAAACAAGATCACTTAACAATTTAACTCATATTATAAATGAGTAACTATCATAGGATTACGTTTGGTTAGGGAGTCCCTTAAATTACAAACTATAGGAAATTATCTCCATAAATAGCAAGCCATGTATTTATCCTTAACCTAATAGGCTTGAGTTGTCAGAAAACAGAAACAACAAAAATATTTTTAAATAGTGACCTTTATCACAAATTGAGAACACTAACTTTATTCTCAAGGCAAAATATATTTTGGCTTCCAGCAAAGAGCTTCTGGGAAAAAAAAATCAACAGCCACAAAAAATTTTCTTTTCTATACCATATTTTTAAGTGATGGCAAAGAATGAAAAGCAGTTAATTCTCTCTACTATTTACTTATTTCTCCTGAATACATAAGAATAGTCAGGAATCCTGCTTGAGTAGAGTAAAATTAAAGGTTAAGCTTTCTCCTTGTGAAACTGCAATGGGTAGGCAACTGCAGTCTTTGACATCAGTCATAAGCATATATCTATTTTAGCCATGTCAGAATAGTAAGTTGTAATTGTATAATGCTATTTATTAATCTTTCTAGAAAAAAACCAAAAACACATTTGCTTTGTGTTTTTAAATCCCTGGCCAGGTGCCCTAAAGGAAGTATGACTGTAAATTAAAGAAGTACATTTTGAAACAATATTTATTACCATTTGAATGCATAACAATTTTAAATATCTTGTAATGCTCCAAATATAGAGCATTCTATGTGTACAGAGAGAGCTGCAATACATAACATTTCAGCTATCAAAGACATAACACAAAATCTCAGGAATAACTGGTGGTATGATTTTTAAAAGCCCAGAAAGTTGCATTAGACACTTTTAGGCTGATGAAGACCTCATTTACGAAAAGTATTTATGCATTTCCTACTAACTTAGCAAGAACACAACCACTGTGCCCATGTCTTCTAATTATTAAAATAGATGAAATAGACAAAATAGATTAAAATAGGTGAAATGATTATTAGCTCACAGACTATGTTTGTAACCGTATGCTAGGTTTAAACAATAACCAAAACACCCTATAATCCACAATGATTTAAGAGATCAGGAAGAGAATGACAGTACAGTTAGGGTAAGTTTACAAAAAAATGCTTCTTATTACCAATTCTCATATTAAATCCACAATTGTAGACAAAGTAGCTATATTATTATCTATACTGAAATTATTAGAGTCATCATGAAAAAGATAGCACGAAAATATATTGAAGGGTTCCTCATTTCAAATTTCTTAAAGTTTTTGGCTAGAAAAAATGGCAAGCACAATATATACTCAGTTAACGTTGCCAATGGGTTCTTAAAAACTGTGACTGGTAGCAAAACAATGTATAAAAATGTTATGTTTTTTTCATCAACATTATAGGAAAATGATGTTGAATAAAATAATGGTATTCAAGAACCTGCTGTATGTCCTTTTGCTTAAAGTCACGGTTTCCAAGAAACTATCAATGACATTAAGTAAGGACTTACCATGTAACATACTTATGATAAAAGTTGACAATTTTAATGGATATACTTGATGTTTCATAAGTATACCTGATTAAATTTTTTACTTTAAACACTTATTCTTTTATTACTCTGTTAAAAAAACATATTTGAAACAGAAAGTTATATAAATATATGATTGTATATACTATTTATGTAAAAATTAAAACAACAGATAGAAATTTATGGAAAAATAAGTATGTTGAAAAATAGATACATATGAGGAAGAAGGGAGGAAAATGTGTTAGTGTTATATATACAAAGCCTCGTATATCTTTTATGAAATATTCTTTTCTAAAGAGATCTAAAAATGTCAAAGTAGTAACATCAATAAAGCTAATTAGTTGGCATTTTCTCCCGCATTACTCTTTACTGTTTTTAAACAGTGTATGTTTTTTGAAAAACAGTGAAGTAAATGGCAAATTTTACTACATCCAGAAAAAAAAATTTCAGGAGATAAATTTCAAATTCAAAGAGTTCAGACTTTCAAAATGAGTCCTGAGTTAAATGCCTTCTTCAGAAATACAGGGAGATCACAAATCTACAACCTAATGTCACAACTATAACAGTAGTATATTTTATAACTATATTTATACTAAAAGTGTGAGCAAGACAGAAAGGAAAACAGGAGCAGTAAGTGTAAAAACTATTTGAGAACAAAAATTGTACCAGTATCAGAAATAACAATTGTAAATGTCAGTTCCCCTCCATTACAGATGGATAATTTTTATTTCATTCACCCAAAGTTCTGTGTGGGACATTTATTCAAATATCCAGAACTGTGTACATGAAATTTAGAAAGGGAGAAGTAAAGAGAAGCTGGATCATCTTTCTGAAGAAATGAAGCATTGTAGGATTCACTGAATTCCCTCTGCAGATTTAACTAAGGAGTATTTAACAAGCATACATGTTTACAGCAGTGCTTCTTGCCTCTAGAAGAATGTCTGCTGGTCCCATTATCCTGATCACACACTATTTGTCTTCTCAATATCTATATCACTATATCACATCACATATACATTGACTTACTTTTCTGGTTTGGGTAATTTTTTTGTTGTTCCAACTATTATAAAATGGTCAGCACTCTATAGGCCCTGAAGCATGTATTAGTTAAAGTTCTCCAGAGAAACAGAATCAAAAAGTTGTATATATAGTTTTATATATGTATATAGTGATACTTATTTTAAGAAATGGGCTCATGCAGTTGTGGGGGCTGGAAGTCCAGAGTGCAGGGCAGGGGAGACCCAGGGAAGAGTGGCAGTTTGAATCCAAAGGCAGGCTGCTGGCAGAATTCTCTCTTCTTTCCTGGAGGTCAGATTTATTTTTCTATTAAAACCTTCAATTGACTGGATGAGACTCATCCATACTAATGGAGGGTCATCTGCTTTATTCTAAGTCTACTTATAAATGCTAATCTCATCTATAAAAGTACCTTCACAGAAACTTCTAGAGTAATGATTTACTAAATATTTGGGTATCTTGATATAGCCAAGCTTGATGCATAAAATTAGCCATCACAAGTAAATATATATTTCAATTACAACTGAATAAAATTTTGGTAGACCAGATGTATGTACATATGTTTTGAGGCAAAGAAAACTCAAAGTTCAAAGAAAATAATAGAAAGGAAAGGAGAGAATACACTAATTAACATAGGTAATCAGCTGAAACCTAAAACTCTGAAAAGCAACATAATATGACATTTATATTTCTTTACTAATGCAGTAGTACTTTTCACATCAAAGTTGTCCAATTAAATATTGAAGGTAGATTTCACTTCAAAGTTGTCCAATTAAATACTGAATGTAGATTGCAAACAAACTGTTTATGGATGGTTTACATGTTAAAAGGCATTTTTCACTATATTAATTATGTTATGCTAATACACTTCATGGTCTTTAGGTCTTAATGCACATATCATGTGGACTTTGACACATGTATTTGTATATTTAATTATTTATAACACTTATGTCTTACATATTTGAATGGTAAATTATTTAAAACACTTATAAATGTTTCCATTTTTTATACTTGCATCACAATGATCTTCATACTTCTTACAACTTATAAATTTTAAGTTACTGCTTTACCTCTTTTACTATAAGGGATAAAAATAGTGTACTGTATTAAATTGAGTAATTTATAAATGATGATAATTTTTAAAATAGAAAATATTTCAAAGAAAACTTTTCATCAGGCATTTGCTTAAAAAATAATGGTACTAAAATAAAAAGTGCTTCAGTTCTAAAACCGAGCCTGAGATCATAGGATTTAAACCAACTTGCTGCACTCACCACTATTGTAGGAAGATTACCTGCCTAGAGTATGGAAGAATGAAATCTCTACCTATATGCTTTAAGGACATTTTATTTATATTTCTGGCATAACCCTCATCACATGGATTTTTTTCTTAGATATTTTCCCAATAGATTTTGAACTCTGACACCTTTATATTTCCACAACACTGGAGACAGCACTTTTTACATATAGTAACGTCTTAATAAATGTTTGGCGAGTGAATAAATCAATAAGAAAAGTGACAATTATCTTTATCTACTACTGATATTCCTTAGAGAAGTAAAAATTAAAATTGACATATGAAACCCAGAAATAATTCAATCTAGAATTTTAAATTTGTTGTTGCTTCTGTCATGAACCTGTTATAAAGGGAATTTTAACAAACAAATGAAACAGAATACAAAACAAACACAAAAAATGGTGGTGCCTGGCACCCAAGACCACTCCTTGAAAGGTTGCTTCTCAAGGGACTCTGTGTACCACTGTGACTCCTAAGAGCAGTTTAAAAAATTACTATTAAAAACTAATCCCTAAATTGTGCACATAAGCTTCCTGAGGAAGAAAATACATTAAATGACAAAGGTCACAGACTTAAATATATTTATATGAAATGACTAAGGTCACAGACTTCATTCAGTGGCTGACCCTGGGCAGGCCTATTTGATTCACAGTCACATTTTGTTGTCACCGTGCCTATTATAGAGACTAATATTTTGCAAAATTTAGTTTCCCTGTATATTTTTGGAACAAAATTAAAGAAATTTTAAGATACAAAACATTTCATTTTTATGCTAGAAAAGAGACATGATCATTTTTACGCCAGGAGAATTTTTCAGCATAGTACAAATGCACCAACTGTGTTGAAAGAAAGTCCTTCAGGTTATTCTGACTGCACAGTTCATGACTGATTTCATCACTTCCCTTTATGTCATAACCTCATACTGAAAAATAACTTCATTTATTCTAGGTGCTGAGATTATTCGCAAAAAAACCAACATTACAATGGCATAAATTATTTTTCATTTCAAAGCATTGAGAATTTGTAGTAGAGAAATTTCTTTAAGGGGGAAAGTACAAGAGTGCTACAAAATCCCTGTATATAGACTGACATAGATTCATCACAATTACATTCTGAATATACTTTCTCTTTGCTCTCTGCTTGTTATGCTTGCATGCCTTTTCTCTTGAAGTCAAATGCCACATTTACAAAAAAGTCTCAGCTGAAGATTATTATCAATCTTGCATTCACAAGCTACACATATAATATTCCTAGCCTACAGGTGATGCTCTGCAATTACTTGTGGAGTATAACTTTAAATAAATTATAATGAGTAAGTTGTTGCTAAATTATACCCTTCCTCAGGATGAGACGTCCCTTAATCAAGTCAGCTAAATACTTCATCTGACTTGGGTATGTAGATGAAGGCTACATCTTTCTATGCACATAAAAGTAATACATTTTTCTTCTCATGTATTTATTAATTCTTTCTATGTATAGTTACTATGTATAATTACTATGCAAGGTACTGAGCTAAACGATTCAGATATAAACTTTGCCTTCAAGTTCCTTGCTATCTAACATATAAACATAAATAATGCAATGGAAAATGTGAAAAGGGATATAAAAGCAGCATGACTAATGTATCACAGGAATTCTTTGATGAGAAGACAGTTATTTTTCACATGGGTAAGGAAAAGGCACAGAGTTTAAGCCAGTTGAACTTGGTTTTAAAGAGCAATCAGAAACTGAGGTGACAGAGGACAGTAAACAGATGAACCAAAAATTACAAATAGAAAGAATAAAATGACCAAAAAGGTAACCTGAAGGTAAGAAGATCTAGAAGATACAGAAACTGTAACAAGAGACTCATGCCAGTCGTAAAGAGTGTGGAAAATGAGCCTAAGAAGGTAAGTTGAAGGCAAAAAGATACACATACACATATACATAAATGTGTGTGAGAGTGTGTATAAAGAGAAAGATAATTATTGAAAAATTTTAGGCACAAATATGTCATACATGCCAGTTATTTAAAAAGAAAAATGCATGTGTGTCTAATTTAGATAAGAAGGGGATACAGGAAACAGGATGACTAGTAGTGAAGTGATTATCATAACATGCCAGGACAGAGGTAAGCAGAAATGAAATCTGTGTTCCCTACTAATATAGAGTAGCTCATATATTGCTGTAATTTACATACTGCTTATTATTCCACACATAAGGCATAACTGCTATCATATCATATGGATTCCCGAAGTGATAAATAGATTAGCTCTTCTGCCTTAGAGACACACCTCACACATAGTGTTTCTTTTTTCTATTTCATTATGTAGGTTGATATTGAGACCTTTTCCCTGAGTTCTGCATCCTCTACACTACCTAGTGCATCCAGTGAACACCAATACTATAGGTTTTAATTTAGAAGAAAAAAAAGATTTCCTAATCACCACACTCGACTAGTCTCTTATTTATCAGGTTTTACTTTTAAAATGGATTTCAAACTTACATATAAAACATTCAATACTTTTTCCATGCAGAATTCGTTGTTAACGTAAAATTTCTCATGGGAGTACATTTTTCCATTCTTACAGAGCCACAAAATCCTAAAGGTATAATGGAAGAAAATTTGGTTCCCAATACATATTGTATAATATTTCATATATGCCTCTTATGTGAGTTTATTTTACATTATTTATAATTTCACCGACTCATTTCCAAAAATGCTAGAGGGATGATTTTTTTTTTCTGGGAGAGCTGCCAAAAAACTTCATTTTATTGCTTCCATTGAGAAACACCTTTAGCGCTTTAGAGAGAAAGCTTTTCACAGAAATATAATTTAGCAACTTGGAAAGATGGGAGAAAGTTCTAAATTTTTGACGTATCATCCACAAACTGATGTAACCCATTTCCAAACATATGAAATAAGCGACCTACATAAAAAATATAATCTTTGCAAACTGCTCATTTAAAAAAGGCAACAAGTGCCAGCAGTTTGTCTTTTGTAAAAAAGAAAAATCGCTGTGATTAATCAATCAAATCCCAGGCAGCAATAAGATCATACAATTTACTACTGCAATCTAGTATCAAAGTGTGACCTAAAGTTTATTAGGCACACCCCTCCACAAGTGTAACAAAATTCACCTGAGGTTTATTTTTGAGTTGCATGAAGATGCATTAGAGACTCTTCCCCTCTCTCCTGCCTCACTTCCCACCACTCCGATGCTGCTTTCCAAACCCTATCTAGACACAATGGTCTCCCTCATTTCCTTGAGCACATGCTCCTCACGATTTCAGAGCATTCTTCCATGTGTCTATTCCCTCTCAGTGGAAAGCTCTTCCTGTGCTGTTTCTCTCTTGCTAACACCTCATTCTTCCGATGTCTTCTTCAGTACCACTTCCTCAAGCACACCAACCCAGCCCCAACACTATGTCAATAATATACGCGCTCCTGATGGTGTATTTCTCTTTCTTACATTCTTCCCTATTGTAATTCATGTAATTGATTCTCTGGTGGTTGATATGGGGGATACAAGAGTACCAGAAAATAAGATTTTCTCTGAATATAAGAATTCTGGCATGTAAGTTTCACAAGAACATGGAACTGTCTCTATTGTTTACCCAGCACTTAGTAACCGAGTAGTATTTTGGCCATAAACCTCAAAGAATACTTGCACAATAAATACATTAAAACACTACTCCAAATGAAACAGAAATATAATCAGAGGCATTATTTTTCTTTCACATAAATTAAATTCTAGTGCCTTTCAAAGATGTGGGCTCGATTAGGATTTTTCTATTTTAAAATAGCTTTAATGAACAGACATTTAAAGTAGGTCTATGTAAAAGTAGCACTAATTATCATTCCATAATCATGAGGTTGTAAAACATTAACGGCTAGACATAGAGTAGAATCTTAACCAATTAGGAAAACAATTACGTGACATTTAAAACTCAACCTTTTAGAAATTATTTTTTAATTCTTTAGTTACGTTTTATCTGAGTTTTTGGGAAAACATAATATGTGAATAATTGGAAAGCAATCCAGAGACATTGCAGGGGTACAGATTTTATGTGAATGTTCTATGCCATATAGAACCCACTGTGTTTGTATATATGTAGCATTCACATAACATTTTTCAGAGGTAAATACATGTAATAATTTTAGTTATATTTATGCTTCACTTGGTCAAGGAAACTATATTTATATGGAGTATCACAAGTAAGATTTTTAAAGTTGAAAAAATTCATATCAAGAAACTTGTAAGACACTGGCCAAATTTATTCTTATGCATAATGCTCATTTTGATATAGTTAAGTACTTATCTCTGTATTATTTGCTGATCAAGTAATAAATAATTAATAGACTTATGAAGCCAGGTGAATAACAAGTGAAAAAAACATACAAATTTGATTATTTTGTCATTGTTTTAATGTGGGGAAAACACATTTATGACTTAGACACTCAAATTTTGTAAATCATAAGTCATTATTTATTATTCATATTTCTCTAAAAGAGTCAATTATCTATGTGTCATGTACTATTATGACACAGTACTGTTTATTTAAACACTAAAAGGCATTTCAGAGAAATCTAATTATGTTTTGGCTGTGTCCAAAGTGTGCATGCTGTGATTTAGTGCATACCTATTTGCAATTATATTCAGTTTTGTAATATTGTCTTTGAGCCATAATCATTATCTTTATTTCATTAAGAAAGAAACAGTCAGTGATCTTAATTTTTGTAAAGGCAGTGTAATTTAGCTTTACTACGTTATACATTATATTTTAAAAATCTCAAACATAGCTTAAATGTTTTCTACTTGTAAAAAAATCAAAATTTGAGAGGAAAATTAAAAGGTAAGCTGTGAAATTTAATTTCTGGACGATAAAAGTTTTCACAAATACTAGGTAACTCCTTCAACAATGCACACTCCTGAGTAATAGTACTCATCTTTTTACATCCTCTAATATAGTACATGGTACTACCTGGGAATTTTAAAACACAAATGAAAGAAATAAAGCCATGTCTTTACCAATAACTTTACATGCATAATAGTAACACAATGAATATGCTTCAACATAAACATTAAAAATTCATTTGGTGCAATAAATATACATTGGTTTTTAATACTTATGTACGCACATATGTATGTGAATACACATATGTGAGGCCATGCTGTCTATGAACCCATTCTCTGCTAATGACTGAGTAATATAGGATTTGTAAGACAGGTCCATTTCTAAAAGATATAAGCCTTATCTGACAGGCAACTTTGGCACAATGACTCCCTGTTGGCCTGGTCAAAATTTTTTAAAAACTATGCTTCATCCAAGATTCTGTCAGTCCAACCCTCCTTCCTTCTCTCCCCTCCTTTCATCCCAGGGATCAGAACTGTTTCAATGTCTGATAGTTCTTCCTTCCCCCTTTATGTCCCTCTCCTTCTTCTCCCACAAGCATCATTCCAATAAATCTCCTGCATGATGAATTCTGACATGGCATTTGCTCTTCAGAGGATATCATATAATGTACACACACACACATATACATATGTAGAAGCCACATATGTATTATATATTATGAAGCCACATATTCATAAGTAGAAATTCATGCATAAGTTACATGGATACATAGAGAAAGAGTGACAAGTGCATGTGCATACACACACACACACACACCCCTATGTATCACATATAGGACACACACATATATATATATCATATATGTATCATATGTATACTAAATAAATATATATATTTGCTATGTACTCATGAACAGGCATGTGACAATTCACAAAATATTACTAAGTACTTCCATATATAAATTCTCACAAATTATGTGTATGAGTCTCACTTTCATGCTTAAAATAGCACAGAAAATGTCATAAAAACTTACATTGAAAACCTAAAGAGGGCTGGGTGCGGTGGCTTATGCCTGTAATCCCAGCACTTTGGGAGGCTGAGGCAGGCAGATTGCCTGAGGTCAGCAGTTGGAGACTGGCCTGGTCAATCATGGGCGACATGATGACACCCAGTCTCTACTAAAAATACAAAAATTAGCTGGGCGTGGTGGTGGCTGCCTGTAATCTCAGCTACTGAGGAGGCTGAGGTAGGAGAATCTCTTGAATCTGGGAGGCAGAAGTTGCAGTGAGCCAAGATTGCACCACTGCATTCCAGCCTGGGCAACAGAGTGAGACTCTGTCTCAACAAAAAAAAAAAAAAGAAAGAAAAAATAAAGAAAGAAAGAAAAAGAAAACAAAACAAAAAACAAAAACCTAAAAAAATGAACATTAATTTACCCTTGCTAAATTTGCTAACCAAAGAATGATGGAAAGGCAATGTTGACACTAGTAATAGAGAGCATTTCCATATGTGCTATAAAGAACATTTATGTGGCATAATCAATATTATTTTTATTAAACCTATCACTGTTGAGGCATCTGTGTTCAAAATCCAAGGATATAATGGTAGCTTTCCGCAATTATGTATGCCATGAGTCTACTATACCTCTTTTATACTTATATGCCTTGATTTTTTATAATTCTGAATAGATAATAAATTGAAAGATGAATGAATGTATGATTATGTACTGATTCAACAATGACTAGCAGAAGTCTCACATTCATAGAAAAACATGGTTTACAGCAAAGAAAGCCAAATCACAAGATAGCCTACTCCTGCATTTGTTTCAATGCTTCATTTCTGGCTATATTACAAACATCTTATCTTGTCACCCTCCCAAAATCTAATATTCCAGGTTCAATTTGAGATGAATACTTAGGCTATTTTGATATTTGGGCCACATAGGATTATTTTGTGAACATACCCTTCTATCTAATTTTCCTGAATTATTGCTCAATCTTTTCTTAGTCTGAATGTTCCAAATTGTCAATGTGTCATAATTTAAGCATGAAACCAAAGTCGAACTCCACTTTGAAGCATTCAAGCATGTAGTTGGTGAAATGGGTTTTCTTTCTTTACAACACTCAGAGGATTTGATTCTAATTCTGTTACGAGTTTATCAAATTCTCTATATTAAAATCATTTATTATTTCTACCCTGAGCACATCCATTAAAAAGTGGGAAGTGATTGTACCTTAATGAAATTATTTTGCATGTGTTTATCTGTATGTTTGAAATGGTTTACATACTATAAAAAACTGTAAATGCCCAGTGGTCAAGTAACTTTTTTTACTGTACTTTATCTTTCAAAATACTGGCTTCAGTTATTCCCTGTCTTCATATCTTTAGATGACTCCTTCCTAAATCAAGAGTGAATCTAGACAAATTATGATGACTTAATTAACATCACTAATATTTATAAGTATCTGCTTTCATGTTCCACCCAGAATTCATCAAAGAACAGGAGACTACAGCTCAATGAGCACTCAAATTCAATGAACTAAAATGGGTCTGTCCCTGAAAATGAATGAGGTAAAAATAGACCATTTTTTGCCTTCATTGATTTTCACTGTTCATTGAGTTGTATTTGTTTGTTCCTTTGAGGTCTTATCATTTAATTTCGACTTCTTTTTCAACTCCTAAGCAAGACTTCTCTGGCAATCCTAAAAGTATTATGAGGACATGCTTAATGGCTTTCCAAATTATATTTCAGGAAAGTCACCTGTTCATTCTACAATTATAAATTCTGCATCTATTATATATCAGGCACCAAGATAGACGAAAATATGATATTATTGTAACACCAGAAGATGAAAATATGATATTATTATAACATTACACTATTATTGATAAAATATTTGTTTTTAATGACTAAAACTACTTTATTTTCTAACATGAGCAGAGCTAAACTTTTGCTTCTAAGAACAGTGACCAAACTTAGCGAAGATGAAAACAAAGTTGAAATTACTTTTCATATCTGACATATTTGATACCCATGATAGAATATTAAAAACTCTGAATCAAGATGAATTATGTTTTACATGCTCTTACTGTGAGCCAAGATCCTAATTTTCTTTTAATCTAATTGCTTTCTCTGAAATTCAAAGCCAGCTTTGATGCAATTGCTTTGATAAAGGTGCTTTTCCAGAAGGAGCCAGCTTTTCTCACTGACTAAATTACCCACAGTAACCTCTGGAGCTCTAAAGTCTTGACTTGAAAATTAAATATAATGGTAGGAAAGAGTTAACAAAACTTCTAGAGATTCCCATCTGTTCTGAAATGTAAATGAATTTGGCTTAAGTTACATATATATATTAGTAAAAAAAGATAGAGGTATTTGATATAAGTAAAAACTTAAGTATAAGCCGGGCGCAGTGGCTCACGCCTATAATCCCAGCACTTTGGGAAGCCGAGGAGGGTGGATCACGAGGTCAAGAGATCGAGACCATCCTGGTCAACAAGGTGAAACCCCGTCTCTACTAAAAATACAAAAATTAGCTGGGCATAGTGGTGCACGCCTATAGTCCCAGCTACTCGGGAGGCTGAGTCAGGAGAATTGCTTGAACCCAGGAGGCAGAGGTTGCAGTGAGCCGAGATCGTGCCATTGCACTCCAGTCTGGGTAACATCAGTAAAGCTCCGTCTCAAAAAAAAAAAAGAAAGAAAGAATAAATATGAATATTTTTGCAGTTATGACATAGAGTCATTATTGTATGAAGACTGTATAAAAATGATCAAAAAATACTGAAGTTCCTATTCTCCAAAAGGAATTTTTTTTAAAAAGAAATGCAAACATATTTTCCACATATGGCAAAAAAATTTGACTCCACTAATCTTCACTAATACAATAATTTGTATTTCACATGGACCTGACAATGAAATATTATTTCATCTATCATATTTTATAAAAACTATAAAAGATGAGCACCAAATTCAAGGAAAAAGTAAGGCTGTGAACTGGATGTTTGCCTATCTTGTTGGCAGCACTGTAAGTTATGTAAATCAACTTTGCATTATGAAACAAAAACTTAACAATGTAGAGCCTCTCCAATAATTCCACTTCTGGCAAATTATCTTAAGAAAATAACAGGAAATAATCCAAATATGACAAAACCTTAGTGACATGGACATCTAAAGTAGACCTGTATGTAGTAGTAAAATCCAAGGGTAAGCCCCATATAATGTATAATTATGGGAGAAATAGCTAACCAAATCATGTTACCCAATAAAATATTGCATGATAATTTCTAATTATGCTTATGAGAAATAGGAAATAATGTGGAAAATATCATAATGTCAGTTGTAGAGAGGGATTACCTATTACATGAGCAATATGACTGCAATAATTTTTATAAATAAATATCAAGGATGAAAATCTAAGATTCCAGAATATTGGAAGTGACTGTGATGAATAATGAGATTAAAATTGATTTTTATGTATTAGTTCCTTTAAAACATGTTCCTGTTTATTAAAATGTTTTAATAAAATATTTAAATGTGTGTATGCTTTTTACCATAATATAACTTACATAATTTTTACTTCATTTATGTGATTTTAATAATTTAACTTTTTGGAATTTTTCATAAATTTCTAAAAATAAAATTTTCATAAACTGCATTTAAAATCAAATTATTAAATCAAATGAATGCGGTAAAAATATCTCTTCCATTTATGTAAATTTTTATTTTTTCTAGATGTTAATCTTAATATGTACTAAGTACTTAAGTACTGCTCTTCTAACTGGCCAAGTTACTTTTTCTGCTAAGATTACGGGTGACTCACTCATGAAATCCCAGGACTTTGTGAGGCCAAGGCAGGAAGATCACTTGAGGTTATGAGTTCAAGACCAGGCTGGCGAAAATAGTGAAACTTCTTCTCTACTATAAATACAAAAATTAACCCAGCATGGTGGCACATGCCTGTGGTCCCAGCCAGTCTGGAGACTGAGGCAGAAGAATCACTTGAACTTGGGAGGTGGAGGTTGCAGTGAGCCAAGATGGCACCACTGAACCCCAGCCTGGGCAGCCTCAAGGACAGAGCAAGACTGTCTCTATAAATAAATAATTAATAAAATAAAATAAACATGAATACTACTACTCTACAGAAAAAGGCACGTCTTTGCACTGGTCATTTCATGTAAGTTTATTTGGCCATGAGGTAAATTTTTATGTTAGAAATGCCTTATTTTCAACAAGAAATGATATGATCTGAATATCTGATCCTCCCCCTCCCCAAATTTCTGTGTTGAAATTCTAACCCATAAGGTGACGGTATTAGGAGCTGGGGCCTTTGGAAGGTGGTAAGTCATCATTGGAATTAGTACTCAGAGCCCTCATCAATGGAATTAGTTCTTTTATAAAAGAGAACTCAGAATGCCAGCTTGCTTCTTCCACCATGAGAGGACACAGCTAGAAGGTATTGTCTGTGAACCAAAAGCCCTCATCAGACCTGGAATCTGCAAGCACTGTGATTTTGGACTTCTTAGCATCCAAAACTGTGAAAAATAAATTTTCATTTTTCATAAGTTTATGGTATTTGGTTATAGCAACCCGAATGGACTAAAATAAGAAGTTAAGTACTGTGAGAGCCAACTATTCATAAAGAAAAGACAGGAAAATAATAGAAATGTGTGAGCTGGTAAAAATGGCAACTACTACTTAGTTTGGGAAATAAATATAAAGGGACTCTAGTGAGACTCAGAAGAGCAGTTGACACCCTTCAGCTGTTTTTCACTCACACAGATGCACACATCTACCCTTAGAAGCTCTGCCAACAGTTTGCCTTGGGAGGTGTTACCATAGTCATTTCTGAAGATAATTTTATTTTCTTTTTTCCTCTAAGGGGTCTTAACCCTTTATTTCATTGGACTAGCTTTTTTCACTTATAGAAGGAAACCACATACACGAAGCAAATCTATTTTTGAGGTCTTGGAATAACATCATCACATAAATACAAACCGGAATATATTTTATCTACAGTTATTTTTGCAAACCCAATCCATTACCAACTGTAATTTTATTAATGGTTGTTTTAAAATATTAAGTGTAATATCACAATTATAAAAGTATTTTTAAGGAGGGAAAAAAAATACATAGAATTTAGGATTCTGAGTTAGGTAATCTAATTTAGTGTTTCTGAACCCTTGATGACTAGCTGAAGTGCTTTAAAAAACAAACAAAATTGTCAGACTTTACAACAGATCTGTTGAATAGAATCCAAAAAGGGGTGATGCAGGAGCAAATCGAGGAATCCGTGTTACTTTAAAGGTTATCAGGTAAAACTTGAGAACTTCTGCTCTTAATCATTCATGCAGAGCAGATATTCTCTGCATGATATTCTCTGAATTTCACCCAAATGGTCCACCAATCTATGCAAGGTGTTGCAATGGAACAGCCTGAAGACTTAATGGTATTTTACATAAGTTCCCCATGAGTCAAGTAAATATACAAAATGTATTGGAGCTACAGCAACTGGATAGTAACTGGGGAGACCTCAAAAACAAGTTCTAACAGTGTGTACAGCTTGGGGTTCGCTCTAATAGAGGCTAGCTACCTTGGATTCAGATTGAATCTCCCATATCAGAGAACTTCTAAAGAATTCATGAATGAGCCTCATAAGAGAGCCACACAGAAGTCTGCAAAGCAGAGAAAGCAAATAAACAATGATATTATTAGCAAATGTTGAATAAAGATACACTTAGCACTTTCTGCTCTCTCTCCTCTGATCTAACATACTGGAGCAACTATAAATCAAAGAGAAAGAAGGGGACATTTATCTCAGAGTCAGACCTGTGGCATTTTTTTGCCACTCCGATTTGTTAGGGTCTCAATTTGCAGTCACACCAAGGAGAGGTAAGAACATACCATTTAAATCCAGTATAGTATAAAGCTGGGCATGGTGGCTCATGCCTATAATCCCAGCACTTTGGGACGCCGAGGGGAGATCACTTGAGGTCAGGAGTTCGAGACAATCCTGGCCAACATGGTGAAACCCTATCTCTACTAAAAACACAAAAATTAGACTGGCATGACGGCACAAACCTCCAGTCCCAACTACTCCAGTGCCTGAGGCATGAGACTTGCTTGTACCCAGGAATCAGAGGTTGCAGTGAGCCAATATCACACCACTGCACTACAGCCTGGGCAACAGAGGGAGATTCCATCTCAAAACAAGCAAACAAAGAAAAAATACGGGATAAGAGTTATATATGAATTTTAATAACAATACATTAGAAAAAAATTTAAAATGTGCTAACTGTGATATTAAAGCATGTGAAATGATAAATAATAGCAGAGCTGAAAATGTTAATTGGAAAAAGTTTAGAATTATGCACTAACCAAGGTAAGATTACTTAATAAGTAAATCACAACACAGTAATGCAGCCTACCTAAGACAGAATTTGATATTTGTTATTTGTTATTAACCCACACCACACTGGGGTTAATCTATATTATATAATCCCTTAGACCTTTTCCCGTGGCTATTCTAAATCAGCTCTCTCCTATGCTCTACTTGTTTAACGATTAATTGGATTCAACGGTAGCTCCTTACATTTATCCCTGCTGTATTAATTGTTGGAGTTCTACAGTTGTTCCTTTGGAATACAAATCTGTCATTTTACATATTACTTTTTTATACACTTTTTCAGCTTTATATAACATGAAAGTTCAATGAAATCTCCTTCAATATCTCCATGGCTGATAAAGATTTCAAACAAATACTATAAACTTCGGACAAGAGCCTTGAACCTTCCACTGAAGGAGCCATCCTTCACTTTTATATGCTTATATGGTACTTGAAGTGTAAAGGCAAAAGTTGTCACGAATGATGCATCTCAATTGTTCAGCAGTATGACATTGTGGTTATAAAACTAATTCTAGGGCAAGAGAGTCTGGGACTCAAATTTCCATCTGCTATTTGCTAGCCTCATTTTACCCATCAGTACAATGGCAAGCAAAATCATCTACTTTGTAAAACTATTAATAAGATCAAATGAGTTAAGAGATGTAAAATACGTTGAAGAGTAACTGGTACATAATAAGCCTTATATAAATATTAACTACTTTTACTAGATAATAAGTGATCATGACTTACTAAAGTCTAGGTACATGTTGTCTGCTACAGTTGCTTAATAACCAAAATCCTGTCACAAACAAACAAATAAATAAATATGGCATATGTGACAAAACCTGTGATTTGTTAAGCCAATAGTTTGTTATAGATTTATCTGAAAATATGTCTTCACTTTTTGAGAAAATATTTACCTATTTGTTTAAATACCAACAGTGATACCAAAGATTTATCAATACTCCAGAAATATATAAGGCTGAAAATAAACATCTAAGTAAACCACATGTGCTAAATTTTTAGGATATATTCTGGCATTTGTCACTTATTATGTTGCAGGAGAGACTTTTGTAAAGCTATTCAGAAAGAAAAGGCAAACGCCGCCTTTCTTCATTATATTCATGGTATGCAATGCACAAGTGTTGGAGAGGAGGCAGGATATATTGTGACTATCTCAAAGTATTGGCATTATTCCAGAGTACTGGCATTATTCTAGAGTACTGGCATTATTATTATTTCTGGATTATTCAAGAAAACCAAATATTTATATTGTTTCATGGGATATTACATGAATAGATGCACCAGGAGACATTGTTAAAAGAATCAGCATTCATGTATCTAAAGATTTTATTCTTGAGGGTTAAATCAGACCAAATAAGAGAAGTCAAAAATTCAGCTTTCATCTAGAACCTCTGGGATTCTTCAGTTAAAAAAAGACACTAGTTAAATAGATGCCATGGTAGCCAACGAAGATTTCGAAAAAACAGCATGAATATGTGCCCATGGCTAAAATACCGGTATAGAAACATGCATGCACAGAAGGTAAATTGCCATAAAAATATTATTTTATAAAAATTAATAGAATTCTTACAGTAGAATGCCAAAATTGACTTTAGATACTTCATCACATATATACCATGAAATAAAAACAAAGAAAATGACAAGAAAAAGAATGCTAGATGCTAAGATAAAAGCCAGGGAGTATGGAGCTCAAAAAAGTATGCAATAAGATGATAATCAAACATTTTATCTGAATGTGTGCTCCAAGATTTCTAGCAGACTATTTTTCTTTTAATGACAAATACATCTTACTGTTCCTCTGCTTTCTTTTTTTAAACTAAGTGTAAGTTTTCTGTGACACAGTGGCCTAGTGTTTAGACACACAAACCTGCAGTTGTATAAATTGTATACTAATTTTAAAAGGAAAAAAATGTGTTTTTTTCTGCATGAAATTTATTGGCATACATTATTGGCATACATTATGGTATACTGCCAAAATTGACTTGAGATGCTTCATCATATACCTACTATCAATAAAAAAATTTCATATTTTATGAAATGTTTTGGGCATATATGCATATAAAATAACTATAATACTAACAATGGAAAGTTATAAATAGTCACAGGAAATACTTAACAGTCTTAAATACTCTTGGAAATTATTTATTGTGGCACACTAAGCTCAGTTAAAGTCCAATGAATAAAATCAGAAAAATGAACTTTAAATAAACATGTTATCTTCGTTCAAGAAAAAATGCCAGTAAAAAGAGTACACAGAAAACCTATAGGGCTCTGAAACTAACACTGAGCTATAAATTATTTTAATAAGCAATAAAACATCTAAGTAATTTTGTTTTCTTTAGGTATTAATTCTAAAGTGGTGGTTTACCGTAAGCCCAAGCAATCCAATTTATTGGAGCCTCAATATCCACAAGTTGCCAGGTAGATGTAAATGCAAAAAGGAGGAGGTACTAAATGTGTTTACATGTCTGAGTAATACCTTCTATATATTGATTTTGTTAGTGAAACCTTTGAGGTTAAGCAGAAAAGGTAATATGAATAATCAAATATCAGCAATATAAAGGCATCGATTCCAGAACCACCCAAATATTGAATAATGGTACTTTACACATTCAGCCGGTCCTGGTGGCTCATGCCTGTAATTCCAACACTTTGGAAGGCCAAGACCGGCAGATCACTTGTGGCCAGGAGTTTGAGACCAGCCTGGGCAACATGGAGAAAAATTGTCTAAAAAAATTAGCTGGGTGAGTTGACACATGTCTGTAATCCCAGCTTCTTGGGAGGCCAAGGCATGAGAATCCCTTGAAGCTGGGAGGAGGAGGTTGCAGTGAGCTGAGATTGTGCTACTGTACTACAGCCTGGTCTACAGAGTAAGACTCTGTCTCAAAATAAAAAAATAAAAATAAACATTCCTAGAGAAATAGAAATGAATCTTTTTAAAAAATTATTTGTCAGTGAAATGTTAGTAATAGTCCAAGTTATAAAAGCTCAGTGCACCAATATTTTTGTTCATATTGAATTTAAAAATTTTAGCATTTAAAGTAAAATTTCTCTTTAATAAGTATGACATTCACATGATTTAAATACAAACATCTTAGTCAATTATAGACACTTAACTTTTAAATAAACTAGGATATGTCCTTCAAAATTTATTCACTTTTTAATAATTTATACATTTGGTTGAGTTGTTTAAAAGTTATTATAGCCAAATCTACAGCTAAATCAAACAATGCATTTTATACTACTATATTTAGTACATAAAGCATTCATTACCTATTGTTTCATATGATAAATATTATACACATAGTTTTAAATAAACGTTCCGTTTATTGGCCCAATAATACATTATTCTTATATCATAAATTATACCTTAATACATTATTAAAAGATCAGGCATTTAGGAGGTGTTTTCCTTTGTCTTTAAAATTAACTATATGCAGAAATGTCTAATATGTCTAATAAATATTAAACACACATTTATAGCTATATATATATAGCTATAAATATAGCTATATATATATATAGAGCTATATTTATATATATATAGCTATAAATGTGTATATATATAGCTATAAATGTATATATATATATATATATATATATATATATATATATATATAAACACACACAAAAGCAACCTAAGAGAGATTCCATAACCATTATTATGCAATGTATTATTCTTAGTAATATTCTAGTGGATAGCAATTGTTCAAGACTATCTGTATACTTCACAGTTAGAAATAGCAAATGGTACTCATGTCAGTTAAACAAATTCAAAACTGCAAACAAACCAAAAAATGTTAAATAGTAGTAGCATTTCATAAATAAAATAAAATCAGATGTCCAGAAATGTGTACTGAAATTTTTAGCCCTATAATATCAATTTGATTACAATTACAAGACTTTTTTATTGCCACATCTTTAGTGTTTTGAGAAATTTTTAATTTATTAATCTAGGATTCCCTGAGTTTTCAGTAAGGTCAACATTTAGTGTTTTCATATTTACTTAAATGTTTGTTGTCTGCACACAAAAGGAGTTTTATATAAGTATGGTTACCTATACACGTTGTCATGATTTATCATCTAAGAATTATTAATTTAAAAGCAACTGTGAATTTAATAGAATAATTTTGTAGTACACTTTCATAACAAGCAGGATCCACCATTATATTAATATTCCTTTCACTTTGAAGATACAGAATACAGTTCCAAATTACTGTTAGTCAGCAAAACTTCCTTGTGAAGTTTCATATGCCTGCTATTATCTTCTCACATGGCACAATGATTCCAGTTTCTTAAAACTATACCAGAAAATCTCAGATACAACAACAAAATCTATCATAAGGTCCAAAGGAAATGCAAGGATAAAAAGAACCTAGTGTATCAAGCTACTCTGATAAAATCTCTCTATGCAATATTCCTGACAAATATATCCTATGTGTGGATACTTCCAGTGATTGAGAACAAACCACTTCTTGAGGCAGCCATTTCCAGTATCAGCCACAGAGAGTTTTTCCTCATAATGAGTAATGAGTTACTCTCCCTCACCACACTTCCATCCATGGATCCTAGCACTCTTCTTTGCAATGGCATGGAAAATTTACAGCACATTTTATAAGAAAGCTTTGCAAATTCTTGTGGAAAACAGTGAAAAACTTTTCTTCTCTAGGCTCAACATGCTAGCACCTTCAGTAATTCTTCATATGTTGTGATTCACATAGTCTCACTCAGGTTTATTATATTCCAGACAGGGCCTAATTTATCAAGTAGGGTATGACATAAATGAAGAAGGGAACTAATATCTACTCTGCTCTAGACAAGTGCACACTCAAGACACTTGTAGCACATTCTTCCACTGTAAACGGCACATCTATCTTCTCTACATCTCCTTCATCACCTCCATGGATATTGCTTTCAGTTAAGTTTGTCCCTTTATGTTTTGAACAGTTACATATTACAGGCTTCAGTCATAACTCCTTTGATCACAAAGCTACACTTAGGTTGAAATAATTTGCACACCTTATAAGGACGTTTGTAAAATGTCCCAAGGATCTTCTTAACCCTGCCACTAATAAAAACACAAAAGTGGCTTAGTAGCCCAGGAACAGAAAGAAATCTCAAGGGAAACTGCAGATGAAGCATCAACGTAAATAGGGCTCAGTAAATATTAAAAACAAAGAGGTACGTAATTCTGCATAAATAAAACACAGAAGATACACTGCTTTCATAAAGACATAATAATCTTGGATGTAAATGTGAATTTTCTTACTCTACTTAGCCATTACAGTTTAAAAGAAAGAATGCTAACATTTGAATTGCTGAATTCCATTTCCTTGTGATCAATGACATCAAGTAATTTTCTACTTTCAAATGCTCAAGTTTTTTACAGCTTTATAGGGCTTTAAGGGTGCAAAATGTTATGTAAGTATTTTCTCACATATGCAGTAGGAAATACAGTTGACTTTAGAGAGACCTATCAAATTATGGCTATTTATTATATTAATTTCCCTTTTGGAAAAATTTGTATTATTAGAAAACTATTTAATTTGCTATTCCTTTTTCAAATATATTAAAGTTATTTAAACCAACAAAATTGATACATGTGAAAATTAAATAATATAAATTTATTCTATCTGTATTCTATTTTCTTCAAATTAAGCTGTTGCCCTTACTAGGCATTCCATCTTTGACCTAAATATATGTCACTTATCAGCCTCATTTGGATTATCATTTAAGTCCTGTGGTCTGATTTTAACTGATGTTATAATTTACTGTAGGCACAAGACAAATAGCATAATATCGAATGCATTGTTAGGTTATGTTAATGCCATTTAACAGAACATTGCTTGAGAAATTAAAAAGCTACTTCAAATCCCAAATATACCCGTACTCCTTGATCCAGTCAGTCAGGAAGTGCCTCTATTGCACTCTACAAACTTATAAAATTGCTATGGCTGGACTGTCTTTTGCTGTATTGCCATCAGAGACTACACACACACACAAAAAAAAAGGTCCATTAAATGCACTGTGGAATCTTCTGAAAGGATGTTGCTGAGGATAATTTTATTATGTTACACAGTGCCTGGAATAGCCACTCCACTTGGAAAATTTCTACTCTGATATTATTAGTGAAAAAAACTGAGAACAATGTATTATCTCAAGGAATAACTGCTTTTTTTAAATTTATGGACACCATAAATTGTGTAACAATTTTGAAGTGGGTTTATAGGAAATGGAAAGTTAAATCCAACTGTGTAAAGTATATGATATTCATTATTGGTCTCATTCTATGTTCTGAGTTTTTATTTATTCTTAGTTTTGTTATTGCTTGCTCTTTTTAATTTTTATTAAATATGTATATGCTATCTTTTAAGGAAGGTGACAAACTAATTACTGATTTGATAAATTAAAATACTATTGTCAGAGTGGTAGGTAGAGCAAGATGGCTGAATAGAAACCTTCAGTATGCATCCTCCCCACAGGAACACCAAATGGAACAATTATCCACCTAAGAAAACACCTCCATAAGAAGCAAAAATCAGGTGATCAATCACATTATCTGGTTTTAACATTATATCAATAACAGAGGCACTGAAATGTGTGGAAAAACAGGCTTGAATCGCTAACGCCACACCTCCCCAACTCCCCAGCAGCAGGTGGAGAGAGAATCTGTGTGCTTGCAGTGACTATGGGACTTTGCATTGGAACTCAGTGAGTCTGTTTGTTCCAGCAGAAAGCAACACAGGGAAAAATTCAGCTGGCACCCACAGAGAAACACTTAGATGAGACCTAGCCAGAGGGGAATTATCCGTCCTAGCTGTTGGAACCTAAGTTCTGGCAAGTCCCGCCATTGCAGGCTAAAGCACTCTGGCAAACTACATAACCTTGAAAGGCAGTCTAGGCCACAAGGACTACAATTCCTGGGCACATCCTGATGCTGTGCTGGGCTCAGAGCCAGTGGACTTGAGGTACACAGGACATAGTGAGATACCAACTGGGGTGGCTGAGGGAGTGCTTATGTCACCGCCCCATCCCACCCCCACCATGTAGTGCAGTTTGTAGCTCTACGAGTCTCTTTCCTTCTACTTGAGGAGAGGATAGGGGAGAGGAAACAGAGCTTTGTCTTGAGACTTGGATATCAGCTCAGCCACATTTGAATATGGCACCAAGCAGAGTCCAGAGGCCCCCATCTGAGGGCCCCATCTCAGATCCTGGATGATACTTCCAGACACACCCTGAACAAAAAGGCAACTTGCTTCTCTTAAGGGAAGGATTAATTTATAGAAGGATTCATCACTAGAGCCCTTGGGCCCTAAATAAACATCAGAAGAAGGCAATATTCATTGCAGGCCTTGTGGAAGACCTGGTAACCCTGCTGACTTCAGGTGTGACCCAGCACATTCCTAGCTGCCATAGCTATGGGGAGAGACTCCTTATGTTTGAGGAAAGAAGAAGGAAAAGTAAAGGGGACTTTATCTTGAAGCTTGAGTAGCAGCTCAGCCACAGTTGTATAGAGCACTAAGCAGGCTCATGAAGTTCCTGATTCCAGGCCTTAGCTACTGAACTGCATTTCTGGACTTGCACTGTGCACAGGGGAGTCCACTTCACTGAAGAGAGAGACTCAGGCCTGGCAGTGCTTACCACAAGGTGACTGAAGAGCACTGGGCCTTCAGTGAACAGCCTCAGTATCCAAGTAGTACCCCACAGACCAGGGGTAGTAGTGGCCATGAAGAGAGACTTCTGCTTGAAGAAAGGAGAGGAAAGAGTGGGAAGAGCATTTTCTTTCAGGTTGGGTGTCAGTTCAGATGCAGTAGAACAGAGCATCAAGTAGATTCCTAAGGTTTGTGACTCAGGTCCTGGCCCCAAAACAGCGTTTCAGGACCCACCCTGAGCTAGATAACACTTACTACCCTGAGGGAAGGGACACCAGCCTGGATAGATTCACCACCTGCTAACTAAGGAACCCTTGGGTCTTAAATTAATATCAGTGATGACCAGGCAGTGGTCACCATGGGCCTTAGGAGATATCCAGTGCTGTGTTGGCTTTAGGTATGACCCAGAACAGTCCTAGTGGTGGTGGCTACAAATGTACTTGTGTAACTCCTCCCCCAGCTCCAGATCAGCACAAAAAGAGAGACTCCACTTGTTGGGGGTAAAGTAAGAGAAGAGAACAAGAGTCTCTTCCTGGTAAACCAACCAGTTCTCCTGGATTTCATCCAAGACCTCCAAAGTTGTATCTCTACAAGTCTGCAAGAGTCACAGCATTACTGGGCTTGGGGTTTCCCCAGTGCAGACACAGTGACCAAAGACTTAGATAATAACATGCAATTCCATTTGAATATTTGGGAAGACTTTTCAAGAAGAATGGGTACAAACAAGCATTAACTATGAACACTACAATAAATAGCTAATGCTTCAATGCCCAGAAATCAATGAATATCCATGAGTATCAATAGTATCCAGTAAAACATGACCTCATCAAATGAACTAAATAAGGCATCAAAAACAAATTCAGGGTAAACAGAGAATTCAAACTAGCTGTTTTGAGGAAGCTAAATAAAATTCAAGATAACACAGAGATGGAAATATATTTTCTGGAAAGCCTTTCTTTTTCAAGTTTGAAGGATATTGCCCTGATGCCAAAAAAAAAAATCAATCAATCAATCAATAAACTACAGGCTGATATCCCTGTTGAACACTGATGCAAAATTTTTCAATAAAATACTAGTAAATTCAACAATATATTAAAAAATAATTTATCATGACCAAATGGATTTATCCCAAAGATACAAGAATGATTCAACATATGAAAATCAATGTGATACATCATATAAAGAGAACGAAGGGCAAAATCAATATGATCATTTAAATAGATAACTAAAAAATGTGTGTGACAAAATTTAACATCCCTTCATGACAAAAACCCTCAAAAACTGGGGATAGATAAAATATACTGTAATACAGTAACGGCCGTATATCACAGACCCACAGCTAGTATAATATTTAATGAGAAAAACCTAAAGGCTTTTCTTTAAGATCTGGAATATGTCAAAAAGGAGGCCCATTTTCACCACTGTTCTTCAACATTGTGCTGGAAGTGTTAGCTAAAGCAATCAGACAAGGGAAAAATATAAAGCACCATCCAAATTCTAAGAAAGAGGTTAAATTATTGTTTGCAGATTATATCAGCTCATATTTGGGAAAACCTAATGAGTCCACAAGAAAACTATTAGAACTGATGAACAAAGTCAGTAAAGTTGTAGGATAAAAAAGTTAACATACAAAACTTGGTAGCATATGTATATGCCAACAGCAAACAATCTGAAAAAGAAATCAAGAAAGTAATCACATTTACAATAGCTACAATTAAAATAAAATAACTGGGAAAGAAACTTGACCAATGAAGTGAAAGATCTGTACAAGGAAAACTAAAATACACTGATGCAAGAAATTGAAGAAGACACAAAAAATGGAGATAGTCAATGTTCATGGATTAGAAGTATCAATATTGTTTAAAAGTCCATACTATCCAAACTAATCTATATTTTCAATGCAATCCCTATCAATAAACAATGATATTCTTCAGAGAAATAGAAAAAATAATCCTGAAATTTATACAAAATCACAAAGCACAGCATTGGCTGTGGATAACACAGAATCACAAAACACAGCTTTGGCTTAGGATAGCTTTGGGTATCCTAAGCAAAAAGAGAAAAACTTAAAAAAATCTCATCACTTGACTTTAAGCAATACAACAGAGCTATTGTAACTGGAACAGCATGGTACTGGCATAAAAACAGATACATAGACCAAAGGAACAGAATAGGGAGCCAAGAACCAAAACAGATCCATACATCTACAGTGAAGTCATTTTTGACAAAGATGCCAGAAATAAACTTTGGGGAAAAGAAAGTCTCTTCAATAAATGGTGCTGGAAAAACTAGATATCCATATGCAGAAAAAATGGAACTACCCCTATCTCTCACCATATACAAAAATAAAATCAAAATGGATTGAAGGATGAGATCTAAGACCTCAAACTCTGAAATTACCACAAAAAAACAATGGGAAAACTTTCTAGCACATTGGTTTTTTCAAAAATTTCTTGAATAATACCTCACAAGCACAGACAACCAAAGCAAGAATGAACAAATTTGCTCACATCAAGTTAAAAAGCATCTGCACAGAACAGGATACAATCAAGAAAGTGAAGAGACAACCCACACAATGGGAGAAAATGTTTGCAAACTATCCATCTGACAAGGGATTAATACCAGAATATAAAGAGTTAAAGCAACTCTATAGGGAAAAAAATCTAATAATCCTATTTTAAAAACTAGGCAAAACATCTGAATGACATTTTTCAAAAGAAGATATACTAATGGCAAACAGGTACCTGAAAAGGTACTCAGTATCATTGATCATCAGTAAAATTCAAATCAAAACTACAGTGAGCTATCATCTCACTCCAGTTAAAATGGCTTATATCCAAAATACACAGAATAGTGAATGCTGGTGAGGGTACAGAGAACAGAGAACACTTGTGCACTGCTGGTAGGGATTAAATTACATTAGTACAGCCGCTATAGAGAAAAATATAGAGGTTCCTCATAAAATTAAAAATACACTGCATATGATCCAGCAATCTCACTGCTGGATTCTTTTCCAAAAAAAGGAAATTAGTATATAAAAGTTGTATCTGCACTCTCATGTTTGTTGCAACACTATTCACAATAGCCAAGATTTGGAAGGAACCTAAGCTGTTCATCAACAGATGAATGGACAAAGAAAATGTGGTACATGTACATAATGGGGTACTATTCAGGAATAAAAGGGAATTGAGTTCTTGTATTTGCAACAACATGAATGGAATGGAAGGACATTATGTTAAGTGAAATAAGCCAGGCACAGAAAGACAAAGTTCACATGTTCTCACTCGTGTGAGATCTAAAGCTTAAAACAATTAAACTTACAAAGACAGAGAACAGAAAAATAGTTACTAGAGGCTGGGATATTTCGTATTTGTTGAAATAATCGATGCCAAATTTACCCTGATGTGCTTATTATGCATTGTATGCTTGCATCAAAATATCTCATGTACCCCATAAATGTATAGACGTTCATTCTCAGCAAACTAAGACAAGAACAGAAAACCAAACACTGCATGTTCTAACTTATAAATGGGAGTTGAACAATGAGAACGCATAGTCACAGGGAGGAGAACATTACATGCCAGGGCCTGTTGGAGGGGTGGATGGCTAGGAGAGGCACAGCATTAGGAGAAATACCTAATGTAGATGATGGGTTGATGGGTACAGCAAACCACCATGGCACATGTATACATATATAACAAACCTGCACGTTCTACACATGTATGCCAGAACTTAAAGTATAATTTAAAAAAATGTTTGTGGAACATGTATACAAATAAATTCATGATGTTTTCAAAAAACGTATACACTTACTGTGTACGCATAAAAATAATAATTAAAATTAAAAATGCTAGTTTAAGCATCATGGAAGTGGCATAGTAAAATAAACATTAAAAACCAGGAAATATAAGTCTTAGCTTCACAAAATGTCTCTGACATCCATGTGTTTCATCTCCAAAACATGGTAAATAAGATGTAAATGTGTTTATTTACATGTTGTTATTAGCAAATAACATAATAGTAATAACTTAAAATCCAAAGCAAAATGTTCAATAAAAAGAAAATTATGATAAATGTTATATTTTCTTAATATCATGGGGAAAGAATATATGGGAATATGCCAATTGTCCACAAAGAAGAAATAAACCTGTTATACTACTATTCTCTCTTACTTTTCTTACTGAAAATTTAGAAACTGTAACAGGACTACCAAAGGAAAGAAATGTCAGAAGTTAAGAGAGAAAAGAGAAAACAAAAGAATACCAATTAAAGATGAAATTCTTACAATGCCTCCAGTAATTGTTTAGAAGCTTAGAAAATAAATGCCAATCAAAATGTTTTTCAAAACTATTCTTTTTATTAGCATTAATCAAATACTGAAAACAAAATAATTCTAATCTCCAAAGAAACGCAGAGTAGATTGTTTCCCTAGCAATAGCTTGATTTTTGGTAAGTCTTTAAAATATTTTCTATTTTTCAATTATGCTAGAAAACACAACAAGAACTTTGAATTCATTAAGATAAGAAAATCTGTAAAACTTAATTATTTACTTTAAAACTTTACTGTGCTGGGCTTATTATATTCATTTAATTAAACTTAACAATCAAGTGAAACCAAGATAACTTGGTCTATTCACTCTATTTGTTACCTTTTTTGTTGTTGTTTTGATAAAATGTTCTATTTGCTCCCTATTCAAAAAGTCATCTCCTTATCATGGTCTCTTTATTTACATTTTCTTAAAAATTGACTTTTCCATCAACAATTATAATAAGGCAAAATAGAAGGTTTGGGGACCATTCATTGTACTAGCTTTCTCTAGTTTATTTTTATATATGACATCTGAGATGGACTGAAAATAGGGCATTTAACAACAAGAAAACAGTTTTTTATCAATAATATGGGTTATAATTTAGTCCATAATTCAGGAAACCTAGGTTTATATACTGTCTTTTTCATTTTCCTGGGGCTGTTTCTCCCAACCCCTTCATTTCTTCATTCATTCATCAAAATATATTTGTAATACGCTTCAGGGAACATAATAGATCAATAATTTGGTCTAAATACTAATAGGGTCCCAGAATTGAAAGGCACTAAAGCCAAACCCAATATTAGAGAATATAAGATTAATTAATACAAGAATGAAAATGTATGTACTATTTGGAGCATCCTTGTGATATTTTGAGCCAGATCAGAGTTGAAGAAGTTAGTAAAACATTAAGCCAAAAATAGGACAAATACATGAAAGGCTGAATTCAAGTCTACTATTTAATAATTCAATATGATCTGAGTTCCTAGTGAGATTGAAGGGAAATGACATCAACTCACTGATTCTGATATCATTGGTCAAAAACCTCTGTCCTGACACTAACACATGTAGTTATGCTCAGACCCCTCCATTATAAAACACATGAGCCCTTGAATGGCTCACTTACTAAATAAAATTTTCATGTCAGATAATCTAGGAAGGTTTCTTCTAGGAGGTAACTTTAAGCTTTTTTTCATGTCTAAGATTTATATAGTGATAGAAGAAGGAGGAGGTCCCTTCAGGTCCATGATCAGAGGCTTACATCAGTGGAAAGAAAAGGCGAAAAAAATGTATGTGATCATTTCACATAATAGGTAATAAACAGTTTTTCGACAAATCACATGAAAGATATTTGTTCTTTTTCTTTGTGATTGCATTTCCAAAGAGGAAGCATTTCATATTGTTGCTCTCCATATATTTGAGTATCTACAGAGCCTCACTTAAGCAGTACTTTCTGGATTTACATGAAGCTATCATTTCTGTGTATCTGAAGGTTTCATCAGTATGTTTGTAATTCCACATTTTGTCATTGACACTGATTGTTGCTGTCATTTAAAATGGACACACTAGATTGGGAAGACATCTACAATAATCGGTTATTCCCAACTATGTCACATTGTTTTATCAGTCCTTAAACTAAGCATATACTTTGTCTACCCTGATTATCATTTTCCTCCTTTAGTTCATCACATAAAAGTTCTTTTTATATCATGTTATCACACACTTTGTGCTCATATAAGTCCTATGAATTTGTGTTATGCTAAGTATTTCAGTGTTGGTGGTCAGAGAATGATCCAAGGTCTTAATATTAGTTATAGTTTCATCAAATGTGACGTTAATTTTGGACATATGTAACTGATCAAATATCTGAGGAAACTACTTGCAAGAGATGAAGTACAAGTTTCATAGAAAGCCTGAACTGTGAGTTTGAATCATAAAGATTCAAACCAAAAATCATTGCATTGCACTATTTATACAGCGGTTGCTCAGGTGTTCGAGTGACATGTTAAAGAGAAAGAAAGCAGGTGGAATTAGGTTACCTGTCAGAAGCTAAGGAAGAGAGAACTACAGAAAGCTGGAGAAGGTAGAGGATAACATTCCTGATTAAAAATATACAGTGCTAATAATGCCTAATATATACTTGGTAGTTATAGATTGTTCAGTGCTTTAAATATATTAATTTACATAACTACCTTGTAAGTTAGTTGGCATTTTTCATCTCTTTTGTAAATTATGAGAGGAAAGTACAGATAAGTTGATTGCTGTATCTTAAATCACACAGCTTGGAAATAATGATGCCAGAATTTAGGCAATCTAACTTCAGTCTATTTGGGCACTTCAGTAATGCCTGCCCAATCCATGTGGGAAAGTAGGTGGTTGCCTAGACAGAATAAGCTACACAAACATACTAGAGAACACGTGGTGAGAAGTGAAACACCATATAATATGGATTATCTTATTTATGTGTCTTTAAAAGTACCCTTTTCAACTTTGGGAAGAAATCAACGTTTCATGAAATATCCGGCAAAAGTCTAAAAGTTCAAGCAAGTAAAGTATTTTGATGCAAGTTAAAATTTCATTTTGTCGTGATCAGTCCGTCGCTAACACTTGTTTTCTTGTTTTTATTCCACTGTGTTTTTGTGCTTGTGTTTGACATTTTTTGGCAGTCTTGTTAATTAAGCAGAAGTTATCCCTGATTAATGTAGTATGAGCTGTTCCTAAAGTACTATAAATAATGCAGTGATTAATTGCCATAACTAAACCAGCCACCCTTTAGAACACTTCAAAGATGGATTTTCTTGGTTAAATTTGCTGTCATCTACTTAATAATGACACTCATGTCGAAAAAAATCATCTTCTTTACTTCTCTTTCCACAGAAATTTGTACTTAAACAATTTGACATAATTTTTTTTGCATGGTAGCCAAGAAAATTTATCTTAAAATTACTATAATAACCTCAAAGATTCTGCTGAATTCAGCACAATTATAAATTTAACTGCCTTAAAAACGTTTAATAACAACATAAGACAATTTTAACATTTGAAATATCATTTAGATAGTCATGGGAATTATGTCTTTATTTCCATTCATTAAATTATTTTGTCCTAGAAAACAATAATGATTATTAGCTCCTGTCTGTACAAGAAACTTTTGAATTGTTGTTTAATCACAGGAGTATAAAAATTAGTATTTTTTCGTTGTTAGGACTGTTGCTGTAAATAGACAATTTTTATTTTTTATTTTTATTTTTATTAATTTATTTTTTTGAGATGGAGTTTCGCTCTTGTTACCCAGGCTGGAGTGCAATGGCGCGACCTCGGCTCACCGCAACCTCCGTCTCCTGGGTTCAGGCAATTCTCCTGCCTCAGCCTCCCGAGTAGCTGGGATTACAGGCACGCGCCACCATGCTCAGCTAATTTTTTGTATTTTGAGTAGAGACGGGGTTTCACCATGTTGACCAGGATGGTCTCGATCTCTTGACCTCGTGATCCACCCGCCTCAGCCTCCCAAAGTGCTGGGATTACAGGCTTGAGCCACCACGCCCAGCCGACAATTTTTATTAAAATGTCAGAAGAAACTAGAAGTTTGTCCTTGTATTTATTTTCAGTTCGAAAGTCTATCACCCTGTAGAAATAGTGAGAAAATAATATTATTATATTGACTCACGTATTGGTGTTGAGATTTTTCGTTCTCATATTCATTACACTGAGGAATTTTTAAATTTTAGTTCTTTTAAAGATGTTTTATAGTTATTCCTAACTACTACGTATTTGTTGCTTTTGTGTCATTGTTCATAACTATCATTTCCAGTTTATCACTCTAGCCATTATCATGAGCATTTATTAACTATAAAAATATTTCTCATTCCCAAAAGTTTGGAACTTAACATAAAAATCCAATTTATTTTATTCTAAGAGTTGGTCATCCTGCCATATCAGTTAGGATCACAGGGAATTTGGAGTACTGTTCAATTCTACATTTAACATCCCAAGGAACATAGAAAAATACAATATAACACATGGTCTCATATGTTTACTGCAGATAAACAGGAAGAGAAAGAAGGACAGCTCCTTGGAAGAAAGAATTACTCTTTCCTCTGCAATAATTATCAAACTCCTGGTTGAGAGAATTTTGTGCAAGATTGCTTGAAATAAGTTTATCTTGGATCAAGACAGACTACTAGAGAATTATAAACTCGTATAAAACTGCTTGGATCCCTGTAGGACTGTTTTTATTGAATTTCATTTCAGTAACATAATGTCACAAGAATTCCAAATATCACCTGCCATACTATGTAATATCATCTTGGGCAATTCAAATAAAATTGATTTAACACTACTTCAAGTATATAGAAGCCCAGAGCCTTCCCAAATATTTCCAGAGTAATTCTTCCTTTTCCATTTCTCTTTTTTATTTTTTTAATTTATGAATATTATAAATTTTCTAATATAATTAATTGTGTTGCTCCTCTTGTTCTGGACTCTGAGAAAAAAATCTGCAATTCATCTTTATCATAATTTATATTTAATACACCTATGATAACTTACTTTTGGCTTCATAATTTAACTACTCTGGTTCTCTCTTGCACCCAACTACCCTATGTTTGCATTTTATTCTGGAATGCCAAAAGTATCATTGAACATTAGCTCAAATATTTTGTAATAGGAATATAAATAAAGTTATTCATAAGAAGTGTTAGTCCCTCCAGGTAAGCATATGCCATAAGACTACAACAACACTTCTCTTTGTAAACTCTATACAATCTTAACCACAAGACTATAGCATCTCTTCACTTTTTAAACTCTACACCATATTCCCCACTGATTGTCCAGTATCATGTCCCTAAACACACTGTGGACTTGAATAACAACAAAATGTATGCCTCAAGATCCATCTCTCCTCTTCACCTAAATTCCTTTCTTTGTAACTGCCTAATCAACCTGAAATCCCTACTTTAACTTCTAAGAGAGAATAATTTATCTCCTAAACTCACCAGTGTTCCATTCTTACTAATCTCTGCAAATACTACCAAAATTCACTAATTTTCTAAAAAGTATTAGGATGATCCTTAACTCCATTTGCTTTTTAAACAGTGGCGTATCAATTAGTCTTTTTACATAGCTTTACCTACATGGCAGATTCAGGATATAACCATTTCTTTCTACCATATCAACTAGATTCCCAGTTTGAGCTATCATCATTCTTCACCTAGACTCCATTTTTTCTGGTGTTGGTTCACTAGAACCTACTCTCTACAAAGATACAGGATTTTTCTCATCTTCACAGCCTACACCATAAGATTGAGTTGTTTTAAAACCCAAAGGGAGGGACTGAAACTGCCTTTGCAAAATTATGACTGAGACAGTGAAAGAGATCTAACCTAACAGACAGTATCTTGCTTCTAACCTCCAAGCTGTCCTTGTTCATTACTGGAAGTAGGCTGAACTAACTTTAGAGGAGAACTTATTTTATAGTTTAAAACAAAGATGGTAACAGCTCTTTCCCAAAACAAACTTCTTTCTTTTCTGGGGACTAGGCTGCCTTTGTAGGACTAACAAATTAGACACAAGATTAGAAATTATGGATTAGTAGTCACGATGTTGGAGACTACAAGATTCTGACCCTTCCTAAACTGCTCCTAAGATCAGTGCTTCAGGTATTTTGCAAAGCTTGCACATGATGGATCAGTGGCACTACCAAGATGGATTAACTGGATTATCTGATCTTGTGGCCCCCACCCGGGAACAGACTTAATGCAAGAAGTACAGCTTCAATTTCCTATGATTTCATCTCCTTCCTAAATAGTTAACCCTACTGGCTCACTGGCTTCCCCCTACCCACCAAGTTGTTCATAAAAACCCTGATCCCAGAATGGTTGGGAAGACTAATCTAGTAATAATAAAACAATGGTCTCCCACAAAAATAAAATAAAACGTAAATTCAAACGTGTCTCAGCTTAAAACTCTCCAGTAGACTCCTATCATACACTATCCAAAGTCATTTCACGCCTATAATGTTCTCTTTGAACTAATCACTGAAAAGGTCTTTAAATCTGCTCCTAAAACTCTCCATTTCACTCATTTAACTTTAGACACACTCCCTCGCTCTTCCAAAAATCACCAAGCTTTTTCCCACATGCTGGCTACCCTCTCTGCCAGTACTGATCTATCTTAGCTAGTTGAAAGATTCACATTACATCACTGAGGTCTCTAAGGCTCATTTGCATTTCCTTAGATGGGTTTCTCATCGGGAATCCTTATCTCATCCTCCACTCATGCTGTCCCAATGCATCATTCTCCATTCCTTTCTCTGCTTAATTATCTTTCCTGCACTTCCACTCCTTACCATTAAATATTTATTATTTTCTGACTCTACCACTAGAATGTAACTTTAAGAAGTCAAGGACGACTTCTGCCTTTTCACCACTGAATCTAAAGCATCCCTTGCAGATTTGATATATTTGCTCTCTAATAGTTGAGCTATTAACTACATTTCCCAGTATCCTTTTCTCTATATAGTTCTGGATTAGAGTTGAACAAAAGAAGAACTTATGCAAGATTTGGGATAGGAAAAGTGAAACAGCCGGCATTACTCTCTAAACCTACTTTGGCATCAGACACAAAGAGTGACTGAAACAGAGCACCCCGCAAACTCTAGCTTGTTCTTACTCTCTTCTGCTCTGTGTCTAATTCTTAGTCTCAACTATTATTCCTATTTGAATAACAGCAGCCTTGGACCCACTACCAGACTCTTAGCAGTGGGCCAACAGAGAATAGATCTTATAGGGGCAATAAGCTTCTATCTGACTTTTCTACAGACTTTCCTTTGCATTCCCATTTCAGCAACCAAATGTGTCTGGGTTCTCCACATTCTCATGCCAAAGGTGACAGTGCTTTGAGAAGACTGACTGGTGATTTTTTTCTCTAACTTTCCCCCTTTTCCATCTTTATTTCCCCAGGTCCTCCCATAATTGCATAAGGTTTAATGCAATTAAACCATTCTTCCACTGTACTGAATTCAAGTACCAGATATATTGATTGAACTCAGCAGGAATTTATTAATTAATAAATATAAAACACTTTGTACAAATCTTAGCACATACGAAGCACTCAACAAATACATAATTTAAACAACAATGATTAATAAATATTAATAAAATAAATAAAAGATATTGCTCTCAGAGCTGATCGTGTAAAAGGTACAGCATTTGGAAACTAGCCATATGTAAATGATGGAACTGAAAAAAACAAAAGACTTCTTCTCATTTACCTTCTTAGTCATGTAGTAATTGATATAGAATTTGCGTTAAAAAAAAAAAGTTCAGTGTGAGGACCAGGTGCCTTGCCTCATGCCTGTAATCCCAGCGCTTTTGGAAGCCGAGGCAGGCAGATCACTTGAGGCCAGGAGTTTGAGATAAGGCTGGACAACACAGCAAAACCCTGTCTCTACTAAAAATACAAAAATTAGCTGACTATAGTGGCATACACCTGTAATCTTAGCTAGTCTGGAGGCTGAGGCATGAGAATCACTTGAACCCAGAAGGTGGATGTTGCAGTGAGCCGAGATCAGGCCACTGCACTCCAGCCTGGGCTACAGAGCAACACTCTGCCTTAAAAAAAAAAAATAGAACAAAGCAAACAACAACAACAAAAAACTCAGTGAGAGTGATGTCCACGACGGCTTCATCTATTTGAAAAGTTATCCTTTGAAATTAGTAATTAATTTTTGTATTGATGAATTGTGTGAGGACAGACTAGAGATTGAAATTAGGAGAAAACAAATCAAATATGAAAACAAACCTTGTAACCAACAAAAATATGATTTGTCTTATAAGCAGGTGTTCTTCCTTTTGTGATATTTAAAATATGCTAATAAATGGTCTTCAGTGATAGACTCCTGCACTGGGCTGGAGCTTAGATAGGATAATCACAACATTGTAATCAAATTATTTGATTCTATACATTTAAAAATAGTTGCTATATGCATCATAGCACTATATTAGTTGTTAAAATTTACCATTTATATGTTTATGATAATAATTTCCAGAAAAATACAATAAATACATACATGGATCAGTCCAATAAAGTTTATATTTTGGTTTGGTATTACATGCTATCTAGCAAAGCTATAGCAAAGAATTGACAAGAGTGGGTTTGTAGTCACAGCAGAATTATCCAAAGGGAAATAAATTTGCTAGTTCAATAACTTTTGTGAAACTGATTTTTGAAAAGAAGTGCTAAAGTCTCTTCAATACAAACCATACTATAATCTCCAATGATAAGTTATATGCCAAGTCTGTATATTTGATCTAATTTGTGCTGAAAATATCATGATACTTTATAATAATGACTAAGAAACTTTTATGAAATTTCCTATTTATATTTTAGAGAAGAGTGTGAAATTTGAAATATTTAAATAATCAAAATGAGTATATTTTCTAATATTCAGCATATATCTTTTGATGATTACTATTTACTTTAGAAATAACCATTGAAATGAATGTCCTATAATTTTTCTAGTGAAGCATTTTTCCCCCAAGTTTAAGCACCTAAATAACTTATTTCTTACAGATGGTTTTTAAGGAAAAAAGAAAGGAAGAAGGTGATTTTGAAATTTGCTGCTGTATTCTTCCTCTCAAGGTTTGCTCATTCTCCTCCCTTTCCTAACATCGACTCAACTTTAAGAAGCAGTTAAAGAAGTATCTCTTGTAAAAATATATTTCCCACTTGAAACTGCAATCACCTAACAAGACCAGAAACACCAGATGTGACTTCAATCGGACTTCTCACAGTTTTCTAAAATCACAAACATAATGTTCATGTTGTGTAATTTTTTGGATGTATTTTATCCCTCATCTTAATTTAACAGAACTGACACTCAGTTGTGAATAGATGTTCAGTCTTAAGTTATTCACCCATCTCTTGATTCTGTCCCAAGGCAACCTCATCCATATCCACAGCTTCAATTACTTCTAGAGGCAGATTACTCATTTCATGAGCTACATGTGAGAGTTTTAGGAGGTCTAAATGACATTCCCTTTTCCACATAAGTTAAAAGCCAATTAAGAGACAGTCACAAGGAAAGACAAACAGAAGATTGAAGTGTTAGACTGATTAGAGTGCAGGTTGTCTCTGTGACCAAAATGGGCTTTCAACATACTCCACCTGAAAACGACAAACTTGTCTATATTTTAACAAACAAGGAAAATAATTTAAAATCTTTCCCACTATAGCAGAGGCAAATTAAGCATTTAAGCTTTCTGGAAATATGTAGAAATACCCCGATCCTTCAAAAGAAAGAGAGGAGAGAAAGGAAAAAGAGAAAGAGAGACTATAAGTACATCATTAACCTCCAAATTATTAACCAGATAATTTTCCCACCTTCACTGGAGAGAACTGAGTAAGAAGTAAAAAGAAAGGCCAACATGTTGTTATTATTATTTTTGAAGCTCTTTTATGTAGAAATATGAAGGCAGGGAAATGGAGATTTATTTTTAACAGGACCTACTGAACATGTCATTTATGGTATCTCAACAAACATTAACCTAATGTCTTTTTTGGGGGGTGTGGATGGGGCATACCCAAACTGGATGAATGACATCATTATCAGTTACTTAAGCTAGTCAGAAACCTAGATGTTTTCCTTGACATCTTTCCCACCTCGATCTCTTTACTCGTCCGTTAGCAATTCATCTCTACTTTGTCTCATATTGAAATCTCTTATTCTTTCTGTCCATGCCACCATTATCTTGCCCTTGCCCACTCATCTACAATATCACCATTAGCCCTCTCTAATCTTTCCTCTACACTACAGTCAGTGTAACATTTTAAAATCCAAGTACAATCAGGTCACAATTCCACTACTCTCACCCCTTCCTTGTCTTGGCCCTTGGCCTTTGTGCCCTTTACACAACTAAGGTCCCCAGTGGTCCGCTCCTCATCTGCCACTCAGCCTCATTTTGCAGCATATTCCATTTTACTCTTTTCATGAGCCATTTTGGCCGTCTCTCAGTTCACTGGATTCACCAAACACATTTCAACTATAGGGTGTCAGAACATGCTCATCACTGTCATTTATATTCATTCTTCAGATTTCAAATCAGTCACTGCTTCTTCAGAGTCGCATGTATGAACACCAAATCTACTTGAGAATCTTCCTTGGTACAACATAGTAGCTCCATGTATTGATCCTTTTCTTTATGTGTAACTGTATTAGTCTGTTCTCACAACACTGTTAATAAAAACATACCCATGAATGGGTAATTCATAAGAGAGAGAGGTTTAATTCACTCACAGTTCCACATGGCTGGGGAGGCCTCACAATCATGGCAGAAGGCAAAGGATGAGCAAAGTCACATCTTACATACTGGCAGGCAAGAGAGCTTATGCAGGGGAAATACCATTTATCAAACTATCATATCTCATGAGACTTATTCACTACCATGAGAACAGCATGGGAAAGATTTGCCCCCATGATTCAATTACCTCACACTGGGTTGCTCCCGTGACATGTGGAAATTACTACAATTCAAGTGAGATCTGGGTGGGGACACAGACAAATCATACCAATAACTACTACGATTTTATATTTTTTGTTAATTATTTTATTAACATCCACCTCCTCACACTGAACTGCAACCTCTACAAAGGCATGTGACATGGTAATTTCTGAACACTATTATATATAGTGCTCAGTACATACCTGGTATTTTTTAATAAGTGATGATATTGTGCATTTATCTTTTTATTACAATTAATTACTCTACGAGAGTGTTAGTTCCTTGGGGGGTAATTGCTTTATGCTTTCCCTGTCTGAATCCTTATGAGCCTTATGCACTAATCACGTCTTAAAGACCTCATCTCAACACTGTTGTATGGAGAATTACATTTCCAACACATGAGTTTTGGGGAAATAGTCAAATCATAACAATTGTCTCTTGCATTACTTTTTGGAGTGTTTTGCTCTCCTCTTATTTTCATAGGCTTTCTAAATTCTATGTTACTTATATTTATACCTAGAACTTTTAAAGTAAAATCTGAAATGTGTTTTTTATTGAAGCATGATTATTGTGTATCATTTTTCCCTTATCAAAAATGAAAATTTATTTTCATAAATCATTACATTACCAATATAAACTTGTAGACAATTATTTTTGCAACTTCTTTGGGCATTAAAACTGTATATATTTGAAAACACTGATGAAAGAAGTCATAGATGACGCAAATGGAAATATCCCATGGTCATGGATGGGTAGAATCACTATTATAAAAATGATCATATTGCCAAAAGCAACCTATAAATTCAAGGAAATCCCCATTAAAATACCATAACTGTTCTTCACAAAACTAGAAAAAACAATCCTAAAATTCATATGAAACCAAAAAAATCCCCTGCATATGTAAAGCAAGACCAAGTAAGCAAAAAGAACAAATCCATTGCCCAACTTCAAACTATGCTACAAGCTACAGTTACCAAAACAACATAGTACTGGTATAAAAATGGGCACATGAAGAAACCAGAAATAAAGCCAAATATTTACAGCCAACTGATCTTGAACAAAGCAAGCAAAAACATGAAGTGGCAAAAACAAATGATGCTGGGATAATTGGCAAACCACATGTGGGAGAATAAAAGTCGAGCCTCATTTCTCAACTTATCCCCAAATCAACTCAATATGGATCAAAAACTTAAATCTAAGACCTGAAATTACAAAAATTCTAGAACATAACATCAGAAAAACTCTTCTAGGCATTGACTTAGGCAAAGAGCTCATGACCAAGAATCCAAAAGCAAATGCAATAAAAACAAAGATAAATAGATGAGACCTAATTTAACTAAAAAGCTTCTGCACGCAAAAGAAACAATCAGCAGAGTAAACAGACAACCTGGAGAGTGGGAGAAAATATTTGCAAACTATGCAAAGGACAAATATCCAGAACCTACAGGAAACTCAAAGAAATCAGCCAGGAAAACAAAATAATCCCATCAAAGAGTAGGAAAAAGACATGAACAGACAATTCAAAAAGAAGATATGCAAATAGCCAACAAACATATGAAAAGAATGTTACTCACTAATCAACAAAAAAAATGTAAATTAAAACCACAATGAGATACCACCTAATTCCTGCGAGAATGGCCATAATTAAAAACAAACAAACAAACAGATAGATATTGGCATGGATGTGGTGAAAAGGGAACACTTTTACACTGCTAGTAGGAATGCAAGCTAGTACAACCACCTTGGAAAACAGTATGGAGATTTCTTAAAGAACTAAAAGTAGAACTATCATTTGATCTAGCAAGCCCATGACTGGGTATCCTCGCAGAGAGAAAAAAAATCATTATATGAAAAAGACACTTCCACATGTATGTTTATAGCAGCACAATTTACAGTTGCAAATATAAAACCAGCCTATGCTCATCAACCAATGAGTGGATACAGAAAATGTGGTATGTATACACTGTGGAATACTACTCAGCCATAAAGCAGAATGAAATAATGACATTTACAGCAAACTGGATGGAGTTGGAGAATCAAGTTGGAGTGAAGTGACTCAGAAATGGAAAGCCAAACATCATGTGTTCTCATTTATAAGCAAGAGCTAAGGTATGGGAAGGTAAAACCTAAAGAATGATATAATGGGCTTTGGGCACTCGGGGGATCTGTGTGAGGAGGTTGAGGAATAAAAGACTACACAGGCACAGTGTACACTGCTTGGGTGATCGGAGCACCAAAAACTCAGAAATCACCACTGAAGAACTTTTCCATTCAACCAAACACCATCTGTTCTCATAAAACTATTAAAATAATCATAAAAAATAAATCAAATTTTTAAAATCTGTATTTGTTGTAGAGTTTAATGTAATTCTCCCTATATAAGATAATACATACAAAAGTAATTTGTTAGCAGTAAATTGCTATAAGAATGTGAATTCATAATATTATCAATCATTTCTGTTCATATATATCAGTAATTATTCATGAAAATAAAATATTAGACGAAAATTGTACAAGACAAAATTTGCTTTTTATTTTCAAGAAGTTATAAAATACTTAATGTTATAGGTTTAAGATGACTCATTTATCTTGTTCTTTTTCAAAAACAAAATAAGGCAGGGTGAAAAGCATGCTCGGACTACCCTACCATCCTGTCTAGGATATCTAGATACCAACATAAGTTAAAAGTTTTATGAAACAAGACACATTTCCACTGTAATATAATCAGTCTCTAAGATTTTAAATTCAGGTTTTAGTTTTTATTGGAAAATATACCATTGAGTGAGGTTTTCTGCTATATAAATATCAATCTTGGATCTAACCCTAATGATAAACAATAAAAATTAGTGTTAGACTAATATCATACCAGTAGAACCTAAATATGAAAACACTTCATGCAGCATCCACATTTTATTATATAGAATTTATGATGAAAATGACTGCTGGCAACATCAACATATTTCCAAGGAGAGGTTATTTTCTAGTCTCACTGTCCACAACCAAATGTTTGCCTTTGTGCCATTCTCTACGATAGCTCATCACTGTCAATGAGCCATCAGCCGCAGAATGAATGACTCCCTCTTGATTTCTCTCCTAAATCAAACTTAGATTCAACTTAATGTTTCAGCCCTTTGACTATTATCTGAAAAAATGTTAACTTTATTGCTTCTCTCTTTTTTTAATGTAATATTGATTCTGAAAACTCCAAACTTGAATTAATATTGCTATGTATTCTCCTTGTTTCCATATCCAGTCTCCTGAGGGTCACTGGAGATAATCAGGAAAACTCCGTAGATTTGTGGCCCATAGATTCTATGTATCCAGCCTCATTTTTGAAGATGCAGGGCTATCTGAACATCCTTCTATGTATCTCTAATGTTTTCTCTTCTCACGGTAAGAGAAGTTGCTTTTACCATTCTGATAAATTGTTAGCTTTCCACTAGCCATTGTCTCAGACAGTAAGATACCATGATGCGGCAACATTCTCAAGCTAATAGTTTCCAGTCTACAAACTTACTTATGATGCCAGGCCTTTATGATGTATCACCAGTGTCAGTGCAAAGCTGCTACTTCTACTTACCAAACAATATATTATTCCCATTTTGCTATTTTCAACATTTTCTTTATTTCCTTTATACTAAACTCATTCTAAACCATTTATTAATCTAAAAGTAACATTATTTAAGTTGTTCCTACATTTTAAAAAATCCTCTGACAACCTCATAACCTTTTCTAGCACAATCTAGTATGTTCCTCTTCAAAATCTGTTATTACCGTCTCTCTTTTCTTAAAATCCTTTTATCTTTCAAAACACTAAAATCTAAGTTTCTTCACATTACGGCAATGAAATTACTATCACTAACATCAATAATGTCTGCCAGATGCATTTATTTAACACAGTAGTCATTTCTTTTTGAGATTCCCATTCCCTTTCATTTTACAGAATTACAACTTCTACCATATTTCCTGCAGCACTTCTCATCCCATTATTTTGGACTCCTTCACAAACACTTTCCATATGTAAACTAATTAAATGATGGATTTTCTCAAGATATAGTTATTGCTGCAGCTTTTTCACTTTGGACACCTCTCTTCCTTTTGATTTTCTCCTTATGTGTAATCTTTCTCCAGTGGACCACATTCTAATCTTACTACTGACTTGGATAGTCACTGGCACTCAAACTTAAGGTCTAAATCTGAAATGCTAATTGTATTCTTCCACCTTCTTCATCACTCACATTACCAGTGGGGTATTGGACAACCATTTAAGTCCTTCTATGACATGGATCGTTTTTAAAAATCTAACATACATAGTTTAATTTCAACCGAATGTATTTTAAGCCTATTTACAATCAATTAAAAATGTACAAAATGCTATGATTGGGTAAAGGTCAAGCAATGAACAAGCTACATTCCTCGTATCAAGAGACTCACTAACAATGGGAGGGGTTGAGGGGTGAAAAATTGTTTAATGGGTAATATTTGGGTGATGGTTACACTGAAAGCCCAGATTTCACTACTGTGCAATATATCCATGTAATAAAACTGTACTAGTACCCCTTAAATTAATACAAATAATAAAAAGGAAACTCACTGAAATTTAGTACAGTACAATGTAATAAACACAAATATACACACATGTCTCTGGTAAAGAGAAATACAGAGAAACATCAGACATAACACAAAGGAATGCTCCCTTAGCCTGTCAACAGAAAATTTCTTGAAGCAATGACCTCTGATTTGGTTTGTGAAGGTCTCATAGATTGTGTTCTAGTGAACAAAGTGGAAGAAGACATTTTCTACAGGCAAAGTAAAAAGAAGTGCAAAGAGAAAAGTCTGAAATGCCAGGGCGTGTTTGGTAACCTACAAGCAATTCAGAGTTTCTGCCCTGTAAAGTACAACATGCATATGTACCACATTACCTTTCTAAAAATTCATTTTTTCTAAATTCTGAAAATATCTGCCCCCAAGAGTTTCAGATAAAGGATTATTAATCTGTATTGTTATGTACATTTTATAAATGATATGAGAGAGGCTCAAGATTATACATCTAAAATGTGCTTGAAATAGGATTTAAATCCAGGTATAACTTCAGAATTCAAGCTCTTAGCCCACCATGCATAATACTTCTGTATAAAAATTGTATCTCTAGTAAAATGTTAGCTCTATGAAGGCAGAGATCCTGTCCAAATTGTTCAATTTTATCTTGCCAATGCACAGAATGATATCTGGAGAATTTACTGCATACATAATATGTGTGTAATAAATGTTTATGGAAGCACGAATTGTTTCTCTCAAGTTTTTTGTACATAGTCTCATACATTGAGTTCAAAATATAGTCCTTAACATAATAGCTATCGTGTTGATAGTTAAATGTACTGCCTTATTTTAACAGTCAACAAATGTGGTGTAACACAAAGCATCTCTTGTCATGGGAAGAAGCAAAATAAAAATATGTGCCCAAATAGAAGTTCAGTTCACCCCACTATACAAAGAAGTTGAAGTGTGTTCAAGAACAGATATAAGATGCTTCCTAGAAAGTCATGTTGGGTATACTCCCAAACACAAAAATTTTAATGGCATTGTGAAGGATATGGGCACAAGTAGCATAGCCTTGAAATAGGCTAAAGAGATTCATCAAACTTAGATAGAGTATGTATATTTTCTTATATATTTAATCTGACTAAATAATGTGACTTAATGGTGAAACACAAATATTCTTTAAAATATGCAATTAAATCTGAGGAGTATTATAAACTAGAGAGACTACTCCAAGAGAAAACTTTTATTTTAGCCTAAACCTCCTCTCTTTATCAGAAGTGTTGATGGCAAAGAAAAGTCAGTGCAATATCCATGGGTAAAGTGATACAGCAAAGTTTCCACAGAATGAACAAAGAGAAAGACCAGCACCATCTGTCTCAGGCCACACCCCCATGAACAAACTCTAAGTACAATGTAATACTCTTTCTTCTCTCCCAAAATATCTGCATTGATGTTGAAACTAAATATGTAGAAGATAATTTCATATTCACTTAAATAAATTATTGGATCAATTTTATTTATTTTATAGCATAGGAAGATATAGAATATTTTATTATATGCATTTAAAATTTATTTTTAACATTAGTTTACTCACTATTGTATGTTTGTTCACACCAGCAGCTGATCCCTTTACAAATCCAAATTTTTTAATGTCCTATAGTCCTCATTTTGAGAAGTAAATGTCTGAAATGGTGACTTACAAATTTACCTACAAAAGTAATCCCATATATTAGACACCATGATTTTTATACTGAGTGAGCTAATCTAAGAGAAAACAATAAATACCTAAAAATGAAATACTCCGTCTACACAGAACATACTATACCACTCTCTAGAGTTCATCTACGGGACTCTAGGCCCTTGTGTGATTGTTTTTGGACTGGACTCCTTATAGAGTAGGAATATACATTTAGTGAACCTAAAATAGTAACTCTGTAATTAGGGATATAAGGGAAAAGAAGCCTGTCTTTTTATGCCTCTGTTCTTATGACAAACTTCTTATTCTTGGTATTATAGCTAAAGCACACATGAAAAGCTTTCAATAATATCCAACATCCCTTCATGTTAAAAGCCCTCCACAAACTAGGCATCAAAGGACAATAACTCAAAATGATAAGAGCCATATATAAGAAACTCACAGCCAAATCATACAGAATGGAAAAGATTTTAACCATTCCCCTTCAGAATTGGAACAAGACAAGGATGTTCACTCTCACCACTCCTATTTAATATAGCACTGGAAGTCCTAGCAAGAGCATTCAGGCAAGAGAAAAATTAAATAAAAGACATCCAAACAGGAAAAGAAGAAGTCAATTCCTCTTTGCTAATGATATGATTCTATACCTATAAAACCCCAAAGACTCTACCTTAAGGCTATTGATAAACAAATACAGTAATGTTTTATAAAACAAAGTCAGTTTTGTTTTATAAAAAAGTCAGTAGCGTTTTTTCACACCAATAATGTTCTAGCTGAGAACCAAATCAAGAACATAATCTCATTTACCATAGTCACAAACAAAATGAAATACCAAGGAATTTATCTCACCAAGGAGGTGAAAGCTATCTACAGAGTGAACTACAAAACACTGTTGAAAGAAGTGAGATAACAAAAATAAAAAATATTCCATGCTTATGGATTGGAAAAATCAGTATAGTTAAAATGGCCATACTGCCCAAAAGCAATTTACAGATTAAACACTCTCCCTATCAATATACCAGTGCAATTTTCACAGAATTAGAAAAATCTATTCTAAAGTTCATTTAGAACAACAACAAAAAGAAAAAAATACCCGAACAGGCAATGTAATCCTAAGCAAAAACAAAACAAAACAAACAAACAAAAACTGCGCAAAGCCAAAGGCATCACATTGCCTAAATTCAAACTGTATTATAAGGCCACAGTAACCAAAGCAGCATGGTATGGTATAAAAACATAGACATCGATTCAGTGGAACAGAATAGAGAATCTAGAAATAAACCCACCCACCTAAAACCATCTGATCTTCAACAAAATAAATTAAAATAAGCAATGGGAGAAAGGATTCCCTATTCAATAAATGGTTCTGGGATAAATGGCTAGCCATATGCAGCCATTGAATGAGGTCTATGAAACTAGAACCCTACATTTTACAATATGTGAAAATTAAATCATGATGAATTAAAGATTTAAATGTAAGACCTGAAACTATGAAAATCCTAAAGGAAAACCTAGGAAATATCCTTTTCTGCATAGACTTTGGCAAGGAATTTATGGCTAAGCCCAAAAGCACCTGCAACAAACATAAAAATTGATAAGTAGGATCCAACTAAACAGAAGACCTGCACAGAAAAAAAAAATTACCAAGAGAGTAAACAGACAACCTATAGAATGGGAGAAAATAATCGTAAGCTATTCATCTGGCAAAGACTAACACCCAGAATTTGCAAGAAACTTAAACAAATCAACAACCAAAAATCACATAATCCAATTTAAAAGCAGGAAAAGTACACTAACGAACACTTCTCAAAAGGAAATATACAAGCCACCAATAAACATGAAAATACGCTCAGTAACACTTCTCATACCATCTCACACCAGTCTCAATGGCGATTATTAGAAAGTCAATAAAAACAGATGTTGGTGAGGCTGTGGAGAAAATACAATGCTTATACACTTTTGGTGGGAATGCAAAGTAGTGCAACAACTGTGAAAAGCAGTTTGGAAATTTCCCAAAGAACTTAAAATAGAACTACCATGTGACACAGCAATCCCACTACTAGGTATATACCCAATGAAAAATAATTCATTCTATCAAAAAGATATATGAACCTATATGTTCATTGCAGCACTATTCACAATAGCAAGGACATAAAATCAACCTATGTTCCCATCGACAGTGGATTTTATTAAGAAAATATGGTATATATACATCATGGAATATTATGCAGTGATATTGTTTGGCTCTGTCTTCTACTCAAATATCCTGCTGAACTGTAATCCCCAGGTGTTGAGAATGGAACCTGGTGGGAAATTATTGGATTATGGGGGATGTTTCTCCCATGCTGTTCTCGTAACAGAGAGTTCTCATGAGATAGATGGTTTAAGAGAGTAGGAGTTTTCCCTGCACACTCTCTCTCTGTCTCCTGCCACCATGTAAGACCTGCCTTGCTTCCCTTTCGCTTTCCACCATAATTGTAAATTTCCTGTGGCCTCCCCAGCCATGCAGAACTGTAAGTCAATTAAACCTCCTTTTTAAAACATAAATTACCTTGTTTCAGATAGTATCTTTATAGAAGTGTGAGAATGAACTGATACATGCAGCCATAAGAAAGAAAAAAATTCATGTCATTTGCAGCAACATGGATGGAGCTGAGGGCCATTATCCTAAGCATACTAAATCAAGAACAGAAAACAAATTACCACACGTTCTCACTTATAAGTAGGAGCTAAACATTGAAAATACACAATTGTAAAGATGGGAAGGACAGACACTGGGCATCAGTAGGTAGAGGAGGGAAAAGGGGGGTCATGGACTGAAGAGTCACCTGTTAGGTACTATGATTATGTCCTGGGTGACAGGATTGTTGGGACACTAAGCCTCAGTGTCACACAATTTACTCATGTAACAATCTTTCATATAGACCCCTTAATCTATAATAAAAATTAAAATTTTTCTTAAAAAAGGAAAAATACCAAAAACTCTAGTCCCTTCCAGAGACAGAATATCTCCATTGATTTGCCCATAATGTCTTTATTTTTGTTCTAGGCTGATAAGAACTGTGCACATGATTTTTGTAATGAAATAATTAAGTGTATATCATTGGGCATTTGACTGTAACACTATAATGATGGCAACTTTTTATAACTTTGACTTTTGAGTGCTTCTAAAACCAAAGGCCTAAAATTTACAAGGATAAATGAGATTTTATAATGTTAAAGTTATTAGTTTTATTTAATGTATTGTAATGGTTAATGCTGAGTGTGAACTTGATTGTATTGAAGGATGCAATATTGATCTTGGGTGTGTCTGTGAGGGTGTTGCCAAGAAGATTAACATTTGAGTCAGTGGGCTGGGGAAGATGGACCCACCCTTAATCAAGCATACACTATCTAACCAGCCACCAACAAATACAAAGCAGGAAGAGAAAGGTGAGGAGGAGGGACAGGCCTAGCCTCCCAACCTACATCTTTCTCCCCTTCAGGATGCCTCCAGCCCTTTACCATCGGACTCCAAGTTCAGTTTTGGGACTCACACTGGCTCTCCTTTCTCCTCAGCTTGCAGACAGCCTATCGTGGTACCTTGTGATTGTGTAAGTTTATACTTAAATTCCCCTTTACATATACATCAATCCTATTAGTTCTGTGCCTCCAAGAGAACCCTAATTCATGTATGATTTATACCCTATTTCTAAAAAGATTTTGAACTAATGATACTAAATTTCCAATATAAATATGACCTCATGGAATAGTTGTATACACGATTTTTTTTGTGTGTATTACTGAATGTACCTTTACCTACTTTTCAGTTGAGAGTCAAGGCATTTTTATCCTAATCAACATTTTTCTTTATGTATTGATATGTGGAAACACTATATACTATATATATATATATATATATATATATATATATATACATGAATTATTGTATGAACATTTAAGAAAACAAATATAAAAAGATTTTATTACCTATAGCACAGAACAGAAAAAAAAATCTTGAACTACCTAATCACTTTTAAAATTTATTTTACTTTTTTCTTTTCTATGTAATACTTACCAAAATTGGTAATTACATAATAATTTACATGGTTGTTACTTCAGCGTTTGTCCCTGCTAATAGAATGTCAGTTCCATGACAGCAGAGATTATTTATAATAAATTTTATGAATAAATATAATTAACATTTTGTGTGCATTAGTAACATGCCAGTCATAAGCTTAAGTATTTTAAATGCATTAACATGTTTAATCCTAATAACTGTCCTATATAAAGATTATTATTATTATTGTTATTTGCATTTTTCATGGACAGAAATGCAAAGCAATTAACTAGCCCAAAGTTGAATTACTGGGAGTTTGGAGGCCACTCTTCAAAACCAGGCAGTTCATCTTTGACATTCAAGCTCTTAACCACTACCATATATCTGGCTTGGTTACAGAATGCTTAGAATCACCTTTATTTTTAATCTAATTTAATTTAAATATTCCAGGATTAATGTACAAGATGTGCAGGTTTGTTGCATAGGTAAATGTACTCCATGGTGGTTTGCTGTACCTATCAATACATCACCTATGTTTTAGCCCCTCATGCATTAGCTATTTATGCTGATGCTCTCCTTCCCCACCAGCCCCAACAGGCCCCAGTGTGAGTTGTTTCCCTCCCTGTGTCCATGTGCTCTCCTTGTTTAGCTCCTACTTATGAATGAAAACATGTGGTGCTTGGTTTTCTGTTCCTGTGTTAGTTTGCCAAGAATGGCTTCCAGCTCCATCCAGGTCTCTGCAAAGGACATGATCTTGTTTCTTTTTTATGGCTGCATAGTATTCCATGGTATATATGTACCATGTTTTCTTTATCTAGTCTATCATTGATGGGCATATGGGTTGATTCTCTTAGCTACTGTGAATAGTGCTGCAATGAACATACATGTACATGTTTCTTTATAATAGAATGATTTATATTCCTTTGGGTATATACCCAGTATGGGATTGCTGAGTCAAATGGTTATTTCTATTTCTAGGTCTTTGAGGAATCGCCACACTGTCTTCCACAATGGTTGAACTAATTTACATTTCTACCAACAGTGTAAAAGCATTCCTATTTCTCCAGAGCCATGCCAGTATCTGTTGTTTCTTGACTTTTTAATGATCCCCATTCTGACTGACGTGAGATGCTATTTCATTGCGGTTTTGATTTGCATTTATCTAGAATCAGAATTGTTTTTCTCTTTACTTCATTCTTTCATACACTGACTTTAGAAAAGTTACCTCTTAATTTCTTTTTGAAATAAAGTAAATATAGGTATATCTAGATTTATTGTGTTAAACTTTACTGCATTTTGCAGAAATAGATTTTCTACAAATTGAAGGTTTGTGGCAATCCTTCATTGAGAAAGTCTATCAGTGTCATTTTTCCAACAGCATGTGTTCACTTCACGTCTCTGTGTCACATTTTGGTAATTCTCACAATATTTTACTATTTCATAAATGTTTTCATTATTATCATCTCTGTTATGTTAATCCATGATCAGTTATTTTTGATATTAATTGTCATTGTTTTGGTCAGCTATGAACTTTGCCCATGTAAGACAGTAAACTTAATAGATAAATATTGTATGTACTCTGACTGTTCCACTTTCTAGCTGTTTCCCATCTCTCTACCTGTCTTTGAACCTCCTTATCATCTATTTCAACAATATTGAAATTAGCCAGTTAACCCTACAATAGCCTTGCAGTTTTCAAGTGATGGAAAAGTGACATGTCTCTCGCTTTTGATAAAATGTTACCAATGTTTAGACTTACTGAGGAAGGATCTTCAAAAGCTGAGATAGACTGAAGGGTAGGTGTCTTGCACCAAACAGCTGAGTTGTGCAAGAAAACTGTTCTAGAAAGAAATTTAAAAAACTACTCAAGTGAAAACATTAAAACAGCTTTATTCCTGATATGAAGAAAGTATGGGTCGTATGGGTAGAAAATAAAACCAGCCACAACATTCCCTTAAGCCAAAGTCTAAATCAGAACAAGAACTTCTCTTCAATTCTCTGAAGGTTGATAGAGGTGAGGAAATTGTAGGAGAAAAGTTGGAAACCAACAGAGGTCAGTTCATAAGGATTAAAACAGAAGCCATCTTCATAACAAAAACTACAAGGTGAAGCAGCAAGAGCTAATGTAGAAGCTACAGCAAGTAATGCAGAAGATCTTGTTAAGATCATTTATAGAAGGATGCTGCACTAAACAAGAGATTTTCCATGCAGACAAAACATCTTCCTATTGGAAGAAGATGCCATGTAGGACTTTCATAAGTGGAGAGGAGAAGTAATTGCTGGTTTCAAAGCTTCAAAGGACATGCTGACTCTCTTGTTAGAGGCTAATGCAGCAGGTGACTAACAGGAAGGCAATGCTCATTTACCATTCTGAAAATCCTAGGGCCTTAAGAATTATGCTAAATCTATTCTGCCTGTGGCTCTATAAATGAATAAACAAAGCCTGGATGAATGATAAACATGCATTTGTTTATAGCATGGTTTACTGAATATGTTAAGTGAACTGCTGAGACCTGGTGCTCATAAAACAAGATTCCTTTAAAAATATTAGTACTCATTTGCAACGAACCTGGTCATCCAAGAGCACTGATGGAGATTTACAAGCAGAGTAATGTTGCTTTCATGCCTGCTAACACAATACCCATTCTGCAGCCCATGAATCAAATAGTAATACAAACTTTCAAATCTTATTATTTAAGAAATACATTTCATAAGGTGATACCTGCCATAAGTAGTGGTTCCTTTGATGGATTTGGGCAGATATGTTGAAAACCTTCTGGAAAGTATTCTTCACTCTCGATACCAATAAAAACATGGGTTTTATGGAAGGAGGTCAAAGTACATACATCAACAGGGCAGTGAAAGAAGTTGATTTCAATGCTAATGACTTTGAGGGGTTCAAGAATTCAGTGAAGGAAGTAGCTACAGATTTGTAGGAAATAGCAAGATAACTAGAATTAGAATTGGAGACTTAAGATATGCCTGGACTTCTGCAATCTTATAATGAATCTTGAATAGGTGAGAAGTAGCTTCTTACAAATGAGCAAAAATAAAAAATAAAGTGGAGATAGCATCTATTCCTAGTGCAGATGCTGCAAACAGTGTTGAAATGACAACAAAACACTTAGAATATTTCATAAACTAACTTGATAAAGCAGCTGCACAGTGAGAGAATAAACTCCAATTTTGAAAGAAATTATACCATGGGTAAAATGCTTTCAAGCAGCATTGCATACTACAGAGCAAAGATATGGGAAAGATAGTGTCAATTGATGTGGTAAACTTCAATTGTTGTCTTATGCTAAGAAATTGTCACAGCCACGCCAGCCATCAGCAACCACAACTCTGTTCAGTAAGCAGCTGTAAACAGTGAGGCAAGACCCTGCACGAGCAAAAATATTAGAGTTCACTGAATGCTCAGATAAAAGTTAGCACTTATATCAATAAATTATTTTTCAATGTTATTTACATTTTTAAACACAATGCTATTGTACACTTAGTATAATACAGTGTATTGTAGATATACAGTATAGTGTAGACATCATTTTATTTGCAGTGGGAAACAAAAATTTGTGACTCACTTTATTATGATATTTGCTATTTTTGATATTTGCTTTATTGCAGTGCTCTAGAACCAAACCCACAATATATCTGTTGTATGACTGCACATAATTCCTAGCACAAAGAATTGGTGTTAAAACTAAATAAATTATTACATTTATAAAAAACAGCTCCTAACGTCATGTTTGCTTCACTATAGGTATCTGACAAATAACAATTGAAAAAATTAAGTTGAAATTACTATATAAACATATAATATATGCTTTCTAGCCTTCTTTGTGTTTTTTTGCTTATTTATTTATTGTTTAAACTATTGCCAAATTGCATATAATAAAATTCTTTGAGGAAAGAAAAGTTAAAAATGTAAATGAACTTGTAGGAGAAAATACAGGAATCTGACTTTGTGACCTTGGTTCAGGCAAGTGGTTTCATATGTATAACAACAAAAGCACAGCAACAACAACAAAATATATGAATTGCACTTCCTCAAAATTAAAACTCTTATGCAAGAGAGGATCTTCTCAAGAAAGTCAAAAGACAGCCAACAGAATGGGAGAAAATTTTTGCAAATCATATTTGATTAGCAACTTATTATTTAAAGAACTCTTACATCTTAACAATAAAAGATAAAAATTTAAGATTTTCAAAGAATTTCAGTAAATATTTTTCCAAGAAAGATATATAGGGGCAAAATAAGTAAATGAAAGATGATCAACATCATGAGTCTTTAGGAAAAAGTAAAACAAAACTTCAATTGGACACCACACTCACAAGAATGGTTAATTTTTTTTTCAAGGCATTCAATAAGTGTTTGTGAGGCTGAAAAGAAATAAGAACCTTCATTCATCAATGGTGGTAATGTAAAACAATGCAGTCATTTTGGAAAACAATTTGAGAGTTTATCAAAATGTTAAATGTAAAGTTATCACAGAATCTAGCAATTTCACTCTTAGGTGTAAGGTAAGGTAACTGAAAATATTGGGCCACACAAACACTTGCACACAAATATTCTTAGTAGCATTATTCATAATAGCCCTAAAGGGGAAATAACTCAAATGCCCAATACTTGATGAGTAGATAAACAAATAGTGGTATGTCCATATAATGAGATATTATTTGACAATAAAAAGGAATAAAGTATTGAATGAATGAAACTTTGACATGGACCTTGGAAATGTTTTACTAACTGAAAGATGCCAGTGACAAAAGGCTACATATTCCATAATGCTATTTATGTTCAATGTTCAGAGTAAGCAAATGCATAGAGACAGGAATGTATATTGGTGACTTCTGGGAACTGGAGGAAGAGGTGAATGGGAGGTGACTGATAATGGGTACAGGTTTTCCTTTTTAGAGTGATACAGCTGTTTTACTGCTAAATAGTTGTGATAGTTGCACAATTTTGTGAATATACTAAAAATGACTGAACTATACACTTTAAAAAGAGAATTCTATGGTATTTGAATTATATCTTAATGAATCTCTTATTTAAAATGTGAATGAGACAGGTTGTAGCTGTAATACTTAAAATAACTTGACTCTGTATTTATTCATTATAAGTTTCAGTTTCCAGTACTATGAAATGAATAGTTAAGTATTATCTTTAAAATCTTTTCCATCTCTGAAATTCTAATCACAATAAAATAATATGCTCTTCCCAACTGAAAAAATATATAATTATACACACATAAAATATTTATTACTATAAATATTTATAACTATATATATATAAATATATATATATAAAAATATATAACTATAGTTACTACTATATCTGTAACTATGTATTTATTCATTGAGAGTTTGTTTCCACTTCTGCAAATGAATAGTTGAGATATATCTTTAAAATATCTTTTAATCTGAAATTCAAATTACAATAAAATGATATGTTTTGCTTACCTGAAAAATTATATTATTAAATACACAGGTACACACACATACATGTATATTCCATATATACACACACACACACATATATATAGCTGCTTACATTCTAGGCAATAAAGTTAAATTGTGAAATATGTAATTGGAGGGTCTTAATTGTATATCTTTATAAAGCTTTGAAACTAAATTAACAGATCACAAAAAAAATTCTTTGTCAGTGAATAAGAATATAATATCAATCTATTTAACCCCAAGTATTGAATTTAATCTTACAATTATCATCTTTCAATATGACTTCAGGTTGAAAAGACAACAACCAGAAAGTTTCATGAGTAAAAGCTCAAAGCTGTTAGTGGGATAGATGGGTTCCAGTTAGGGGTTGGCCTGAAGGACTCTGAGAACTGCTTGAGGAATCTGAGAGTATGAGCTCAACCGAGGAAGGGTAAAGGCAGTCAATGGAGTAAAAACACAAAGGTGACTCATTTCACTTCTGGGAAGAGCAAATGTCCTCAGGGTTATTTTTATAAAATGGTCGCCTGTGTTACTGTAGGATGCAGAAACTTGAGTTCATTCACAGAGTTCTCAGTGACATACCACAAGGATCCTTTTTGGTATCTGCACATTTACTTACTATGTGTGTTTTCATGAAAGTAAACTGTGTATAGCTCACAGAAACCGGATGAGTAGCAGTTTGGTCTCTAACTAAACCAGTTGTAACTCTAGCTTTAAATGTAAAAAAGAAAAATGAACATATAATCAATTCAAGAAACAAGTTTTTTGAGTTGTTACAAACCTTATGAGACTATCTGATCCTTTTACTATATTCATGGAGTTAACACTTTTAAGAATGTGAGGCACTTCGCTCAGTCCCACTGCTCATAACATGCCTATTAAATGATATGCATTTTTTTCACTTTCACTTGGTAATAATATGGTTGAAAACATAGCATATACTAGTTATAAAATCATTCATTTCTAGTCTTTCTTCCATTTTTTCCCTTGATCTGCCCAATTCCTACTCCCAGCTCCTTCAAGTATGATGACTTCTCTTAGTTCCTAAAGAATAATTCCAGAATTGTTATGAATGTACAAGGAAATGTTATGAATGTACAGAAAAAGGTTATAATCTACCTCACATTTAAAAACAAATGATTGGAAGCAGTGTCATGCCTGTAATCCCAGCACTTTGCAAGGCTGATGCAGGTCAATCACTTGAGCCCAGGAGTTTGAGACTAGCCTGGGCAACATGGCAAAAACTTGTCTATCAAAAATACAAAAACCAGCCAAGTGTGGTGGTGTACTCCTGAAGTCCCAGCTACTCTGGAGGCTGAGGCAGGAGGATGACTTGAGCCTAGGAAATCAAGGCTGCAATGAGCCATGATTACACCACTGCACTTTAGCCTGGGCAACAGGGCAATATCCTGCCTCAAAATAATAATGAAATAAAAATAAATGATTGTGTATGATACATGCTGCTCTCCTGCATCTTGTTTTACTCATATTAAAGTATATCTTGATGATATTTCCATATATTTATATAGAGATATTCCACTTTCTTAATTGCATATGATTTTATTAATATGCCACAGTGTATTTAACATTTTAGGAGCAGTCAAAATTTACCATGTCAAACAGTGCTGTAAATGAATGTCGGTGTGTATATTATTGTGTGTGTGTGCCAGCATATTTGTAAGATAAGTTCTCCAAAGGGAATATAAAGCATTATTCACATTTAAAAGCATCACCTACAGTATGAAGCACCTGTGTGGACACATATTTTCCAAGTAATTTTAGTTTCCCCAGACCACATCAACTTGGAGTATGTATAGTGATGGTAATCAATTTCATTCTCTCTGATTCAACCCTCACTCAAAGGTGTAGAATAAATAAAAATTGTTTACATATGGTTCATTATCAATTACTGATATGTTCTCTTAATTAACCATGTATTCTCTGTCACTTTCCCAGACATTACTGTATTTCAGTTTGTTATTGTAACATTTTGTCCCCTTCCTGTCATGATGGGAGCTATGGTGTCATGTCACTCTCCTCTACTACTTCTGATATTATTACCCCCATGAATTTTATTTTTTTCTTTCTTTTTTTTTTTTTTTTTGAGATGGAATTTCGCTATTGTTACCCAGTCTGGGGTGCAATGGCACAATCTCGGCTCACCGCAACCTCCGCCTTCTGAGTTCAAGCAATTCTCCTGCCTCAGCCTCCCAAATAGCTGGGACTACAGGCACGCACCATCATGCCCAGCTAATTTTTGTATTTTTAGTAGAGACGGGGTTTCACCTTGTTGACCAGGATGGTCTCGATCTGTTGACCTCATGATCCACCCGCCTCGGCCTCCCAAAGTGCTGGGATTATAGGCGTGAGCCACCGCACCCGGCCCCCCATGCATTTTCATGCCACTTCTATGGTGCTACAGTAACATAATTATTTTATGGTATAATAAGAGCATTTCTTTTCACCTTCAGTTTATTCCATACATCAGGTGACATAAATAATTTATTTTTCCTTTCTGTTGATCTTCAATTTTCCAATAGAAAACAATATATTAGGACATGCCTTCTCTTACATTTTTTTATTTTTGACTAATGTCAGTGCTAGCCTTGGTTAACAGCCTAACTCCATTATTTCTTTTGTATGGAAACATAGACACACACACACACACACACACACACACACACACACACACACACACAGAGTTTTATTATAATTTTCCTCTTAGCTATCTGTTTTTTCCTTCCTTTTAATATAGTTCTTAACAGACCTATTATTTAGAACTTGGGATCATTATGACAGACTTTCAAAAAAAATCCTACATGATATTTTATTTTACAAAGCCAAGTAATTTATATATAATATTCATGAAATAAATTATCATTATCAAATTATCTGTAATAATTGTAATACTGTTCTGAATTTTAGAAGTTTTAAATGAATATGTTAAAGAGTTTCATGAATGTGATAATTCAATTTTTTGTAATTGTACCTAATGCTGGCATGTTAGAGTACTTGCCTTGAAAAATACTTTACATCTCAACCCTTGTTTTAAAACATTGATTCATTCTAATGATTAATAATTGATTTTTGTAATATTTCAAATAGCTATAAAAATGGACAGCAGTTTGTTCTACTGTTAATGAGCAGTTTGTCCATGCTTCAGAAAAGCAAATAAAAAGGAATTCCTTTTATTTAAATTGTTGCTAGGTCAACACTACTGTGTTGGAGTTTCCTACTTAGAATTCATCCAGAATTGGAAACACCTGATGTGCTGAACCTTTTCTGCTTCTCATACCTATGTTTTAGATTTTGGCTTCTCCTGGATTGTTACAATAAATTCAAAAAATTATTTTCTTACTTTGACCATCTATAGCTATTAATATTTATACACCTCTTGGCATTTACATGTCATCTTTATTGTTAAATATATTTTATGCATTAAACTTATCTCCATAATTAGGCTCTCATTCCTAGGTAGGACATAATCTTCATTATATATGCCACATCTTCTAGTGTCTCTCCAATGGCAAAAGCTTAAAAATTGCTTATTGAAGATAACTAGGTATGATGATAACTTAATTTGAACTCATAAATAAGATAATTAGACCATGTATATAAAAGCACATATCAGAGATAATTACAAAAAGCAATCAACAAACATTTGTTTCTCCGAATTTATCAAATGTTTTTGGCAAATATAACATGCAAGACATTTTGGGTCTCATTTTTCTTAAAATATAATACTGCAAGCCCTCTATTATACCTTTAGCATTTGATTCTACTGTTTTCCAGTAATGAAATAAAACAATACCATGTCATTGAAGTATATCTCTTTGTCACCTTGAATGAACATAATGTTTTAATTTACACTGCAAATTTCCCCCAAAATATTTCACCATTAATCAGTCTAAATGTTCAGACCATATGTCAAGTCATTTAAGATATCACTAATTTAAATCAGATTGACTTTAAAAAGTGAAATCAATAATAAATCTTATCATACTATTTTTCTGTCTCATAAAAATTATTCTATCACTTAAAAAGCTGTATATGCATAAGAAGAAATCTACTAATAGGTTATTGCCTGTTTCCAAATGTACTTACCAAGTACTAAGTATAAAATGTAGTTTTCTGTAAGTATAAATAATCAAAGATGCAGAAAGACTTTGGCCTTTGGGGCCACATCAGCTTGAAAATAATCACTCATATTTATTAGTTACCAAACTTTAGTGTTCTCATCTGTCAAATAGAAATAATCCCACTTAATTCTCTAAGTGCAAAGAATGGAAAAAATACATTTAAAATGACACATATCTATACAGTAAATGTTACTTATACTATTACACTATAACTAGTGTTTTATAAATATTATGTGGTTTTACCTATGAGACACATTTCTAGTGCCAAAAACTACATAGAATAAATGCATCAGGGGCAAGAGAGCTTGCTACTGACCAGAATAAAAATATTGAGTTACAATTTCTGGGGTTGAACTTTGGTTTTGTTTACTTAATATTTCCCTGCTCTTATATAAATCATTACAGATTTCTCATTTTAATAGATATTAAGTAATGCAGGGTTTTGCAAGATCAACAGAGTCAATATGTTTGAAAACCTTTTTAAAAGTCTGTAAATATATTATTTTATATATATATGCATTTCTTCACAATATTTTTCATGGATGAATTACTTATTCATTGTCTTTTTACCTAATTGTGAGATCAAAGGGTACAGAAATCATACTATTTCCCTATCTTATTATGAGTTCTCCAAAATAATAATTTTTAATTCTATTTTTTGTTGTAAAAAATCCCTCTTATTAGTACATCAATGAAATATGTGGACATTTAAGCCAATTTTTGAATAAGTATGGAAACAACCACTATATTTGCTATAAAATATTTTAAAGAAAATATTTATTTGTTGGTCATTGCTCATTTGATTTGGAACTTACAATTACTTGGTAATTTTAATGTGTTAGTTACTTTGTTTATCCTCCCAAAGAGTATCATGAACAGAATACGGTGTAGATTCCTTTTTATTGTCACTATGCTCTAGGAATGAACAACTGAAAAGTCAACTTTTGGTAGGAATGCTCATTAATATCACACAAATATAAAATAACAAAATTACACTCTAAGAGTAAACTAAATTTTATAAAATAGTAGAGCTGTTAAAAATAACTTACATAGAAAAAAGTATACCAATTTACATAAACAAATTTATTTCAATTAAGGCTTGTAAACAGTAATTATTTCACATCAAAATAAATGTTTATTGAGAGCACATATAATTATAGAAAACAGTAATAATCCTTTCAAGTTGGAATTCATAAAAACTAAATAAATTTTAAGAATAAAAATATTTATGGGAGAGTTCTGCAATTTATGCTTAATTGGGCTTTGTCTATAATTATTTTAATATTTATGTCATTTTTCACCCAAGTACTTACATTCTTCTAATTAAAATATATGTAGAGAATTTTATGAATATTGTAATCAGTGAACTACAGAATCCAAAAATAGCTACAGTAAGATCATGAAGTTTAGCTTCTGTGAAAAAAGTTTTCTAGAACTTATGATTAATGAAAGATATTAGTACTTGGGACTGATCAACACTTTATTGAACATTAAAGTTTTACTAAAATTATGGTGCCCTGTGCATCATGAGTAAAGAATCTTCCTAAATAAAATCAGTGAAAATAATCATTTCTTAGCTTTTTGGCTAAAGTCAAGTGTAGAATATACTGATTAAAAATAATTGATAAATTACAATGTTATATAAAAGGTGGAACTGCATGTGGTTATTAATGTTACTGCAAATACAAATAATATATTAGGGATCTTCATTAAAACAAAAAATAGTAAGTGTTGGACAATGAGGCATTTCAATGTCACATAAAACCTAGCAGACATGGTAAAATGAGATCAGTAGTATTTCTGCTAACTCACTGAGTAACCTTATAGAAACAAAATCACCCTTTTGCTTAGCTTCCTAATAACTGAAAATATGATCACTGAAGCAGAGACACTCAAGTCTCTTTCAGTTAAAAGCGGTAACCACTGACCAGTACCAGTATTTCTGGTAAAGAGACAACTTTTATTCAAAATGACCAACATCAATATGATAAAATTATGGGTAACTGGGAAGGCATTTCATCAGATCACTAGGCTTTAAGATAAAAATTCCATTAAACAAACATCGAATTAGCTGTGTTATATTTATTCAGAAAACTTCTGGCTAATAGTATCTTACCACTTCTGACTGGCCCAATACATAAAAAAGGATATGTTTCCCAGATCATTCCTTCTCATATGAGGGTTAGATATGTTTCCAATTATGTATTCAGCCATGAATTAAATTGTGCTTTCCAAAGAAATATCTAAAGAATCAGGTTAGTATGCATTATCAGATGGCAGATGCCCTCTAAAGCAATAAAAAATCCGTATCATTGAAATTTTGAGAATGCGGATTACACAAAATCTTCAAAAATGTGGCGAATCTACCACATGCAGCCCTCTACTATGATCTGTCCAATAACATAGGTAACTAAAGATAGAGGGATATGTCTACTTCCAAAATTCCTCATGGAGGAATATTTAAATAGCTTTTTTTCGATTTTAACATGAAAAATAATTATAAAACAGGAGCAGTATCATTTTTGTCTTTAAATTCTTCAAATTTAAACAGTATGTTGTTTGTAGGAATTAATCACAAAACTAAAGAGCAACTGATCATGTTTGTAACCAGGAATTATTCAAATAAAACAATGAAAATTGGTTAGTGAAAGAGAATAAGACATAGAGTGAACTGAAAATAAAGCACAAAATTATATAGGATAAGTATTTTCTTATGTAATCAACTGTGTGCCACAGATAAGTACAAAAAGACGATTCTAGATTTCTAAGTCCAACTATATTCTGATTTGTTTTAAGTATATGTAGGTTGAGTGTAGGCAAGTTTAGGAAACAAAAATTCCATAAAAGTAATTTGTTCTATACCTAGAAAAAATTATTATTCAAATTTTATGAGAAATATTATGTAATGCTACACTTCATAATTCTGTGGAGTATCTATGTAAAGGAGATGGGAAGGTAATAATTGATATAACTTGAATATTAGTCCGCACTCAAATCTCATGTTCAATTGTAATCCCCAAAGCTGGAGGTAGGGTCTTGTGGGAGGTTATTAAATCATGAGAATGGATCCCTCATGGCGTGGTTTTATGTATTTAACAGTGAGTTCTCACTAGATCCAGTCATTTTAAAGTGTGTGTCAACTCCCTCCCCACTCTTCATTGTTCTTGCTCCTGCTTTCACCATGTGAAGTGCCTGCTCCTACTTAACCTTTCCACATGAGTAAAAGCTCCCTGAGGCCTCTCCAGAAGCAGATGCTGTCATGCTTCCTGTATAGCCTGTAAAACTGATAGCCAATTAAACCTCTTTTCTTATAAGTTATCCAATCTCATGTATTCCTTCATAGCAATGCAAAAATAACCTAATATAATAATATTGATGAATGTGTTTGGCACTATATTCAAAATAAACATGACCAAAAACATACTGTTTTCAATAATAAAGGGTAAGGAAGGTGATAATCATTTATGAAAAAATTAATATGTTCAAAAAGTATAGTTTTTAGGTATAAATGATATTACTGGGACAAATAATATTTGAATGATGTCTAAAGTTTAAATAGTAATTTTGAGTCAGTGTTATTTTTCTAATTTTCATGCTTTAGTAATGTAATTGAATCAGAAAATACTTTCTAGGGGTGCATGCTGAATTATGCAGAATTAAAGGGTTATCATGTGTCCAATTTACTGTTCAAAGGATCAGGACAATATACATATTTTTTTTTTGAGAGGGAGTCTCACTCTGTGCCCAGGCTGGAGTTCAGTGGCATGATCTCCACTCATTGCAATCTGCACCTCCCAGGTTCAAGTGGTTCTCCTGCCTCAGCCTCTCAAGTCACTGGGATTACAGGCACTCACCACCACACCCGGCTAATCTCTGTATTTTTAGTAGAGATGGGCTTCACCATGTTGGCCAGGATGGTCTTAATCTCCTGACCTTGTGATCCCCTTGCCTCAGCCTCCCAAAGTGCTGGGATTACAGGTATGAGCAACCGTGTGCGGCCAAGAAAATACTTTTCAGGGGGTGCATACTGAATTATGCAGAATTAAAGGGTTATCATGTAACCAGTTTCCTTTTCAAAGGATCAGGGCGATATAAGTAAGTTTTTAAAAGCAAACATTTTAAAACGATGATATAGGTTCAGGCTAGATAACTGAAGTGCCTCCTAGGTCAATCAGTGTAAATCTTCTGAGTCCTACTTGGAAGCTGCAGTGGTATGTTTTCATAAAACAGAATAAAGTTTTGGAGAAAATACTGTAGATTTTTTTCAAAAACAGAGGGAAGACAAAGACACCATCAGAGATTTGTCACGGCCTGAGGGAGGGTCATTTTTTAAAATGGCTTTCCAGAATCGATTTTAGCAAGCAGACACCAGTGTGGGAGTCTTCTCACAGAAGCAAAGAAAACACTGTAATGGGAGACAGTGGGCTAGTCTTTTATAGCAAAACTGCCTATGGCTAGTCAACTTGCTATTATATTTCAATCCTTCAAGAGAAGCAAGGGAAACCTGAGAAGAAAGGTTGGACTTAAAAAGACCAAGTTAGTGAGAGGATCAAAATGAGTAGAGAGAGACATTATATTCCTTAAGGATGACACTTTTATGTATATGTATAATCTACACATTGGTCTTTTTATTACCTATTTTAACATTTTACTCATCCATTCTGGACAATAGAAGAATTACGTGTTTTTGTTTTGTTCTGCAAATGCCCTGAGAGTGCTTATAAATGTTGAATGGTCTTTGTAACACATCTCAATATTATTTCCATGATAAACTGTATGATGAATAGCTATAAAAAAGCAATGCCACAATTTTCTACTAATACTTATAATATTATTTAATATTTAAATTCACACTAAGCACAAAGTAACAATAAGTACTTTACATGCGTTATAACTTTTAATCCTCAAAATAATGTCAGGAGGAAGGTGCTGAAAGTAACCGTAAACTTGTATCAATTGTTCAAGATCACAGAGCTGGCAAGTAAAGAACCTTGGAACTTTAACTACAGAGCGCACACCTTTATTGAACAGTCTGATAACCATGTTTAACATTATTATTAATAAAAACTTCCAAAGTATACTCACATATAGAAATTGAGAAATTAATCAATAATTCTGGGCCACTTTCTAAAATGACTTTTTGAGAATTCATGCTCCTTTGACTTTAAAATATGTAAATTTTTATGAATTCATGAATTCACAAATTATATGAATATGTCTTTGGCTAACAGTAAAGAAAATACTATTTGTCAGTAAGGAAACTATGTGCTAGGACCAAGTGGAATCCAATAATTTCTGGTTTGATTTCATTTTTCAGCAAATATCTATTAGGCACCTATTTTATCCTGGATACTAAGCTTGGTGCCAAAAATGCTGTGGTTAAGCAGACATAAATCCTTGACATCATGGAACTTTTACACTAATGAGAAAAACAGAAAATATATAAGATAAAAGTATAGATTATACCATAGGATAATAAGAGCTAAGAATATAATGTAAAGCAGGAATGTATAAAAGTGTTTTTCTTATGTTGAGTAAAACCTGCAACTCTTCAGGTTCCCCTCATCAATCCTGCAGTTCCTCTAAGGAGCAAAGCAGAAGGGAAAATATCTAATTTTTATTATATATAATAGCCTTTCAATCATGTTAAATCACTATCATATCCTAGCAGAAAACATTCTTATTAAAAAAAAAATAAATTCAAACTTATTTAAATGCACATGTGAAATTATTTCATCTGTTCTTTCCTGGACTTGATCCACTCTATAAACCTCCCTCTGCAGTCATTGTCATCCTTTAGATGGGGTTGGCCCAAGGCAGAGCCACCCGTTTCACTCTTTTGTTTTAAATACTATAGTTCTGTATTTTATTAATAATGATGCAAATTCTAATTAATAAACTTGGGAATAAAAGTTAGATCTGACACTTATTTGCTGAATGATCTTGGGCAGGTTATTTATGTTCTTTCAGTTGACTTTATTTGTCGCTATATTATTTGTGGTAATTTCTATCCATTGGTTTTTTGTTGAAGGTAAATGTAGTGAGTACATGAAAGTAAATAGACCAAGTTGTGCATACAGTAAAAACTTAATTAATGTTTGTCTCTATCTGTCTTCCATGTTGAATTGGAATCTAGCTAAAAAGTCATGCTGTAGTCAAATCAAATTTATCCTCATCTGTAACTGTCCTCTTTGTTTGATTTATGCTAGTTTTTTTTTAAAAAAAGAGGACTTAAAATTGGCTCTGTTAAACATGTTGATAACCTCTATCTAATTCTTCAAATTTCTCCATTTCCCAGAATTTCTATTTTAGAATTCAACATATTCAACATATTTAACATTCCTTCCAGTTTCGTAGCACCTGCAATTTTGAAAATACTGAGTCCAGTGTTCTTACCCACGTTAATAATGAAACTTTATAATAATATAGAGGCAAAAATGAAACTCTATGACAAATCATTAGACATTTGCCTCCAATTAATACAAATCTATAACATAGGGTTATCTGAGTGTGAACTTTCAACCAATAATAAGTCTGTCCAGTTCCATACAATCAGTGAATATTTTTCCATCTGGCAAACAGGAACACTAAAAGAAACCTTTGTAAATGCCTTCTAAAAATTCAGATACATTAACTTGGTAACTGTTCTCTTAGATGTAGCGAAATTCAAGTGATAAAGATTGAAACATCTACTTAGGAAACAATCATGACATTCATAGTAATCTACTAAAATGGAAGTAGACTCAGATATTAAAACGAGTCCTTATAAATGTGAAGCTGAATGTAATAAAAGTTTTAATGGTTACTTCTCAGAGAATTATTTCCCTTCAGAAAAGATGGTCACATGAACATTTAGTGAAGGAATCAGATTCATGTTATATCAGAGTCACTAATTTTCTATCAGACAAGAGAAAATTATTTAAGGAAAATATTGTTTGAGGTTGTAAATTTTCAACTGTCCTTTTCCACACCTTTGATATGTATGAGGAATACAGTAGGATCGACTAAATGACTACTTTCAATAAACTATTATTTCATTATAATGATCTCAGATACTAGAGGTCATAAAGTAGGACTGTGGAAGTTATTTTTACAGGAATATATCACATTAAAGGCTTAGCTATGAGTTTCTTTCTAAAACGCCAAACTTTCTAAACTATCAACATTATGTTATTAATTAATATGCTAAGAAACTGTTATGTAGGCGAGTCTGTTTAAAAAATGTTGGGCTAACCAGTGCTAAGGGCAGGTTTCCATTACTGTGATGCTACTCACGATATATGTTAAAAGGCACTGTAAACTCCCAAAGAGTATGCAGTACGTAACATTCCCACATTTCACTGATCACAAAACCTTTTTTGTAAATTTAATAGCACTTATTAATATTTCCCAATTGTATATTTATAGTGGTCATTGTGATTAGACACTATTATTTATCATCAAAATACTGTGATAGGGATTCCACTCTGATGTTAAGACTAAGGGTCAGGTGTATTTCATATGTGTGTATGTGTGTATGTAAATATATATGTGTGTGTATGTGTATATATATATATATATATATACATGTGTATATATACGTATATATATATATACACGTGTATATATATATGTATATATATATACAGATGTATATATATATACGTATATATATATACATGTGTATATATATATACGTATATATATACATCTGTATATATATACGTATATATATATACATCTGTGTATGTATATACATATATATATACATCTGTGTATATATATACATGTATATATATACACAGATGTATATACACACACACACACACACACACACACACACACACACCCCAACACAGTCATAGGAGATAAGGCATCAGGAATTGAATTAAATGTTGATGTCAGAAATGAATGCCATGGAAGTAGGGAGTTCTCAATATTTAGTGCTTATTACTGGAGTACCATATCCTGAAATTTTTTCAATGCAGAATTCCTGTGATTAAAAAATGAGTCTTAGAGAAAGGGTGGTTAATGCTAAAGATACCCTTGGTGTGGCATGATGATGTAGACGGTACTTTCACCCTTCCTTTGGGTGACAAATTACATTAACCTTCAGAAGATCTAGTCATGGCAAGGTATAGGAGGCAGGGGGAGGGTAAATGAGGTGTTGGCTCACTAGAGAGAGATCCAGGGACTCTATTGCAACTACGGTATTGGGAATACTATTGTGACTTCAGAAAGCTACTTCCACTGCATGCAAAATAGTTTGATTATATAGCTGATCCAGAAGATTCAAAGCTTTTCTCTGATTTTTAAAACAGCCAATGACCTAAAAGTTTAAAACCATTCCACCTACATAAGATTGTCCTTCTTTTTCTTCTGACAGCAGTATCAATGATTGCCCCTGGCAAAATGATTTTGGAGAAAAATTGATCTCTTTTAGAGTTATCTAGCCAAAGATGAGCAAACAGTCTTTTTAAGTAGCAGGTAGTGCTGGTAGGAAATGTATATCATGTCCAACAATGGTAACAAAAATTTTAGAAATCAAACAAAATGTTGGAATATTTGTTGTCTTTTTTATTCTATTTTATTATTTAGCATTTGTTTTACAGTAATAAATGGATCTCTGAAATCCAGCTAGAGTTGGAGGAGAATAAGAAAAAATATAGTACCCAAAGATCTTTGATTCTGTATATGCTTAAACTTTAGCTAATTTGGCTGGCAAAGGAAGAATGCTGCACTTTTGAATTAGAGAAGAGAATTTTATTTCTACCATAGACTTTAAAACAAATAACAAGAGATTTTAGGAAGGCCCCTTCTACATTGAGAAAGTCCTTTAAATAGGTAATCTATCATCTCCTTGTTCTAGTAATGACTTCTGAATGATAATTAAGATATTCCCCACCAGAGGTAGTTTTCCAGAGCCACTTACACATCCTTCCTCCTTTGTCTCCATCAAGTAGATGCTTATTCGTGCTCCTACTCCTGGGTACAGCTACCACTGCACAGCTTAGATAAATGTGACCCATTTATCTTGGTCACATACTCTACACAACTAGGAGAGGTCAAGGGAAGTCATCCTCAAGAAATATCCCTCTCTGTTTGTCACTAAAGGGAATATTGGAAAGTAAAATCCGGCCTCATAAAAAAATACTTTTCAGAGTACCTCACATTCTCCACACAACTTGCTGCCTCTTATTTATGCAAAACCATGAGAAATTCCTTCTTGTTGAGTATATAAAGTTGTATATGAATTACAGTAATATAACTGAAATCAGATGAAATCAACAGATAAGTCTATTAACTGCTAAGTTAAACAGCTTTGGGCCAGCAATAGTGTACTTTGAATTTCATGTGTTTTAACAAAAATGTCTTTTCTGTTAGGTTTTGTTGAGCACATTACATATGCAGGCAAGAAACAGAGTAAACACAGATACATATTATCCATTTCATGTGTCATCAGTACCAGATTAATGACTGATATATAGAATGTGAATCATTTTTTCTGTCAAATTTCTAAATATGAGACTATGTATCACAAGTTAATCAGTTTTCTAATCTTCAATAGCATTGCCTGTTTTTCTTCTGTTGTCCCTAGAAAGTAAATTAAAATGTTTTGTTTTAATTCAAAATTACTCAGTAAATAAGTATCATGAAGCCAGAGTTTGCTTTTAATATATATTGTCTTGACTAATTTTTAATACATATCTTATTCAGAAACAATACAGATTTCTTTATCAAATATTGCTAAATGAAAAATTTAATTTCTAAAAATATCTTAATTTAACCATAAATACATTCCGCTTTTTCATATTTTCTTGATGTTACTACTTGATTTTCTCCCTGAAAGATTATTTTTCCAGTTGACAATGCTGTAAGTACAATGCTGCTTATTAAAATTAACTACTATTTATTTCCATAATATGTCTTTGTCAGTACTGTTCTACTACTGAAAATGGAAAATGTTGACAGCTTGATTTTTAATAACCATACATTAATACTTTAAAATTAATAGCACAACCCTAGTTTTCCCTTAAGAAATCTACTCTAGAATATACATGGTACATATCACTTTGATAATCAAATCAGTAAAGTTCTCAGCATGAATAAACTGAGAGTGAATATAGTGTGTATTTCTGACGAAATCTAGCTCATAGGTCTGAAAGGAATCATGATACAGTAGCAAAATAATAGATATACCTCCTAATTATCTTTAAACTTTTTTAAAGTAACAACTAAAAAGATGTAGGCATTACCATTCTGAATATAATGTTATTACATTGCGGAGTTTTAACTGGAGGGTGTCATTGTACAGAATATCATACAAAATACTGACACATAAAAGGGAACTTTAATTGTCAAATCACAAAGCAAGTCCTACATTATCTGTGGTGAGGAGGTGACATTTCACAAAGGGCATATTTTTTCTCTTGGACGACTTATTTCAAGGACAAATGAGCTGTGTATTTCATATATATGTGTGTATATTATATATATTTCTTCACAATCGAAGTCAACTATTTTATTTTCTATATTTGACTCCAATAACTTTCATAATTGAAAACAATACATGAAAAGTAGATCTACAAAGGTATACTAAAAATGTACAAAAGTAGGACACTAATGTTTGTGTATTCTAAACTATTTGTTTTGAAACAAATGTATAGAAACCTAATTATTCACGAATTCTACTAAAAAATGCCTAAAATTTAAATTTAAAATAAATTGTATTAATTTGGTTTTGAAAGTGCAGCTGAAAAACTGTAGCAAAGAGCTGTTTTATGAATCCCATTCCTGTTCTAAAGATAGCACATCTTGACATTAGAGTTTTTATAGCATTAACATGGTTGCAGGAAAAAAAGTGGTTTGATTTCCTTAACTTAGACTATAAAAACATGGGTCCATTTTTTTATAACTCCAGGTGATATTCTGTGCTGCCATAATTAAAATATCTAATGCAAAATTGACTAAATTTTAAAATGCTTTTGAAAATAGCAAATAATAACTAACAGCAAAATACTGACAATTTATAGAAACTCCTCAACATCAATTCAGTCATATAGTTATGTCTCAAAATGAGCAAAATTTTGAATTATATCTAAATTTGTATTATATCTAAATTATCACGAGATTGCTTGAAAATGTGCATCCTAAATGTTTATAAAAATATATCAAATTATAAAGATCAACGTTTATAGCAGGAAAGTTAACATGGCTATTTTATAACACCGGATACTCTAAAATACATTTGACCTGGCCTATTTTTTCAGTAGATATATTTTTAAAAGCAAGTTATATGTGAATCACCTAACATTTCCCAGTACATAGGGAACCATCAGTAAATGTGAGAAGCCCATTGTGTATTATGGTGATCCAAGCTATCATTTCTGATCCAGCTCCTTAAACATTCTCCTTTTGACTACATCCAAGGCCATCTGGAACACCTAGAATACATCATGAACCTTTACAGACAATACCATCTGAAAATTTAAGAGTTTTTCCATTGTTTCAGAGAATGAAAACTAAATAATTCTTATCTTGAAGTATCTTCCTGTTTATAAAAGTTTTACTAATTCATTAAGTAAAATATTTATAGGGCTCCCAAATATTTGTATGCCTTATATACATATCTATATATGGAGCAATGTATAGACTTAAAGTATTATATATGTATATATATATATATATATATATATATATATATATATATATAATACATGTTTAAAATGGTAAAGTAGCCTTTAAGATATTTGTCAAAATCCTTCTTAATGAAAATATTTTAAGCATGAAAAAATCATATATAAACCCACTCACACACATATACATATATATATATAAAACACACACACACACACACACACACACACACACACACACATATATATATATATATATATATTCCCACACATAATATGTATGACATTACCTGTTTTCACAATGGCTGATTCACAGAATGTAGACATATGCTTTTTTTAAATGATTTATATATGTATATATATTACCGTACTTTAGATTCTTGGGTACATGTGCAGATCATGCAGAATTGTTGCATTGGTACATACATGGCAATGTGGTTTGCTGCCACCATCCCCATGTCACCTATATCTGGCATTTCTCCCATGTTAACCCTCCCCAACCTCCCTACCCCCACTGTCCCCCAACAGTTGCCGCTAACAGACCCCAGTGTGTGATGCTTCCCTCCCTGTGCCCATGTGTTCTCATTGTTCAACACCTGCCTATGAGTGAAAGCATGTGGACACATACTTTTAAAGCTGTACTCCACATAAAGCCCCACATAAAGGGCTCTTGTGGCTGAGGGCATAATTAGACTACTTTATCTGAAATGCTGTTTTATGCACTTGGAAAATAGCAGTAAACAAAAGAAACGAAAATCACCAAAAGTCCTAGTATAATTACATTCTAGTTGAGACCTGATAGCCACTTCTCTCTCTCTCTCTCTCTCTCTCTCTCTCTCTCTCACACACACACACACACACACACACACAAACACATACACACAAACACATACACACAAACACACAGCCAAATTAGAATATTTCTTTATTCTTTATAGCTACTTCACACACACATTGTCACTCAAACTAGAATATTTATACTTTTGTTTTGTCATACTTAAGGTATTTTCATTAAGAAAGGTTTTGAAAATTAAATATCTTAAAGGCTACTTTGCCATCTTAAATGCCATTAAGAGACAAGAATCTTTGGGAGAAAAGAGTGAATAATAAATTTCATAAACTTTAACCATAATAAGGAACAATGTATAAATTTAAAATATAATTAGTTATCGTGAAGTTAATTTTGATTTTAAGCAGAAATATTATTTGGGAGCCAACTGATAGTTGACTATTGAATATTATATATGCATTTTATAGTGAAGCTTCAAATAATTCAGGTTATAACTTCAGCGTAATTTGAGGAGGGAGAGGTAGAGGAAAAGAAAGAAGTGGAAGAGGAAAATAAAGAGAAGGAAAACATACACAGAGCAAAATACATAGTTGAAGATGAATGCAACACAAAGGATCAGAAAACACACTCTGTTATTTAGAATACTGGGAAAATTAGTCATATTATCTTTTAAAGGGGCTTTCTATATCTTACCCCATGGGATAAATTCCAAAGTCCTTTACATAGAAGACAAAAGGCTGTATTGGGATGTTTCTTATGTTAGGAGTAAAGTAGAATCGGGCTCAAAGGTATATTTTATCAACTTCTAGGCCTTTGGCACTTACATGTGATTCTTAATTTGGTTTAGATTTACAAAGGAATTACGATATGTAGAAACTAAGAATTTCAATTTTCAAATATTTCTATTTGGTTTACTCGACAAATTTTGCATCGTACTCCCTAAAAATGGGATATGGTTTGCAGCTGTGTCCCCACCAAATCTCATGTAGAATTGTAATACTCAATGCTGAAGGTGGGGCCTGGTGGGAGGTGGTTGGATCATGGGGGCAGAATCCTCATGAATGATTCAACACAGTCTCCTTGGTGCTGTTCTTGTGATAGTGAGTGAGATAGCAATTGTTTTTAAACAATCAGATCTCATGATAATTCCTCCCTCTCTTCCTCATGTTCTGGCCATGTGAAGTGCTAGCTCCTCCTCCATCTTCCTCCATGAGTAAAAGTTTCTTGAAACATTTCCAGAAGCCAAGTGGATGCCAGTATCATGCTTCCTGTACAGCCTGCAGAATGGTGAGCCAACTAAACCTCTTTTCTTTGTAAATTACCCAGTCTCCGGCATTTTTTATAGCAATGTGAGAATGGAACTAATACAAAATGCTTGTATCTACCTCCTACAGTGTCCAAAACAAAGGACTAACTGAATGGAATGACTTTCTGGAAGTACGCAGCACAGATATTTTCTACATATAAAATATACATCTGAATACTAACATACTCGTATTGAAAACATAAAAATAATTGCAAAATAAGGATCATCCCTTTTTAAATTTGAAAGTAAATTTAATATAGAATACTTATTCCAATTCCTCACAACTGCAATCAATAATTCATTCTGTTAACTTTATTTCTTAATAATATGCTTTTAATTTCCAATAGCACATGCCCACATTAATGCAAACCTTAAGTGCAAATTTACTGATTTAGCACCACACATCTAAATTTTTCAACTATTCTCTTAAATTCATAAATATAATATTTAAAATCTCGAACAAGAATGAAAAGACATTAATCATGCTTACTGACAGCTAAATGCAATACATTCAAAAAGCCCACTATAGTCTTGGTTCTAAACTTTCCTTCCTTCTCTCATACTAAACTCTGCTGTTGCTATGTAGCTAACCAACCAGCATACCCTGGCTTCCTTTTATATGGGTGCTATGCTGTTGCCATGGAGATAGCTATCTCTACATTTTTTTTCAGCTCCTCTTAAAAAATATGGTATTTTCTACCACCTCAGGAGAACATGTAACTTTATGGACTCAATATAGTCATTTAACATAATAGAAAATTTTACTAAATTTTAGATTTTTAATATCATTTCAATCTCAGTGTAACTATATTCAAAACTCTAACATGTGGAGACATCTACTATGTTTTTAATACTAATGGAATGCTTATTGACATACGGCAATCACACAAAGCCGGAAATCCATTTTCAAAAACCCTATTTCTACTTAGGAGGAAAAATCATAAAATACTTGAAAAAATAGTAATAAATGAATAATCTGGAGACAGCTGAGCTTCATTGTCTTTATCATTTCTCGTGGATGACTAAGAATGAAATGAAGTGGGATGCTAAATAATCACTGCCAAAATTAAAACCACAGGGTAGACGTAAGACCACAAGCACAAGAGAAAACGAATCTTTACACCAGATGACAAATGAGCCAAAGTTTAGTTCAGATTTCAAAGTCAATTCACTGATATTCCACCATCAAATTTTAACACATTGAAATTAAACTCCTGAGTACTTCCATATGGTGATGGTTAATTCCTTGCAAATAGTGCATTAGAAAAGAGGAAATTCCACATTGAAGTGTGCTGCCAAAATGAATTAATTGATGTGGAGATGAAATTGAGCAAGTGACACTAATATGGTAGGGTCCCAGCGTCTTTTAGATTTCTGAAAAAAAATTACTTCTTTTATATGACCATAGAGTTTACATACAAGTTTCACTCAGTTGATAGTCTATCTTCAAGGGTTCAGGAAGAAATTTGTCATCATTCAGTGAAATTGCAAGTACTAGAGAAAACATCCAAAGCACAGGGACAGCCTACTTTCCCCCACATGTAAAGTGAATACTAGAAGTGATAGAGGTGATATCGAATATTAATTAAGAAAATAGATTTTGGGACCTGACTGCCATCTTCAGATCTTGGTTCAGCCACTTGGTCACCTGGTAACCTTAGCTGAGTTTATTTATTGATTCATACTTCCGTTTTCTCATCTACACATGGGGATAGTATTAGTTACCAATTCCATTAGGTTATTATGATAATTAAATTAAATTATACATAGGAAGCACTTAAAATAATGTGTAATGTGGCACCTACTAAATTTCAAAAAGGCTTAAGACTGCATGACGCATTGGAGATATGAACAGGTTAATATTGGAGAAAAATAATATTGGAAAGAACAAGAGCTTTTAGCTTAAAACTTTCTATTTCTGATACTGCAAAGTACATTATTTAGTATACTGAAGGTTTACAGAGGAGACATAGTATTATATCTTCCACTTTGGTTATATAATTTCATTAGTCAAATTTATAACTAAGACAGACTAATTTTTAGAGAAGCAAAACTGCACCCTGAAGAGTAAATTAACTCTTGTTAGCCAGAAGTAACTTTGTCATATTACACTTTAACCCATTTAACAAATTTTATTATATGAAAAACAAAACAAAAACAAAAGGATTTCAAACAAGAACTAATTTGTATTAATCTATAAGTATACATATTTAGGTCCAGAAATACTTAAGGCAGCTAACAAATATATACGCAACGTAAGTCAACACAATATACTTAAAATACATACAAAAATGAGACAAAAATGGAGCCAAAACAAATATATGGAGGTGGAGTTGGGGGAGGAAATATATTTTGTATTATAAATTCCTGATATCATTTAATCTTCACAAAAGGTCTATGTTACAAATTTCACAGATAACAACCTGAGTATCAAAGCTAAAGAACTTTTTTTTTTGAAGAGCTAGTAAGCAATGTCTTCAAAAATAAATATGCGAAGAAAGCAGAGGATTATTTTGCATTTGGAATATAAATGGTATGTTTCAAATAGATGTACTCTTTCTCCTAAACAATTTGATCTTTCAATTATGTCATTACAATACAAAATCAACACATACTCAGAAGGACCTACCACATCTAAAACAAAGGCCTAAGTGATACAGAAAAATAAAAGTAAAAATGCATTCCAAACTTAATTGTTAGCCTTGCTTTGCTGATGCTAATAAATCAAGGGCCCATTATATCACATTAAAGATCAGCACTTTTGAATCTATACTTTAATAGTTTTAAACTAACAGTTTTTTTCATAATTAGACCATTTTTAACCTGTTTGACAACATTGCTTACAACAAACAGTATTTTCTTCTTCAAAGTAATAATCATAGGATTATTATTTGTGCAGCCTGGCATCTCTACAGCTATACCACAGAGTTGGCTTAAAAGACAATTTAATACCTATATATAATTAAAGACACTGAATAAATAAAATTTTATTAGCTGTCTGTGAGGCTATTAAAATAAGATCTAACCATCTTTCCAATCTTCTCCAGAAGCAATGATCAGTTTTCAATGGTAAAGGACAAAAACCAGCATCATGGGAAGCCTCATGCATTAATAAAGATTGGTTAATTCCAGTGTATCTTTGCTGGGGCTTTATATGCTTAGTCTTCCATTTTTCAGAGCCTGTATTTACTATATTTTGCAAGGGATCATAGTTTTTCTTCTTGTAAAATAACAGATTATAAAATGTACTGTTCAATGCCACCATACATCGCCATTAATATGAGATTAAATCATTGAAATATAATTTGTATACAGAGATATTTATGTCTTAAACATTATCATTTTAATAAATAGTAATATTTAGCATCTATGTACAACAGCTCAAAGTACATAAACTTTTTTACTTATTTTCCATTATTATAAATGTCTATCAGGGAGTTATGGACTCTCCATATCGCCATATATTTTGCAAAGAAATTACACAAAGCCCAACTCATGTCAACAGCTATTGACTGTCATGTCAAGCACCTAAACAGCTATTGGCATCATCTTGTATTCCCCATACCCTTAGCCAAGACATAAGATAAATGGAGAGAATTATAAATTAATTGAAGACAACAGGTAAAAAAATTAACCTTTAAGTACATAATCATTGTATACATAATCATGCTAATAATCATAAAAATACATGTTTAAATATTTGATTTGTAAATTAAATTTAGTTTTCATTTTGCATACCTTGTTATTCTGGTACAAAATTTTTGTTTTAAAAAGTGGAAAATATAATTTTAGCCAAAATAATCATATAAATGGGACCTGGAGTTATTTCCTTTACAAAAATAAAAACATTGATATACTTAATTATTAAACTATGTGTAAATAAATATAAAAGGCTTATTTTTTCAAAATTTAATATTTAAGGTAGATGAAGAAAAAGTACATAAAAATATACTAGTTTGTGCACGTAAAAATATGTTTTATTATTGAGTTTAATAAACATGCAAAATCATAAATGGCATTAACATGTAGCAAATGAAATGATAATTTGATTCTTAGGTATGTTGTTAATTAGGCATAAGGTATCCTGTTCACCAATATGCTGATGATCAATTTAAATGGTTGAATAATAGCTCAACTTTGATAAAAAATTAACAAGCATTTTTCAACTTTAAAAATAATAAAATATCTAAGACTACTCGTGTACACCAAGTTACAAGGGTAAAGTGTGATGTGTGTGCATGTGTGTGTTTAAGATAGGGAATAGTTCACTTTATTCTAAAGACAAATGTCAACAAGTATATTTTTGATTCAGAATATAGAATCAAATTATTTGGGAATAATATACAATTATTTCCAAATATAAACATGGGATATTTGAAAATAATTTGAACTTTCAGCATAATGTGAAAAATGAAACCTAAATTATGAAAATTTGTATGATGTCAAGGAGATACCAATTGAGAGGCTTTCATTAAAAATAACCCTTAAATTGTAAATCCAGTGATAAAATTTAATTTCATCTACCAGGCTGGAGGTGATCACTTAAAATCCCCTTAAATTTTTAGTTTTTTAAATTAAGTACTTTACCTTGGAAATGTCATACTACTTCTCTCCAGGCATCATTTTTCTAATATCTAAGAGTCTTTTTTTAATGATCTCTACAGCCTCTTTTAGCTCTAAAAGTATATGCTCTAAGATATAAAAAAGACAGTAACCTTTGATGTAATTTAGATATCTAAGTAATATAACTAATGATCTCAAAACAGTATTACAAAATTCTGCTAACCACATATGTTGAAACACTGTGGTGTATGGTTTGGTAGTGATATGGTTTGGCTGTGTCCCTACCAAAATCTTTTCTTGAATTCCCACATGTTTTAGAAGGGACCTGGTGGGAGGTAATCGAATCATGAGGAAAGGTCTTTCCCATGCTGTTCTTGTAATGGTAAATTAGTCTCATGAGATCTGATGGTTTTATAAGGGGGAGTTTCCTTGCACAAGCTCTCTCTTTGCCTGTCACCATTGACTTAAGACATGACTTGCTCCTCCTTGCCTTCCGCCATTACTGTGAGGCCTCCCCAGCCATGTGGAACTGTGAGTCCATTAAATCTCTTTCTCTTCACAGTCTCAGGTATGTCTTTATCAGAAACATGAAAACAGACTAATACAGTACATTGCTACAAGTAGAATACAGTGCTGGTGAAAAGATACACAAAAATGTGGAAGCAATGGGAACTGAGTAACAGGCAGAAGTGGGAACAGTCTGGAGGGCTCAGAAGAAGTTAGGAAAATGTGGGAAAGTTTGAAACTTCCTAGAGACTTGTTGAATCACTTTGCCCACAATGCTGATAGCAATAGGGACAACAGAGTCTAGGCTGAGGTAGTCTCAGACAGAAATGAGGAACTTGTTGGGAACTGGAGCAAAGGTGACTCTTGTTATGTTTTGGCAAAGCAACTGGCAGCATTTTGTCCCTGCCCTGTAGATTTGTGGAACTTTGAACTTGAGAGAGATGATTTTGGGTATCAGGCAGAAGAAATTTCTAAGTAGCACTCAAGAGATAACTTGGGTACTGTTAAAGGCATTCAGCTTTATAAGGGAAGCAGACCATAAATGTTCAGAAAACCTGCAGCCTACAGTACAATAGGAAAAAGTTTTTCCATTTTCTGAGGAGAAAACCAAGTAGGCTGCAGAAATTTTTGTAAGTAATAAGGGGCCAAATGTTTATCCCCAAAACAATGGCTAAAATATTTCCAGAACATGTCAGAGATCTTCATGGCAGCCCCTCCCATCACAGGCCTGGAGGCCTAGGAGGAAAAAGAGGTTTCATCAACCAGGCCTAGGATCTCTGTGCTGTGTGCAGTCTAGGGACTTGGTGCCCTGTATTCCAGCCACTCCAGCCTTGGCTTAAAGGGATCAATGCAGACCTCAGAATATGGCTTCAGAGGGTACAAGCCCCAAGCCTTGGCAGTTTGCACATGGTGTTGAACCTGCTATTGCAAAAAAGAAAAATCAGGATTTGGGGTTTGGTTGCTAATTTTGCTATTGCAAAAAAAAGATATAGGGAAATGCCTGGATGCCCAGGCAGAAGTTTGCTGCAAGGTCAGTGCTCTCACAGAGAACCTCTGATAGGGCAGTGTAGAAGGGAAATGTGGAGTCACAGCCCCCACACAGAGTCTCTACTGGGGCACTACCTAGTGGAGCTGTGAGAAGAGGAGCACTGTCCTCCAGACTTCAGAATGGTAGGTCCACTGATAGCTTGCACTGTATGCCTGGAAAAGCCACAGATACTCAATGCCAGCCCATAAAATCAGCCAGGACAGAGGCTATAGCCTGCAAAGTCACAGGGCAGAACTGCATAAGACCATGGGAACCCATCTCTTGGATCAACATGTCCTGGATGTGAGACAAGGAATCAAAGGAGGTCATTTAAGAGCTTTAAGATTTGACTGCCCTTCTGGATTTCAGACTTGCATGGGGCCTATAGCCCCTTTGTTTTGGCCAATCTCTCCTATTTAGAATGGTGGTATTTACCCAAATCTTGTATGCCCATTGTAGATAGGAAGTAACTAACTTGCTTTTTATTTTACAGGCTCCTAAGTGGAAGGGAAGTGCTTCATCTCAGATGAGACATTGGATTGTGAACTTCTGAGTTAATGGTAAATATGGTAAGACTTTGAGAGACTGTTGGGAAGGCATGATTGGATTTGAAATGTGAGGATATAAGATCTGGGAGGAGTCAGGGGTGAAATGATACGGTTTGGCTGTGTCACCAACCCAATCTCATCTTGAATTCCCATGTGTTGTGGGAAGGACCCAGTGGGAGGTAACTGAATCATAGGGTAAGAACTTTCCCATGCTGTTCTCATGATAGTGAATAAGTCTCATGAGATCTGGTGGTTTTATAAGGGGGAGTTGCCCTACACAAGCTCTCTCTTTGCCCTCCATCATCCACATAAGATGTGATTTGCTCCTCCTTGCCTTCCACCATGATTGGGAGGCCTCCCTGGCCCTGTGGAACTGTAAGTCCATTAAATCTCTTTTTCTCCCCCGTCTCAAGCATGTCTTTCTCAGCAACATGAAAACAGACTAATACGGGTAGAAATTAGAGTGATTATTGATAACCCAAAATAATTCTTATAATTATAAAATTATTTTAATATGGCTTCTTAGCAAGCTATCTGGCCTAGTACATTTAAAACATAATTTGGTTTAGAGTATTTCAATATGTATAAAGCTTTTTAGGATCATAAACCAAACTTTCTTTTACATTTGAGGAAAATAGAGACCAAGAAGTTTGAACAGGTGGCCGGCCTAAAGTCACAAGATAGCAGCAAAGCTAGCAGACAGTTCTAGAGTCTCAATTTTAGACCCCATCCACTCTATATTCCACCTCCAGTGAAGTACTGCTTTATAAGTGTGGGACTTTGTGGACATCACAGTGTTAAGTACAACTGAGCTTTGTTAAATGAGTCTATGGTGGTGATTGTGCTTAAGACAAGTCTAATTTGTTAAAAAGAGCATGTTCAAGAGTAAGTCCATGGATTTCTTTATTGTTTGCTGCCATTAAAAAGGAAAGCATAAACAAAAAGTTACACTAATAGCAATTTTAGTAAAGAAATATATTAGATAACATTTGCTCTTTGTAATTCCCTCTAGTAAAAATACCGTACAGCTAAAATTAAAGAATAACATAGTATCTGAAAAATGTTTTAGAGTGAGCACTTTCAAAGAGGAAGTTTTAAAAATGTTTTAGAGTGAGCACTTTTAAAGAAGAAACAAATGTTAAACACTAGAACTCACTTCAAAGGTTAACTATCTTCAACCATCAGGATATACTGTGAAAATAAAAATATAAAATCTGGAAGAAATACAGTTGAATCAAAGTATTCCTTTAAGAACATGTAATCCCATTTGTTTATTTTTGCTTTTCTTTACAGTGCTTTTCATGTCTTACCCCAAAAATCTTTTTAGATCAATGTCCTGTAGCATTTTGCCAACGTTTTCTTATAGTAGTTTCAGTTTTCAGTCTTACATTTAAGTCTTTAATCCACTTTGAGTTGATTTTTGTATGTGGTGAAAGATAGGGAGCTATAAAAGATTTCATGGAGGTAGAAAGGAGAGTGGTGATTACCAGAGGATGGGAAGTGTAGCAAGAAGGAGATGAAAAGAAGTTGGTTAATTGGTACACAAATACAGTCAGACACAGGAGTATTCAAGTATTTGATAGTACAGTAGGGAGACTATAGTTACCAATAATTTATCGTATATTTCAACATAGTCAGAAGAGAAGAATTGGAATGTTTTCAACACTAATACAAAAATGTTTCAGATGATGGGATATCCTAATTTCCTTGATTTAATCATTATACATGCCATGCATCTATCAAAACATCACACGTGCCCATAAAAAGTGCGTTATTAATATATATGAGTAAAAAGAAGAAAAAACATTATGTTAGGAAGCAGTGATTTTTGAGCACACACACTAAAATATATATTTGTTTGAATTGTATTGGTGTGTAGAATAAAATTGAGGGGATGTTGAACGATCTTATATAGAAAATGCCATTTTTGGTAAAAAGAACTAAACTTTGAGCTGAATCCAAGCAGGAAGTAACTCACCCAAATAATTTAAAACACCTTTCTCCCCAGGGCCTGTTGAGAGATGGGGGTCAGGGGAGGGATGGCAGGGGGTCAGGGGATTGGGAAGGGATAACTTTAGGAGAAATATCTAATGTGGGTGACTGGGAGATGGATGCAGCAAACCACCATGGCATGTGTATACCTATGTAACAATCCTGCAAGATCTGCACATGTACCCCAGAACTTAGAGTATAATGATTAAAAAGAAAAAAACCTCTCTCATAAACTAGTAGACAAAAGGCAGCTGATTTTGACAAAAAGAACTCAGATGCCAGCAAGAACACCGATATAATGCATCAGCAGATGCAGGAAAGAGTTTCTACCTAATGCAATTTTGTTGTGGCTGTTTTTCTAAAAAGCAGGATGCCAACTATTAGAAACATTTACTAGTGAGGATCTGAGCCATGTGTAGAAATCAGATGATGAGAGACTTCTACTGAAAGTTTATACTTAGAACAAATGCACAATCCAATTTTTACTATTATTAAGTGGCAATAAGTTGTCTTATTAGAAAAATATAAGAATAGGCCAAGTTCAGCATGTAACATATAATGGTGGATGCAGATAAAACAGAAAGTATCCCATTAGCTATATATTTAGGGTTATTACAAGTTTCCTAGATTAAAACACAATCTCACAAGTACTCAAGTAATCTTTTTTTATCACTTCTCATAATATTTGTCTACCGTTCTCACTATAGGGGTTAGGTTCAATGGCTGTTTCAATTAACCTTTTATCTTCCTAAAATTCAGAATCTAAAAACCCATATAGGTAATATTATATTTTGCTACCCAGACTATATGGCTTCCACTTGTATATTAGTGACAAATCTCCTGATACATAATGAGTGAACCAGTTTAACCACACAGGTGTCTGAATTCTGTATTGTTATGAATATATTATAAATATATATATATTTGTATTCCTACTTATATATATATTTGTATATTATTTGGGGCATACATGTGTTTTACATATATATACACATATATATATGTTTGTGTATATATATATATATATATATATATATATATATATATATATAAACTTTTCCCCAAACATCTTCACCCTTTTTTTTTGAAGGATCAATCCAGTAATACAAGTAATTAAATGTAATAAAAACATTATTTAATGGAGAAACCTGATCTATGTGCCCTGAATCGCTTATTCAGAATCACTCAATTTACATTAGATCCTTGTTTTAAAAAGATATCAGTAAGTAATTTAATAAAACACAATCTTAATACAATAATGTGCTTATATTTGTTTTGTATGTTCTTACATAATATAGTTACCTATTTAAGTGCATATTCATCAGGCACTTTTTCTAACCTAATATGCAATTTTGAGCACATTTCCTCAACCTTTTGGATTTCAAACAAAGTCCAGCCCATTTCATAGTTCATGCAGTGTGTGAATCATGTGAGTACAGGAAGAAGAGAAGAGTGTACTTTTATTAATTTGTGATATTTCCAACATCTCCAAAGTAGCTGAATGAAGAGAACAAAAAAAAGTATTAACTTGATCCCTTTACTGGCATTAGACATTTTCTCCTTTTCTCTCACTTTTTTATTTATGCAGATAGTTAAGGCGAGAGTAAATGAAAAGAGATCCCAGGCATGAAATGGCACTAATCAGCAACCTCTGTTTTTCTGTTAACAAAATAAATACCGATAATAGTTGAGTCTTATTTTTGTAGAGAATACCATAATTTTCAAAGATTTTTACACTCACCAAGACATATCTAGTCACAAGGTGCAATGAATAATAGCAACATATAAATTACAAGAGCTAAAAAGGTGTTAAGCACACTTTTTTAAGCACACCTGCAAATTTGTACAAACGTTTGTGCAAAAATTCTGTGATTTCATAAACATGATTCTATGTCCTTCTTATAGATTCTGAGAAGAACACAGACAGAAAACTAAATGGTATAAATTTAAGCTTATAAATTATATTAAATTTAAGTTATACTTAAATAACATCCTTTCTGGTTCACAGTCCCAGCAATTCATATTAAAATGTTAAAGGAAAATCTGTTTTGGGGTTCATTTTCCTGATATGCATTTAAAACTCTAGAATGCACTGTACACTGTCATGGCTGACTATATTGGGGTCAAAGACTACAGTACTCACATATACCCATTTTGCTCTCTGGTTTATTCTCTTGTAAGGTAGCTATTCAGTTTATATAAGCCTGTCTCAGGTACAGTACATAAACACTTTTCATTATATCCACTTATTCAGATTTATAACCATAGATCTGAACCTGCCACATGGTTCATCCTTATTTCTACTTTATATTTCATTTTTTTCTTTATAGAGGTTAAGATTCAGGTTTATTCCCTACACTTGACTCTATCCCCTTCAAGAATTCCTATTAAAAATGTGCTTGTAGAGTAACTGCAAGGTAGGATTTGTGCTACTCTACAAATCCATTACCAGGTTAATGCACAGTATCAAAAGTCACCTGTTTTATCCAAAATTTTCAAAATCATTAAATTATTCCTCATTTATTCATAATGTGTTAATGAAAAGAGTTAAACTCTGTAAATTATTTGAAGAGACTGATTTAAAGAGATTTATTTTGAGCCACTTATCAGTGGCCATGGCCCATGACACATACCACAGGAGGTCCTGAGGTAGTCAGGTATTTAGGTGACATACAAAGACCACACAGCTAGTAAGGAGCAAGTGCAGGATTCTAACTCAGGAAGTCTGGCTATAGATTCCCTATTTTTCATCACTGTAATGTGCTCAATACATATTTGTTGAATGGATATGTAAATCAAAAATAAAATTCAAAGGCCTTCCTTTGGTTTTATACATTTTAAGGAGACATGAGACTTCAATCAAACACATTTAAGAAATGTATTGGCTTGGTCCAGAAAGATGGGACAACTCAAAGCAGTGGCTTCCAGCATATAAGTAGATTTAAATTTTTTTCTGGTTGAAAATTGGTTGAGTTTATCTAAAGATATAGGATTAATAGAAAGGAATGCCTGGTTTATGATAAAGAATTATGGAGACCCAAGTTCTTATTTGCAGAGTAAGCCTTTAGGTACTAGGCTTTAAAGAGAACTATTTGTAAAATATTCTAAAAGCTTGTGTTGATATTAATGCTCAGAAGTATAATGAGGCATCTTCAACCCCCACTTCCCATCATGACCTAAAATATTCTCTCAGATTAAATTTGAAAAGAGCCCTTGCTGGGGAGGAGGTCCATTCAGATGGTTGGAAGGCCTTTGAATTTTATTTTTGGTTTACATATCCATTCAACAAATAGGTATTAAACACATTACAGTGATCAAAAATAGGGAATCTACAGCCAGACTTCCTGAGTTAGAATCCTGCATTTGCTCCTTACTAGCTGTGTGGCCTTTATATGTCACCTAATTTCCCTATTCCTTCATTTTCTCATTTATAAAATGGAGATATTAATAGTATGTACTCCTCCTAGTTTCCGTGCATATTAGGATGACAAGCAAACTCCACAAAAAGCATAATGACATATAAGTAAAAGTTTGATAAATATTAGTTATAATGAAATTTGAATGAGTAGTACTAACAATTAGGATGTATTTAGCTCTTGAAAAAAGGTCATGGTTTCTGTCTGTAGAGTTTACGATCTAGTGACGAGGATTGATATGAACGAACTTTGAAAGCAAGATGTAGAACTAGAAAATATTCATATCCAGCATGAAATTGTTTTGTAGTTAGAAGTATTTTCTATTTCACATGAGAAAGAAAAAAGCCCCTAAGCTGGAAGCTGGCCTAGCGCTCTCAGCTAGGCTATGATATTGTTAGAAGCTGGGCTGACACAGCTGGGCCATGGTATTCTCTTATTGCACAAAAACAATCTCATAAAACACCATCATCAGACAAAGCCACTCCTCACTATGATAGATCTAGATAACATCAGAACAGTCCATAAAAATGTTTGAGCATAGACAAAACAAGAATATTGTGCCAACTACAAAAATGACCATACTTCCTCCATCTTGGCTATTAACAGTGACTACTGATTCTTTACCAATCAGAGCTTCTGCTTTAAAAGGAATTGTTAGATTCCCAAACGCACAGTTAACCCTGCTTCTTGACATTATCCAATGTAGACAAAGCACCACTGCTTTGAATCAGCCCCCAAATTACTCAACACAAACCTTTATCCTATAGTAAGTCTTTTCTCATGCTCTTTAACTGAAGCACCCATGATTCCTCATTTATGTTATTCTCCTTTGTTGCAATGTGCCAATAAACCAACTTGTTTGAATAAAGGTGAGCTTCTGGTAGTAATCAGCAGAAGAATGGTGCCATGTATTTTGGCATTTTTCATTAAGAATAATAATTTTTGGAATTAAATGTTTTTATTAATAAATTAAAATTTTCTGTGGCATCACTTATATAATATCAGAATATATTAATTAATTTCTAAATCCCTAAATTCCTCTGAATTTCTCTTGTACAAATGAGCATGGTAGCTATCATATAAAAATAGGAAAAAATATATGCATTTGTTAAGTGACTTACAAAAACAGAACAGGCATACCTTGGAGAAAGTGGAGAAATTGCAGGTTTGGTTCCAGACCACCACAACAGAACAAGTACCACAATAAAGTCAGTCTCACAAATTTTTTATTTTTCAACATATGTAAGAGTTACATTTACACAAAACTACAGGCTATTGCACGTACAATAGCATTATGTCTTAAAAATAATGTACATACCTTAATTTTAAAATTTCAGAAAACCATCTGAACCTTCAGTGAGTCAGAAGATTTTGTTGGGTGAGGGTCAAGCTTCAATGTTAATGGTTGCTGATTGATCAGCCTGGTGGTTGCTGAAGGTTGGGGTGGCTGTGGCAATTTCTTAAAATGAAATCAATTGACACTTTCTTTCACAAAAGTTTTCTCTGTAGCATGCAATACTGTTTGATAGCATTTTACTCACAGTAGAACTTCTTTTAAACTTGGAGTCCATGCTGGAAGCCATGCTAGCTTTATCAACTAGGCTGATTAAATATTCTAAATCTATTGTCATTTCAACAATGCTCACAGCATCTTCACCAGGAGTAGATCTCATCTAAAGAAACGACATTTTTTTTGCTCATCTGTGAGTAACTCCTCATCTATTCAAGCTTTGTCATGAGATTACAGCAACTGATTCACATCTCCAGACTCCACTTTTCATTATACTTCTTTTGTTGTTTCCAATGCATCTGCAGTAGTGTCTCCCCTGAAATCTTACCCCTTCCAATTCATCCATCTTTGGAAGAGGGTTGGAGTCAACCTCTTCCAAAGCCACGTTAATGTGGATATGCCTTCCTCATTAGGCTTATTGTTTTTTAGCTTTTGATTGAAAATGAAAGATGTGTGACTCATACTTTCACCTGAACAATTGGAGGCCATTGCAGGATTATTAATTGGTCTAATTTCCTTCCTTCCTTCCTTCCTTCCTTCTTTCCTTCCTTCCTTCCTTCCTCCCTTTCTTCCTCCCTTCCTCCCTTCTTCCCTCCCTCCCTCCCTCCCTTCCTTTCTTCCTTCCTTCCTTCCTTCCTTCCTTCCTTCCTTCCACAGATACAGACTTAACTCTTTATTAAAGTTAGGACCATTAGACTAACATTTGGAGAATCTCTGTTAAGGGGATATGTATGAAGGAAAATTCTTTTTTTACAATCATGGAAAATCCGTTATTAGGTCATTGAGTCAAAAGATGTCACTTGGCACCTAGGAAAAAATAATACATTTCATATATTTATTGTCATTTACTATATTTTTGTAAAGCATATTACTGGCTCATTATTTCAATTAGCAAAAGCTGGTTTTTAGAAGCTAGTAATCTGGTCAAATTTTTAGGGCAATTATATCAGCTTTATTTAATCAGCAGGAGTAAAATAAAGGGATGGACTAAGACCTCACACAGTCTTTTGAAATCTAGTAACCTAATACTTTTTTATTTTTTTCACAATTTACTCATTCAATTGAAACATGCCTTTAACACCATCATAAATCTGTAGCTACATAGTGTCAGTTCCACTGAATGATCAAAAGCTTAGGAATTGTTCACATTATACGTGTCTTGACTTTATTAGAATTCTTGATTTTTCCTTCAGGTCATATTAAACACCCTTCAATTTTCTGGCTCACTTTTTGATACAAAATCATGCTAGAGACATTAAATCATAGTTTCTGAGTAGGACAAGACCTTAGAAGTCATCTAATACGGCCCCCAACAAAACACAATCTCTTACATAATGCCTCTTCATAGGATTATAATTAGATTATAAACTCTTCATGAGTTTAGGTTTCCTATAAACCATAGAATTAAAAAAAATCAACACTGAATATAAAACTAAGCTGTAAGCAAGTAATAAATAAAATAAAAGTGAATGATTCACATCACAGTGCATTTATTAAAACTTTAAATATATTGTTATTGCGGTGTTGAGCCATTAATCGTGAATATTACAGCATGAGACAGCACAAGGAGTCTCCAATAAAAATCCTTTTTATTTATTAAAAATAAAGGCCCATCATATTTGGAAAGTCTCAGTCATAAAACTCTCCAATGCCTCACCTGCTTCACTCCCTACTTCTTAATGCTTCTCAAGGACAACTCAAGGTCCCCAGCCTTAGAGAACAGCATTTAGAAACACAGCTCTAGACTGCTGGGTTATCCTCTTTAAAAAGACTATAACCGCTTATCTCAGCATACTCTGTTGCATGGGAACTAAAAGGAATGTGTCCCTCAGCATCTAGTATTACGCAGTCTCTAAGACTCATACTGTTTATTTTGGCCTAAAGTTACCCAAGATTCCACCTTTCATAAGTTCCAGCCCATTTTGCTTCTGAGTCTTCCTTATTTCTCATTGCTGATTCCAGGCTATTATCCCTTCTTTTTCTTTGAGATCACAACATGTGATTATATTACACTCTTCCTCTCCTCTTGCTGTCAACTAGCACTCCTGGTCAGTGAGGTCCGGGATGCTACAATTTTCATTTTTAAGAGATCATTTGGAATTTAGAGAATTGCTAAGGAGACAAGTTAGACATCTACAGTCCAATGAAAGATCAGAGTAGCTGAAGTAATCATGCTAGTAGTTAACATAGATCAAACAGACAGATTTTTTACCTGCTCCCTTCTGACCTATTCTCTACAAAGAGGCACATTTTAAAAATCGTATCATTCCATTTCTCTGCTTAAATCTTTAAATGACTTCTAAATTCACTTAGCTAAAAATACTATAGTGGCCGGGTGCAGTGGCTCAAGCCTGTAATCCCAGCACTTTGGGAGGCCAAAGCAGGTGGATCACGAGGTCAAGAGAGCGAGACCATTCTGGTCAACATGGTGAAACCCCGTCTCTACTAAAAATACAAAATATCAGCTGGGCATGGTGGCGTGTGCCTGTAATCCCAGCTACTCAGGAGGCTGAGGCAGGAGAATTGCCTGAACCCAGGAGGCAGAGGCTGCGGTGAGCCAAGATCACGCCATTGCACTCCAGCCTGGGTAAAAAGAGCGAAACTCCTTCTAAAAAAAAATAATAAAATACCATAGTTTATATATCCTAAGTGATTGCAGCCACTCATCTGTCTTTAACAGAACCTTGGACTTCCTGCCCAATGTCCCCTATATGCTGCTATATTGGTGTTTTAGTCACCCCCAAGTATCTTTCTTACCTAAAGCAATTCTCTTTCCCTTTGTTTGCACCCTGCCCCTTCCTCTCATTCTTTCCATGGCTAGCTCCTTCTGATTCCTAAAACTCTCAGCTTAAATATCAAATCACTTTGCTGACTACTCTCAGAATTAGACCACCCTCAAACCATGCTCAGCATCCATCCATTAATTTTTTCTGGCACTGAAAATTTTGCAATTTTATTTGTGTACATGTACATTATTTTATCATTGTTATCTTTCTCATTATAAAGTAAGACTCAACCAACATGTATAGCAAGACTGATAGGATTAGATCACCATTTGCCAACCATCACAATATCAATCAATTCAGGCAGAAACCATCCATAGAGGTTAAAACTAACGAATTAAAGTCTGAAGAGTAATAGATAATTACACATTGCCAACAGTGCATAATTTGAATCTAATCATGAGGGACAAACTCAAATTAAGGGACATTCTACAAAATTAATGGCAAAATGTCAATGCCACGAGCTACAAGGAGGAACTCAAGAATAATTCCAAATTGAAGGACTACAGAGGTATGACAACCAATGTACCACATGATCTTTTATTTAGTTTTCTAAAAAAGACATTATTAGGTATGTGGTTTGCAAACATGTTTCCTAACACACAGGCTGCTGTTTTACTTTGTTTGTTGTTTCTTTAGCTGTGCAGAAGCTTTTTAGTTTGATGCAGTCCCATTGTAGTAATCACTGCTATTATCATAGCCTGAGATTTAGTTATGATATCAAAAATCTTTGCAAAGGCCAATGCCCAGGAGCTTTTTTTTCTCATATGTTCTTATGGTTTCATAGTTTCAGGTCTTATATGTAGACCTTTTTATTATTTTTGAACTGAATTTTGTGTATGGTGTCTTGATATCTTATGTAGCTTATAAAGTAAATGTTGATGTAACTCTATATAATAATGTCAAAACATTTTTGACATTTTTGTTATTTGACATTATTATTATAATTATGTCAAAATAACAGCGATATTTTTCAGGAACTGCTAATTCCCAAGTGATAGATACTAATAGTAGTAAATTTTCTTGAGTACCTAATATATGGCAAGCACTTTGCTAAGCTGGTTATATTTATTCCTCATTTATTTCCTCACAACTCTGTTAAATGTGTACTATTTATTACCTCAATTATTCCTCATGTTAAATGTGTACTACTACGCCTGTTTTCGAAGAGCACAAAACAGGCTTAGATAATTTTGTTTATAGTTTGTCAAATGTTTTCTAGTTAACAAGGGAACTAAGGAAATTAGAGATCTTACACCATTCTATCTGCTTCCAAAGAGTTGAGATAAGGAATATAATATGGGACACCAAGAAGCATGGAGGATTTAAATGTGCAAGATTGGCACTTAGCTTGCTGCTTGATAGTGGGGACATAAATTTAACACTTCTGAGCCTGTTTCTTCATCTACAAAAAAGAAAGCATTATACAATTTTATTGATTTGATAAACCAGTTTTTAATTGAGATAATATAAAAAGACATAATATCTGTAAGAGCAAAATACAAGGGAAGTACATAGAAATAATATATAACAGTAGCTATGATTTGTTATGAACTTAATGTAGATGAAGTGTTTCATATTTAATCTTATGGCAATTTTTGGAAATAGATCCTTTTATTATTCTCATTTTTCAGATGAGGAAACAGCTCTTAAAAGTGAGGCTGTATAAAGGTAACAATGGTAGTGAGTAGAGAAGTGATTACAATTCTGATCCAGCTCACACCAGAATCACCCCTCATAAACACTATTATGTGCTGATAATTTCTTTTTCACTAATATGATTTTTATAAACAAATCATAATTATATTACATTATGGAGTACAATATGATGTTTTGACATATGTATACAATGTGGAATTATTAAATCAAGCAAATTAACATATGCATCACTCAGTTTTTGTGGTAAGACATTTGAAATTTACTTTCTTCTTACTTTGAAATATACAGTACAATATTATTGATTCTATTGTTGTTGAATAGATTTCAAATTATATCCTTCTTGTCTAGCTGAGACATACTACCTTAGACCAGGAACTCTCCATTCCCTCACCACCACCTACCACCACCATCACCACCCAGTCTCTGGTAACTCTCATTCTACTCTCTCTTTCTTATGGAATCAATGTTTTTTTTAAATTCCACACATAAATGAGATCATATGGTATTTGACTCTCAGTGCCTGGCTTATTTCACTTAGCATAATATCCTCTAGATTCATGCATGCTGTCCCAAATGAAATAATTTCATCCATTTCTAAAGTAAAATGATATTTCATTGTGTATAAATACCACATATTTTTATCCTTTCATCTGCTGATGAACACTTAGGTTGATTCCATATCTTGGGCGTTATGAATAACGCTACGATGAAGACGGGAGTGAAGATATACCTTCAACATACTGATTTAATTTCCTTTGGATATATCCAGAGAGGGATTTGCTGGATCATATAGTAGTTCAAGTTTTTAGTTTTTTGAGGAGCCTTCATTTTCCGTAATGGTTATACTAATTTACATTCCCACCAGCAGAGTATTAGATCTCCATTCTCTCCACATTCTTTATGCTATTTATTTTTGCTGGGAAAACACTACTTTTTTTTTTTTGCTTTTTTTACAAAATGCAGCAAAGATTTTAATTTATACATGAGAAAAGGAAGTGTTCAAAGGGTATGCATTTCAAGTTATTGCAGGTTATTTGTGAAAGAATTTCTGCACGTAAAACATGTTTAAATTTAACCAACAGTAGCGTGTCAGTGTATTTAAAATCATGACAAAAATCTTCTCTCTGGTCATGTTGCCCATGACAAATTACTATGATGTTGTATGTTTAGGGCAAGAGGCCAATACAGCATAAATCCCATGGCATTTTGGTTTTCTTCTGGATATTAAAGCTATTTTTCTTGGGATAAATGCAGCAGCAAAACACAAACCAGTTGATCAAAAAAGCACTTCTGAGGCCGGACGCGGTGGCTCAAGCCTGTAATCCCAGCACTTTGGGAGGCCGAGGCAGGTGGATCACGAGGTCAAGAGATCGAGACCAATGGTGAAACCCCGTCTCTACTAAAAATACAAAAAATTAGCTGGGCACGGTGGCGCGTGCCTGTAATCCCAGCTACCCAGGAGGCTGAGGCAGGAGAATTGCCTGAACCCAGGAGGCGGAGGTTGCGGTGAGCCGAGATCGCGCCATTGCACTCCAGCCTGAGTAACAAGAGCGAAACTCCGTCTCAAAAAAAAAAGAAAAAAGCACTTCTGCCATAACTCCAATAATTTTCAGGACACATCAACTGACAGTAGTTTTGCCATTCCCAGTTCTTTTAAGGATTACATCTCTGCACTGTTGCCTTAAGGATGTCTGTAGAAGCCTGTTCTCTATTAAGCCAGTTTACTGACTACAGCCTGGTTTAGAGAATTTAGTTGGTTGGTCCATTTATCTAGTGTAGTATATCGTGCACCACCCCTCTTCTGATGATCCAGTTGGAGGAGCTGGTTGACTTGATCAATTCAGCCATGAGTAGTGTTATCCAATATGCACTGCACCAGCAAGCTCTCCACATCAGCTACATCTATGTTTAATTCCTTAGAAATAAAAGGAATACGTATTCTTGTGTAAGGCTTAATTAATTTTATAAGCACTTGAGTTCTGACGTTTTGCAAAAGCTCTTCAATGTGTTCTCTGGAAACCACTACTCTTAAAAGTTGATGATGGAATATAGTAGGAAACAGGGCAATGGGTCATACAGCCTTGAATGTGTCCGTTTTAAAATATCTTCTATATATCAGTAATTTGAACCAGGATTACAGAGGGTGTCTCACTCAGAGAGCTGATGAATATTTAGGACAGGACAGAAAATCTTGACAGGTAAGTAAACATAGCCAATGGCAGAAATCTACAGAAAATAAGTAAATGTTTTCCCTTTGTTTTGGAGCTCTGCTATTCCTTCTGTTACTACCACAAATAACTACTTTCTACTTCTGCTGAATACAGGTGGCACCATCAGTGATTCTCTTTAACCACAGAGACATGGCCAACAATTATTCACACTTTAGGGTCTATACTATACCTCTCCTTCTCAATGAAAACAAACATAAAAACAACAACAAAAAACCCTCTTTTAATTCTAGTTAATAATAATTTCTACATTTCATGACTTATTGTAACACTCATTTATTTGTCATTGAATAATACTATTCTGTATTGGATATAATTATCTCACATAAAGAAATTTAAAGGGAAATGATCTATATCAAAACAACTCTATGCTTTAAAAAAGTTAACAGAGGCAAGTATTGACTTTATCAATGAATTACAGCTTTTTTTACACCTCTTCCATGATGAATATAAACATCTTAAACTTACTCTAGTTTGCATAACAAAAATATGTTTATTTCTTCCTCCCTTCCTTTTTCTTAGTTCTATGAAGCATACATTTAACACTCTAACTTTTGTGGAGGCTACAAGCAGGGTTTATAATACTTAATCCTGTTCATAAGGAAAATTATGAAATATCTTACCTTGAGTGTAGAAATACCGTTTGATGATAGCCTTTTTACTCTTTTACAGTTTCATATTTAGACATATTATACCAGGACTATAGGAGGCTGAGGTAGGCGAATGAGGCTAGGAGTTCAAGACTAGCCGGGGCTACATGGTGAAACTGTTGTCTCTACTTAATACAAAACCTAGCTGGGCATGGTGGCAGGTGCCTGTAATCCCAGCTACTCAGGGGATTAAGACACAGGAATTGCTTCAACCCAAGAGGTGGAGGTTGCAGTGAGCCAAGATGACACCACTGCACCTCAGCCTCAGTGATAGAAGGAGATTCTGTCTCAAAAAACAAAAAAATAAAGTTAAATGTAATTCCAGACACAATAATTTTAAATTTTACTTTAAAAATGTATTATTTCAAAAATTTCATTTAAAAAATCATGACCAGTAAAACCTAAGCTAAAACACTTTCCATATGTTATTTTAGAAATGTAGTATATTTTATTCAATTCAGAATAAAATAGAAGTCTAAATTACAAAATAATTTTTTAAAATAGCTGATTCAAAGATAGGTATCCAGGATTATGAATCACTGTAAATTGTGTGTTATAAATCATCAGTAATTGACCTTAGTATTATAATCCTTTCAGTCATGGTATATTAGTTTTGAAGAGTATATGACTACTTACGCAATATTGGTTCTTTTTTTTTTAGCACACATGTCCTCCCTAATAGTAATTTTCATGTTCTTAACTAAAATGCTAAAGGTGACCTTTAAGAGTTCTTATTGTTCTGAAGTAAAAAGGAGTTCATACTTTCAGACACACCTCATAGCTAAAAAATTTTGTCCTGTTTGACAACTTGTAAAAAAAAATGCAAAAGACACTGGAATATTGTTTAAAGACTTCCAAAGATATGCTTAAGAGCACTGCTCTAAAGCAATTCACATAGGGGACTTGTTAAAGTACAGCTTCTGACTTGGTTTGTCTGGAATGGCACCTAATATTCTACTTCATTATTCAGCTTCCAGGAGACGCTGATGCTGCCACACAGAGTATTGTCTGTCTGCTGACCACACTCTGAGTAGTAAGATTTTTAAAGTAATGCCCTCTCAGGTATATTTACTTAACAGTGTAAAAATTAAAAATAATTTTCACTCAAAGTTTTCTTTTCTTTCTCTCCTGAAGAAGAGAATATACAAAGTACTGGATTAGAGCTGGATAAAAGCTGTTGAGTCAGACAAAAAATTTGAATATTGACTGTAAACTTGCATAATCTACCAAATGTTAAAATAATAATATCTACTACTCAAGGCTGTGATGTGAATTAAACAATAATATATACAATGACACAATAAAATTCAGAAAGTACTAATCCAACTCCTCACTTCATACTTATCTCAAATTATTTTATCCTAAATGAGTACGATATGTTTAGTTTATGAATCTTTTTTGTTTTGATTTAAAATTTCTTAAGTCTCAAAAAAAAACTCCTTTTACTTCTCAAAATATTTCCACTTAGTTTGAAATAGGTTTGTTTTGGTTAGTTTAAGATTGTTTAAATAAGAAGATTTAAAATATGTGTAATGCTGTTCAACAACAAAAATGTAAAATAATAGGTGTAACTATAATTTTACAAAGAAAACTGAAATTTATATATATTTATGAAAATCTGTGTATTTAATTTAAGTAATTGGAAAATACTACAGACATTCTGCAGTATTTAAAAATAATTTTACAAAAATTTTTGGAATAAACAGGGCCTATTTTAAGCTACATTAAGACAAAAATGTTTCATTATTTTGTAATCTACTTTGTTTTTGGCAAAAAAAAAATCATACTTCCCACTTTGGTCACCCACTTTATTCACCAAATTTGGCACATTCTAACTTCTGCTAATAGCAAAAACAGAACAGACTCTTTATGTTTGAAGATTTGCTACTGTTGAGAATTATTCAAAGTACAGCCCACAGAATCCAAAGATAACACCAACATAAGAGCCCACACAGCATGAGCAATGGCGACATTATTGTATTGTTTGGCTCCTACGATAACTACTGTGAAGAGGACATCATTCATGCCAATAAACCAGTCTGAGTATGTTGTTCAATTACTCTCATTTTCAAGTGTCTCACCTCATATGTTTCCATCTGGGTTTGAATAAAAAATAGAAATACTTGGATTTTTCTCTTTTCTTTATATTTCCAGGGCACTCTACAAATAACATAGTACTGCAGCATTTGCTAGCATTTTAACTCCTGCCACTCTTCTAATTACCCGAGTTGATCCTAGAATGGAAAGAGGGAGCTGCATTAAAAGGTAGATTCTCAGTATACCACATTACTGTTGCAAATTCACTGGCACTTATGGAAGCTGGAAGCCAAGATTATAAGAATAATGAATACTTGAGGCCCTTCCACTGTAATCAGGACACTGGCAACAAAGGAATTTGGAAACTTAAAAAATTTACAACAGATTGGCAAATGTTTGTATATCCACTGACCCTTCCAACTACCTTTCCAACCTTCCTGCATCACAACGTGCTTCCTCTGTGACTGTTCAGGTAGAGTTGGCTATAGCAGCCCTGTTTTCTAGAAATGACAATGCCAGATGGCACTTCCAAGTATGAACACCTGGATCCTAAGTGTGTACTAAATACAACAATACAAGGTTGTGAAAATTATTCTTGAATATATTTTACTGCTTCATGACAAAAAGGCTTTCCAGAATATTTTCTGATATACAATTTACATATACACTTTTTTCTAAGTATATTAGAATATATACTAATATACTAAGTATATATCTAAAATACTTAGAAAAAAGTGTATATGTAAATTGTATATCATTATATCAATATACAGTCTTCACATAGTGTTATTAAATTTAACTAATTTGTTTTATTTCAGAATTGCTTTGACCACTTAGAATTTAGTAGGTACATGTAGAATGACTTCTCTGTGAAGGGAAAATAAAGTATTTGTTATTTCTCTGATATCAGATCTTTTAATTCAATTTGCCTCTTAGAAAAGTGATTTGATCTCATTAAGCATTGCCTTATTTAACTGTGATTGTGGGTAATAATAGTACCTAACCTAATGGAGTTTTAGTTGGAGTTAAAGAAATATGAAACCACATTTCTTAAGAGTCCTTAATGTAGAGAAAATGATATATAAAAATAATTGCAAAACTCAGTTTTGGATGTGTTACAGAATAAAAAAGTAGAAGAGACCTAGCCTTACCTTCAAGCAACTTATCAGTCACAAAGCAATTTAAAATTGAACACAAATATCAAACTTAGAAAAATATCTATATCTTATCTAATGAAAATGAAGATTTATGATTGATATAAAAGGGGGAAAAACCCTCAAAAGTTTCCAGTGGAGATCATATTGAATCAGGATTGCTAATGTGATTTTTTAAGAGATACAGGCTCTGAAAGACCTGATGATTCCCTAGATTCAATATGGTATTCCATGCCTCTGCCCCTCGTGACCCATTCCCTTCCACTTTCAACCTAGCATATTCCTTCTTACCTTTCAAGACACCATTCCAACATCACTAATCTATGAAGTCTCCATGACACAGCTGAACAACACTGGGTGGCTGATGGATATGACTCTATTCTCACTCACCTCTCATTGCTTTAAATTTGTTCATATGTATGCGGGTGTTCCCATCAGACAGTGAACTTTTTCAGGAAGAGAACCACATTTTATTTATTATTCCATGCCTACCATCTGGCATATAACACTCAGTAATGGTTTGGTTTTGTTTATCTGTCTTTCATTTGAACTTAAGAATATATAAACAGGCAAAGACAGCGCACAGGCTGATCCTAGAAGAATGAAAACAATTTTATAAAGAGGACAAAGAGTGGTGGGGATGTATCCCAGCTGAAGGACAAAGATACAGAAAAGAGAGAGGTAGGACATAGTTAACTCTCTAAGAGAAGCTTGAACTAGAATAAAAATCGTGGAACTGCCTAGGTATAACTCTAGAACCAATGCATTGCTTATAAATAACAGTAAGGGAATACGAGGTAAAGCTCTCTACTTAATTAAATCTTTCTCCTTTTCTACCTTCCTGTCTTTAAATATTTGCTGTGTTCATAGAATTTCATTCCTATCTCCATAGGGAGATTAGACTGCCCAAACCAAACCATTAAAGGTAGTTTACAAAGAAATAAATTCAGATAAATGAGAATTCTCTGCTCAGTAAGGGAGTTAGAATCACAGGGCTGCTGCCTATGGTACCCCTCTATAAAGATTTTTTTCAGAAAGAGTCAATATCATAGGTCACATATTTTAAAATTCATTTGCAATTAGAAGCCTAAGGGAAATTGCCTAGGAAAAAATGTTTTGGCAAGCATTTAAAGCCTTTCATTGAGTTGGCAACTAGACAGACCATGCTGGCCTCCCAGGCAAACAGAGCAGGTGTGCCACTTCAGAGATGGTAGAAAG